>CAMZMU010000027.1:21677672-22131977 GCA_947311845.1 Poa pratensis | reverse complement strand
CTTCCGGCTTAGGGCATCGGCTACCACATTGGCTTTTCCGGGATGGTAATGAATTCCGACATCATAGTCCTTAATCAATTCCATCCACCTTCTCTGCCTCAGATTCAACTCCTTCTGAGTGAAAATGTACTTCAAGCTTTTGTGATCTGTATAGACCTCGCAGCGATGACCCACAAGATAGGGTCGCCATTTTTTTAAAGCAAAAACCACAGCTGCTAACTCCAGGTCATGGGTTGGGTAATTCCCTTCATGCGGTCGCAATTGTCGAGACAGATGACACAACTCTCCCTTCTTGCATCAGAACGCAACCAAGTCCGAGACGTGAAGCATCACAATACACGTCGAAACTCTTGGTGACGTCTGGCATGATTAGGATTGGGGCTGAAGTCAATCTCTTCTTCAGTTCTTGGAAACTATCTTCACACTTCTGGGTCCATTCAAACTTCTTATCTTTCTTCAACAACTGGGTCATGGGTTTGGCTATACTGGAAAATCCTTCAACGAACTTGCGGTAATAACCTGCTAGTCCGAGAAAACTTCGGATTTCCGTCACACTGGTGGGTGATTTCCAGTCTAGAATGGCTTTGATTTCTTGATTTCTCGGGGTCAACAGAGATTCCTTGCAGACAACATGTCCGAGGAATGCCACTTCACTTAGCCAAAATTCACACTTGCTAAGTTTGGCATACAGTTGGTGCTCTCTGAGGGTCTCCAAAACCAAACGCAGATGTTCAGCATGCTCTTCTTCAGTCTTGGAGTAGATAAGGATATCATCAATGAAGACAACCACGAATTTGTCGAGGTACTCCATGAAGATCTTATTCATGAGATTCATGAAATAAGCAGGGGCATTGGTCAAACCAAAGGACATAACGGTGTATTCAAACAATCCGTATCTGGTGGTGAAGGCGGTTTTGGGAATGTCAGACTCTCGAATCTTCAACTGGTGATAACCTGTCCGAAGATCGATCTTAGAAAAGACTCGGGCTCCGTTCATTTGATCGAACAGATCCTCGATCTTGGGCAGGGGATACTTGTTCTTGATGGTTACATCATTGAGCTTGCGATAATCCACACACAGGCGTGTGGTACCGTCTCTTTTGTCCACGAAGATGATAGGTGATCCCCAAGGTGATGCGCTTGGGCGAATCAGACCTTTACTGAGCTGATCAGCTAACTGCTTCTTCAATTCCACCAGTTCTTCTGGATTCATCCGGTAGGGCCTCTGGGATATAGGGGATGTTCCAGGAATAAGTTCAATCACGAACTCAATATCCCGGTCTGGTGGCATACCAGGCAATTCCTCCGGAAAAACATCCTTAAACAGATGGACCACACGGATCTCATCTAGAGTTGGTCGGGCTATGCCTTCATGGCAACAGGGTTGGGATTGATTGGCTTGTGACGCATACTCCACTTCAATTCCTTGGTCTGTGGTGAAAGATACTGCTCTTCTGGCACAGTCGATACGACCATGATACTTTGCTAACCAATTCATACCCAGAATGACATCTATGCCCTGGGTTCCTAGAATGATTAGATCGGCTGGAAAGTTTTCTCCTTTGATCTCAAGAGAGACGTCGGGACAAAACAGCTTGGTCTCTACTAGGAACTCTGGGGTTTGTATGAGCAGGGGTTTGGACAAGAGGTTCCCGACTAGACCTCCCTTAACAACAAACTCCTTGGTAACAAAGGAATGGGTAGCACCAGAATCAAACAGGACAGTGGCAGGTACTGAGTTGACAAGGAACGTACCCAGCACAACATCTGGCGCTTCCTGGGCTTCTTCAGTGTTGATGTGGTTCAGACGGCCTCTTGCAACAGCCGCATTGCCACGGGGTGCAGCATTCTTGCCATTTCCATTCCCATTTCGGCCTTGTCCAGGATTAGGTGCAGGGGCATTGGGGCGTGGAGCATTCCTCTTGGGATTGGGGCAGTCTCGGGAGTAATGACCCTTGTTGCCGCATTCAAAGCAGACAACGCTGGCAGTAGGGGTAAAAGTGTTGGTGTTTCCTCCGGGACGATTGTTGCCATTGGGGCGGTAGTTGTTGTTGATGTTTGGGCGGGGGACATTGTTGTTGCTGTTGGGACGGTTGGGATAGTTGGGACGTGGAGCTGGGGGTGGTCGATAAACGGCTTGGGTGCTGGCTGGAAGGTGCGGGGTTTCTGACTGCTGGAACCTTCCTGAATATTCATCCTCTCTTGCGCCTTCAAACATGGACTTGCGCTTGGTCTCCAGCTGAATGGCCTTGTCCACAAGTGACTCCAGATCACGGAAGTCCTGGACAACCAAGGCACATTGCATCTCATCATGGAGTCCATTCAGAAAACGCTCCATCTTCTTCTTCTCCGTGTCGGTATCTTCAGGAGCATACCGAGCAAGATCGGTAAACTCATCCAGGTAACCAACCACATCTCTGCCTGCCTGCCTTAGCTTACGGAACTCATCCTTCTTCCTCTCGATAAGACCGCTAGAGATGAACTTCTTGCGGAATTTGTCCTTGAACTCCTCCCAGGTAATGACATGACCTGCGTGCTGGAGGGTCTTGGTAGTCTCCCACCAAGCTCTTGCGGGTCCAGCAAGGTAGTGGGTAGCATACAGGACCTTCTCATTCTCTCCCACCGAGGCAACTTCCAGGTCGTTCTCAATAGTGCGGATCCAGTCATCTGCTTCCAGGGGGTGAAGTCCCTTGGAATAGGTGGGCGGTGTGGTCTTCTGGAAGTCACTCAGGGTAGAGCGTTGATTTCCACCCTCGTCGCCATTTCCATTGCCACCATTGTGGTTCTGGTTGGCGTGGGCAGCGGCAAGTTGCTGCAGGGCGGCGAGATGAGCTTGACGCTCTTCCCGGGCAGCTTGGCGATCCTCCATGATGATCGCAAGCAGTTGAGCAGCGGTGGGTTCTGGCGGTGGTGGTGGTGCCGCGTGCTGGTTGTGGCGAGTGTTCGTCATCCTGGAATAGATACGATATAAGAGGCAAGGCAAAGAGGCTTTGGCTAACGATGAAGTCACAAAGGGGGTGGTTGATGAAACACTAGTCAAACAAGACCATCACATTTATTCAACACAATCATCACATCAAGGAGTTCACACATCAAGCTTACAACATCCTACTACCCTAATGTACATACTACATGATTTCACTAGGAACCATCACACACACTCTACTCGCATAGGGGGGGGGTCGACACAGTCCTAAGGTAGTGCTCTCGTCGCTCAACTACTGAGGTGGAACCCCAGGCTCGACGACCTCAACGTCTGAGTCGTAGGGTGGCTCCTCGGGATCCTCCTCCTCGAGAACTGGCTCAGACGGCTCCTCCTCCTCGTCAACTAACTCCTCCTCGTCGTCCTCCTCCTCGTAATCCATCTCCTCAAGGTAGTCCTCATCATCACTGATGAAGGCACTGTTCTCCTTGCGGAGATCCTCGCCCTCCTCCTCCATCTCGTTCGCCTGCTGCTCCATCTCGTCTATCATCTCGTTCTGCTCTGCTACCGTCTTGCGGAGCCTGACGATAGACCTCCTCTGACGGGCCAGCTTCAGGCGGAGATTATCATTCTCCCACTTCAGCTGGGTCTCACGGTCTCGGGCATCGTCGAGGGAGCTACGCTGGAAGTGAACCTTGAGTCTAGCATCGCGCAGGTTCTCCTGGGTGTCGTGAAGTAGCACCTCCATGTCGGTGATGTACTCGCCGAAGAGAGTGTGCTGCGCGGGGTAGGTGGGGTTTCCATCGTCGTCACGCCTTCCGAAGTACTGGAATCGAGTGCCCACCAGCTCGTCCTTGTGCTCCTCACAAAGGCGGGCTAGTAGCCTCTGCATAACTCGGGTCAGACCGTCAACCCAAGTAGTGTCCATCGTGGAGTAGACCAAGTCCTTGGAACGGGGTGGCTGAATCCTGCCTCGGACGGACGACTTGATGAGCCAGGACAGGTTCCCATTACCGAGGGAATCGACCTGAGTTCCCTCAAACTCTGGAACAGGGCGTCCCAAAATCTGGCTCAACTCGTACAGGTCCTGCTCGAACATCAGCAGGCCGTCCTTCCTCACTTGGACGAACTCGGACACGTTGGGTGCCATCTACAAGTTTAGGCAAAATTTTAAGTTAGTTAAGTGACATGAGTATCAAATGTAAACTTAATGGGGTAACAAGTGTGCAAAATTTTAAGGGTTCAAGAAAAGATTACTCTTAATGAGTGTAGGTTTTAAATAAATAGGGGGGGGGGTTGGGGAGATAAGAAATTTTCGAAAATACTTCACTTCCTTGTTTTAGAAATTAACTTTTGTAACTCTTGACTAACGCCCATGCTAACTAAAGTCTCCTAAAGTCAGGATGGCTCTGATACCAGCTCTGTGGGGACCCCGGACTAACCGTCCGAAATACCCGATTATGCTTAACACAACGATCCCGTGATCAGTCTGTCGTTGCACATAATCCGAACTGAATATCAAAGTTTACATCCATACAACACCGAGTTTAAAGTCTTACAAACCTGGCCATACAGGCCTAATTATACATAGGTGCCTTCGAGGGCCAAACCATCTTTATTCAGCGGAAGCTACGGTAGTAGGGCTAAACCAACTCGACAACACCCGACAGGCAGCTGACTTATGAAGATCTTAGTTCGCATAGACGTCGCCAAACTCCTCTTCAACGCAGAGTTCCTCGAAATCTGGCTAAGACAATAGCCAGGGACGAAACCAATATGAGTACATTGGATTGTACTCGCAAACTACCCCAACTTGAGGAAGCACTAGCTTTTATTATTTTAAAAACTTTTATTTGAAAAACTCTCAAAAATCTTTTCCTGAAAGGGGGGGGGGGAGAGAAGATTATCATTTTAAGAAAAACACCACTTTAGCTGTTTCCCGGAAACTCCTCCGGTATCCAGCCACACTCTGTCCACAGTTTCAAACCCATCACCACCCCGTACCAACTCATTGGTACCGGTGGGAAAATAGCCCTTTCCAAAACCATCTTCCTTTCCAAACTCAACACTTTTATCAAAACTTTGCACATGGTCTTAGGACAGCCTTCCAACTGTCCGTATCCGAGGACTCGGCTATTCGAATAGTTTTACCCTCTGCAGAGGTAGTACGCTTTTCCCACACCCATCCGGTCACTCATCGTGTCAGCCACGTCCCGCCATACCAGAGGTATGCGAAGTTGAGTTCCCGGCCATAGCCTGTCCTTTGCTCATGCTAGTATAGGACCCTGCCGCTACGACACTTTCCACCGACACTCAAATCCTCAGAAACTAAGTGTGGGGACTCGTAGTTCTGCCCGGCGGACCCAAGGGAGCCCTTCAATCCTCTTCCTCCAAATACGTCCATACCGGCTTCCGGTAGACCAACATTGAAGAGGACCCAGGTCAGGGGGTAGGTCCTCAGACCATCCCCTCATGGAACGAGGTTATCCTCGTTGTTGAGGCATCCAGTACTAACACGAGCAAATTATATGACTACGCCCTTGCCCATATGTGGGTAAGTGTGGTCGCACAGGATAATGGTTGGTCGTCATGGTACTAGGACACAATGTGCATTTTTCTCAAAAACAACACCAACCTTCTTCAACTGAGCACCGACCTTCCGGCAGGTCTATCCAAGTATTTTCAAAAGAGTTTCGAGAAAACATTGTTTTTCCCATCCTATAGTTTTAAATAACTACCTTATACTTCTATATAAGGTGGCAAAATAGTTTTCCGGTAGTTTGTAAAAAGGGGTTTGTTCCAAAATTCATTGTTTTCTTTTGAACAACTCTTGAGGCTAAAATAGAGGTATATAATTGCAAGCTCAGTGGAGTAGCTTGCCTTGCTCAGCAAAGTTCTCGGGGTCTTGTTCCTGCTGATCAAAGTACTCCCCTTCCTCGAAGACTCCGGCAGCGTTTTCGTCTAACGTCAAACAAGCGATACAAATAATTACTATACTAACTCAAGCATCATCACAACATCACAATTGCTACACATAGCTACTGCACACATCAAGCAACACAAGGTGGTTTCAAATTGATTGAATTAAATTTGATTTAATTAATTTCAAACTTAGGCAGAAACTAGTTGTACACTAATTAATTCACCATTTAATCTATGTTTGTCACAAAAATTCAAACTAAAATTCTATGGATAGCTACTGATGTGTAGAAGATCACCCAATTGGATTGGGGTCATTTGGAGTTACCAAATTCCCTACACATCTGTTTTAGTTCAGAAGGTTTTTAATCAAGTTTTAGCTACCAAACAATTTAGGTTGCTCCAAAAATTAAATCCTTTTAGGGGCAACTAACCTTGGCTACAAGTGATCTAACAAAGTTGGTTTGAGATTAATTGGATCTACCAACAATTCACACTAATTGGTTTAGTGCAGAAAGGTGCACTGAAGTTCAACCAAATACTAAGGATTTTATACTACTCAATTAATTCTACCAAAATTTGGGGAGCTAAAGGATCCTAATACAAAGCTACCAAAATTGGTTTCAAGTCATTTGGATTAATATAACTCCAGAAACAAATGGTTTAGTGTTTTAAACCTTCTGGAGCATTTTTAATAATGCATTTTTATTATTTAATTAAATGGAGTGAGACCACTTTGGTGAGTTAAAGAATTTCATAGACTTTCCAGAACAGTTGAGTTTGATTTATTTGGACTGCTAGAACTAAAGTTATTGAATTTCTAAACCGAGTCCAGTACTGAACTTCAGAAAAGAATTCAAATTCGAAAAACTGGATAAAGGTGAAAACCCTGACGGGTGGGGTCCGCCCGTCGGCGACTCAACGGAACGCTCCGCGCGCGCGTTTTAAATTTAAAACGCTGACGGGTGGGGTCCACCAGTCAGCGACTAATTACGCGAACCGGTACGCTACCGTCGATTTCTAATCGAACGGCGCCTGGAGCTCGCGGTCATCGACGACCTCAGGCGGGCGGCGCCGCGGCTCCGGCGACGGCGAGAAGCACGGGGAAACTCACCTAGGGCTCGGGAGGTTGCGGAAAGAGGTGGATCGATGGCGGGGATCGTGGGGAAGCCTCTGGGATGAGGTGTGCTTGCTGGGGAAGCTTCTGGCGGCGACGGCGAGCAACTCCACCTCCGCGGCCGTGCTGCAACTCCGGTGCTCCTTCTGCTCCGCGTCTGTGCTCCAAACACGGGGAAACGGCGGCGGGTAAGTGCGGGGGTAATGGTGAGGCTAGGATGGGCCAGAGAGGGGAGAGGGGAAGAGGGGCACGACCTGTCCGTGCACGGCTTCTTCCTCAACTCCGGCGGGCAATCGAGGACGCTCAAGGCGGCCTGGGCTTGCGGGACAGCGTCACCGCTCTCCTAGCGGGGCGCTGAGGGGTGGAGAGTGAGGGAGGGGTGCTGGAGTGAGCGGTGGTGAGGTGTGGAGGCACGGGTGCGGTGGCTTTTTATAGCCGAACCACGGCGTGCGGTGGACGGGGCGCAGGAGTGGTCTAGGGAGGGGGATAGCACGCCAGTGGGGGCGGTGCTGCACGGCGACGACCCTAGGGTGCCTAGCTAGGGCGTAGGGGAGAGGGGTGCACACACTGCGGCGTGAACGAGCTTGACACGGCACGGCGGCCATGGCGCGTCCGTGGAGAGGATGGATCGATGCGGCGTCTGCAGGCCACGAGGGTCGACGGGGATGTGTCCCTGATGTTGCTGGGTGGCAGGGGCGTGTCTGCGGCGAGCCACGCGGGCTGGGGTGGCGTGGAGGTGAGGAATGGGGTCGGCGTCCACGCGCGGCCAGAGCTCGGCGAGCGGCGACACGGCGCTGGCGCACGGCGCCTCAGGGCTTCAGGGTTCAGTCTTGTCCTTCCAGGCGCGTGCGGTGAGAGGTGAGGGAGTGGACGGGGGCAGGGCTGGGCCAGGGAGCGGCTCGCACGCACGGTTCTGTCGTCGACACCGTGCACCGCACGGTGGCGTGCGTCCGGCGACGGCCACGAGCCCACACAACCAATTTCCACGCTTCCCACTTGCTTGATCGACTGAGGGGAGTGAGGGAGGGAGTGTAGAGCAAGCAAACCTTGCAGGGATCGATCAAATCGACCGATTTGATCTCGGTTTCGTGGAGAAGAGGATGAACACGGGCAGTGTTCACCACGTGCTCGACGAATTGCCTCAACGAAAATTAAATCCAATTTTCTTGAATTTAATTCCACACTGACTCACAAAAGAGTAGGGATTTTGGTATGGTGCTAGAAATTTTGGAGATGTGCAACATAGCACATTTTGTGCTTTGGGAAAGTTCAAGAAAGAATTGGAATTTGAATTTAGGAATTTTAGAAATATTTTTAGAGAGGGAAAAGAATATGAGAACAAGAGAGAGTGATCACATGTCACCCCTCTGAATTTGTTTTGAAAACAAAATTTGATTTTCTTTATAAGAGGAAATTTGTGTGACTCGTGTCACATGATTTTATGTGGGAGTTTTTATTTTGTTTCTTTTCTTTTCTTTAAATTTTTATTTCAAACAAACACAACTCAAGCAAGCAACATAAGCAAGCACACATAAAGTAACAGAAATTTTTTTTTTTGTTGGCCCACATTTTTGACTAATAAAACAGGGTTACAAATTTGGGATGTTACACCCCCCCCCCCCGAGGAAGGCCGCATGCTGATCAGAGACATTCACAGTGGAGAGTGTGGCCACCATTCCTCTGCACGCACCCTGGCAGGCAAGGTCTTCAGGAGCGGTTTCTACTGGCCCCAAGTGCTTCAAGATGCCACCACCATCGTCCAATCTTGCGATGCGTGCCAGTTCCACGCCAAGCAAGTTCATCAGCCTGCACTGGGACTCCAAACCATCCCGCTCTCGTGGCCTTTCGCGGTCTGGGGCCTTGACATTCTGGGACCCTTCCCGAGATCACAAGGGGGCTACCGCTTCCTCTTCGTGGCAGTCGACAAGTTCACCAAGTGGGCAGAGGTTGAAGCAGTGCGCAGCATACCGGCCAGGGCGGCAGTAAAATTCATCAGAGGCCTGGTCTGCCGCTTTGGTGTGCCTAATCGCATAATCACCGACAATGGCTCACAATTCACCAGCGGCATCTTCAGGGCCTACTGCGAGAGCCTCGGCACCAAGCTCTGCTTCGCCTCGGTGGCTCACCCACAGAGCAACGGCCAAGCCGAGCGAGCAAATGCTGAGGTCCTCAAGGGCCTCAAGACAAGGAGCTTCAATCGCCTGAAGGGGTACGGCAAGGGCTGGATAGACGAACTCCCGTCCGTGCTCTGGTCCATCCGCACGAACCCCACGAAGCCCACTGGTGAGACGCCATTTGCCTCGTATATGGAGCTGAAGCAGTCCTCCCACAGAGATCAAGCATGGATCCGCACGGGTCCTTGCCTTCAACGAGGACGATCAAGCAGACCTCCACAGCGACGACCTGCTACTCCTTGACGGGTTGCGCCGCCGTGCCGCCCTCAGGGCAGCCAAGTACCAGCAAGACCTGCGACGCTACCACAGCCGCCACATACGTCCGCGCACTCTCGAGACAGGCGACCTCGTCCTCAGGAGAATCCTCTCCAGGGAAGGTCTCCACAAGCTCTCGCCAATGTGGGAAGGCCCCTACAGGGTCTCCCACATCGCCAGGCCTGGCGCGGTACGCCTCGAAACGGAGGACGGCATTCCGGTCAAAAATCCATGGAACATCGCGCATCTACGCAAGTTCTACCCGTGATCATAGTCACGCCAGACATTTTTTGTCTCTAGAGGGAAGCACACAACTTCACCTCCAAGCTTCACAAAAGCTTCTCCTCCCGAGGGCCAGCCCCTCTGAGCTCTCCTGATTACGTGCCGCCGCAGGCCGTGAAGAGTCTCAGCCACTGAATGTGGTCCCCATGCCTCGACATGGAAAACTTTATCTTGGTCACACCAAGTGTAATGAACCAATTCGTTTCTCGATGAAACATTGCGCTGAGGCGCCGCTATGTAATATTTTGGTGGTGAGTTTTACTTTTCATCATCTTAGTTCATTTCGCGCTTATATTCTTCCCCATGCGCACCTCGCGAGCGGGGGCTGAGTACGGTGACTGTGCCTCAAGAGCACCCCAACAGCACCGCAAAATCCAAAGGATCCGAGCTCTAGCACGTGAGCACGCTCTCACGCCTGTTACCTCCCCAAAGAGCTCTGGCCCATGGGCTTGCTCCCAAAACACGCCACCTCACCAAAGGACCTTGGTACTTACTCTCCTCGCGAGATACCCATGAGGAAGCCTATAAGCGCGCATGGGTGTTTACTACCATGTGCCCGCTTTGGGTCTGCCTCTCTAACCAATACAGGGAACAAGAAGTCCTCCCCAAGGTCGAGAAGTCGCGCTCCGACCCCTAGAAGGGAGCGCACCATCAGGGAAGCCAACGCCCTCTACGAGGCCAAAGTCTCACCAAGCTAAGTCTAGCGCTTGCGCTCCTCAGAAGTGTTTTCTCCCTCTCACGGGCACCTGTCGCCCCTCGAGCGGTTTTTTCTCTCTCACACTCCATGGACTGCTTGTGCGTCAAAGGGGAGCCCTCGAGCACCGCGACTCGAGAGCCCTTACCTCTCCAAGCCTTAAACACCCCCCGGCCTTGCCGAGTCACGCTCCGGCATACCGTAGCGGCGGTGTCATAGCGCAAAGAGACGGGTCCTGACGACGTAGAGCGAAGAAAGACATGGAACAGGGACAAAGGACCCTTCGAGGGGCACACACACATGTTTGCATACGATTAAAGTATCTTACAAGCCAGCGTGAATTAAAACAAGTCTTAAAACAAAGATAATTGCGCCAAGCGCATCTTGTTGCAGGAGTGGCCTAGGCAGAGGGTTCACCATCGCCGCCCTCTTCAGCCTTCTCTTCTTCGGCGTCTTCATCCTCCTCAGCGGCCTGCTCCGCCTCAACCCTCTTGAAGCGGTCGACGTAATCGTTGACTTCTTCTCGAACCAAGTTGGAGAGCTCCCAGGCCGGATCTCCCTCGATGGGCTCGGTCACTGACTCGAAGTCGAAGCCGGGGTGAAGGCGCTGGAGGTTGGCGAAGACGCGATCGATCGCCACGGTCAAGAGCTTGCGACACTCCTCATCACCAACCTCGCCAAGTTCCGCCACAGGGCCCTCGAGCACAGAGAAGAGCTGATCGAAGTAGGCGAGGTATGTGGCGGCGTCAGCGTTCCCATTGACGGGAACAACAGGAGCATCCACTCCTAGCTGCCCCGCGAGAGTGTTCCCCCGGGTCACCAAGGACTTGAACACGCGCTCCCGCTGCTGCGTCAGGACCTGCGCCGCCTGCACGCTGTGCTCATCCTCTGCAGCACGCTCCACAGCAGGGCCTGCCTGCGCAGCCAGCTCCCTCATATCAGCCATCAGGGAGGCGAGGTCTTGATCAGCACGTTCACGAGCCTCTTCCGCGCGGCGACGACCGTCCCTGGCGCGCCTCACCCGGGCGTTCAGGTTGGCGTTCTGGTGCTCCAGTTGAACAATGCGGGCATTGTCGTCCGCGCGTTTCTTCTTGAAGCGGTCCTTCTGCTTCCTGAGCTTCCCGGTGTATTCTTCGCGACGGCGGAGCGATATTCTTCTTGCTTGGCGGCGGCATCCTTCTCAGCCTCTTCCTTCCTCGCGGCAAGCCTTCGTTTGGACCTCCTCGTCATGCTTGCCTATGGCCTCGGCCAGTTTGCCCTCCCGCGCCTCCAGATCCGCGCCTGCGTGGACAACTCCTTGTCAGCCTGCAGTTGCCGCTCTTCGCGTTTGAGCACCTCCGCTTCACGCGCCGCCAGTACTTGCTCACGGGCATCCAAGGACACGCGGTGTTGGTCCAAAGACTTCCGCGTAGCCTCCGACTCCGCGGCGAATTTCCCCTCGCGGTCGGCAAGCTCTTGGCGCTGAGCGGCTAGCGTGGTCTCGAGGATCGCCCGCTCTGAGGCAGCGGTTTGGCGCTCCACCGCGGCCGCCTCGCGATCTTCTGCAGCGGCCTGGCGCTCTGCCTGGAGTGGCTCCAGGGTCTCTTGAGCCTCGCGAACCGCGCTCTCGCGGACCTCCTTGGCGAAGCGCAGCGCCTCCTCTCGCTGCGCCTGCATGGCCTCGTTGTCATGGCGGCGTTGCTCCACGACCTCGAAGAAGCGGGTCCACGCCCTCTCAAGTTCGTCGTACTCTCTGGCGAGCTCGGCCTCCTCGAGGGCGAGTTGGGCCTCCAGCCCATCCAGGGCACCCCGCGCCAGGCGGAAGGTAGAGCTGCGGCGAGCGCCGCTCCAGCTCGTGCCACCCAGGACCAGAGCCCGGGAACTCCCACGAGACATGGAGGCTCCCTCGTGCGCACTAGTTTCGAGGGTGGGAACCTCCAAACTTGGGCCTGCGTCAACCTCGGCCTGGGGGCTGTGCGAGCCCTCTCCGCCATTGGGGCCATGGGCTCCAGCACCGTCGTTTTCAACCGGCGCCTCCTCTCGAGCTTCAGGGGCAGGGGAAGATTGCCCAGCCACCGTGGGGTCCGCCGCCGCCGAGCCCGCTGCGATCCCAGCCCCGCCCTCAGCATCTGCGTTAGGGGGGGCGGCGGAGGGACATTTTCCTCCATCGCGGCGTCGGTGCCTTGGGGCGGCGGAGTAATCCTCTCCCCCATCTCAACGTCAGCGCCTCCTTTCGCCGGCGAGCCACTCCCCGTTTCCTCCGCGGCGACCTCCTCTTGCCGCTCTGGTGGAGTGACGGGACGTGGTGGTGTCAGTGTGCGCACCACCGCCTCCTCCTCGGGGCGCGCCTCCGCGGTAGAAGACGAAGTAGCTGCTCCGGCCAGAGGCGTAACCACCACATGCCCTACGTCTTCCTCCGCCACAGGCTTCGTGGCCTCCTCCCCACCGGCTCCGAGGCCTCGGTCACTACGGGATTAGCAACCTCTTCAGCTGAGGGCTCCACAGGCTCCTCGACGGTTGCCGAGGCCAGGCCCCGGACCTCCGCAGCCTTGCGGAGCCTCCGGCGTTTTGCCGTCACAAGATCCCTAACAAACAAACAGGGAAGGCCATCAATAGGAGAGCAAGAAAACTCTCGAAAGATGCAAAGACAGGGGCCAACGCTTACCCAGATGACTTGGCGCGTGAGTCGACCCACATCGTAGTGGATGACCGCCACGACCTCGACGAAGCAGCTCCAGATCCGGGCCCCTCAGGAGCAGCCTCAGCTTTCCTCTTGAGAGGGGTGCCCACTGGGCTCTTGGCGGCCCTGTCGTGAAAAGCCTTGGAGCGGGGGTCGCAGCGTCCCGCTACGGCCTCCTCATCACTGTCTTCCTCCCCCTCCGCGACCTGGCGCGAAGGGGCCACAAGGAAATCCTCGTCCCCGCTGGACGAAATTTCCAGAACATCTCCCTCTGGAGGAGCAGGTTTCGAAGAGCTCGCCTCCCCTGCCGAGGGATTCGCCCCTCCACAGGTGGCGCCCAGATCCTCGTCAGATGCGGCGGGTGACTCCGAGGCCCAGTCCTCTTCCACCACGGGCGCCGCGTCCTCTTTCTTCTCCTCCCCAGCCAGGCCCTGAGGGGTGAACTCCGGCATCAGCTCCAGGATCGCGAGGCGCTTCTTCGGGGTAATCTGATGGAGTGGCTTCGCGAGCTCACTGCGCGGCACAGGAACCTCCGGGGCGGTGAAGAGGATGCCCATTATGGAAGCTACGACTTCAGGAAGGTGGGAGCTGCAGTGCAGCCGCATTGCGTCCGCCGGGCCTGAATACATCCACATCGGCTTGTGTGCTTCTGGAGAGGGGCGATACGGCGCCTCACGAAGTCTTCAGCAACCATCTGCCCCGTGAGGCCAGCGTCGCGGACGAGCTTCATGCGTGCGACCAAGTCCGCAATCTTCGGGCTCTGAAGGGTCGCACTCGACCAATTCGAGTTCTTCAGGGGCGGCGCCTCAGGGACGTCGAAGAAGGAATTCTGCGTCTTGGCGTCCACGAGGAACCACCGCTGGCGGAAATCGTCCACCTTCTTCGTCACCCGTGTGACGGGTTTGTCGCCGTCCCAGGACATGGGGATGTAGATACCTCCCATCCCATCCGCGATGCGGAAGGACACACAACCAGACCGCTCGCCAGGCGCGTGGAGCGGAGCGCATAGAAGCTCCGGAAGAAGGCCACGGAAGGCATCACCCCCAAATACGCCTCGCAAAGATATGCGAAGATGGCGAGGATCAAGATGGAGTTGGGGTGCAGATGCAGGAGTTGGATCTGATAGAAGGCCAGACCTCCTCCAGGAAAGGAGAAAATGGCGGCACCAAACCAGCGAAAATGGTCGGGAAGAAGATGGGATACAGCCCCGCCGCGAGCTTGCCGAATCGCGCCGCCTTGAGAACGGTGGCGCCGTGCTCGTTGTTCTTGCCTGCGGCCATCAGCCGGATCTTGTCCAGCGCCTCAGCAGTGTGGATGCGAGTCCCCACCAGCGCCGGCGCGAGCTCGTCCTCCTGCTGCGCCTCGGCCGGTACATTCGCCATTGCCGCCTTGCCCTTCTTGGGACCCATGGTCGAAGAGAGAAGGGCGGCGGAGCTCGGTGAAGGAGGAGGAGCGTCAAGACACAGGAGCGCAGGCGTCAAGAGCAAGGAGACGGGCGCGCAAATGATGCAGTAACTGCTGCCTGAACCGGCGCTGCAGGCTTTATTCCCCTCAGAGCAGTTACCGAGACGTGGTGGGACCCCCCACTACGCCCATCATCTCCGAGGAGAACGTGTCGTCGCGGCGTAACTGCCCTGCACGTGTCTCAGGCCGGCCGGACACTTTGGGCCCATGACGGTTCGCCTGCGTCCTGGACTACATCGTGCCCATCATGGGCCCGGGGGCTACTGTCGGCCCAGTGAAATCCAGGGTGTGCTGGGCCTGTCCTATACGGCCCTCGACACTTGATGGCGAATTTTCGCTAAGGACCAAGCCTACGGCTGGAGAGCCTCTCGAGGATCATTGCCTCGCGAGGGCATTTGAGGCAGCAGGGCCTGTGGAGGCCATATCCACTGCTGCCCCCTCTTCAAGGAAATCTCCCCTGGGGAGAGGTCAACGCCGAATTCTCTACAGGGCATCCAAGCCCTCGTGGAGATCGCTTCGCTGCAAAGCAACCTCTGCAGAGCGCACATGGGCTCTGCAGCGGCCGCAGAGTGACGCGCGCCCCTGCGCGCGGTGACGACGACGCCGCAGTTGCCATTTTGGTGATTAAAGGGGTCAATAAAGCTGTGTCATCCGCTCCGGACTACAAGGATTTCCTCTTTGGTGATAAGGGGACCGGCCGGCGCTACGCTCCAAGGCCAACGTCACCGTGGGCACCCCCACGTTCCTCTGCGGCCCCAGCTGGCCGTCCTGCATGGACGGTGGGTACTCTGCTACAGGAGTCAGCTTTACGCTCATGGACCGCGTCCATGGACATCCGGGCTGCGATGCACCGCGCTCCACCTTCTGCGCCACGTGACGCCCTACCAGTGCGAGTGCAAGGAGGGAGCACGGGGCGCCTATAAAAGGAGGGCAAGGTGCACCGTAGCAAGGGATCGCATTCTCATTCCAGCATCGCCACTTACGCGCAAGGAAGAAGAAGACCCTTGTTTTCCTTCCTTGTACCCATTGCCAAAAGAGAGCCTTCGGCAAGCTCATTGTACTGTAACCTCTATAAGCAGTGCAATACAGACAAGCAGGAGTAGCGGTATTACCTCCACACGAGGGCCGTGAACCTGGGTACGGGCTGGTGTTCAACTCTGTCGTGATGTCCCTCCGCTTGCTCGACGAGCACCGTCGCCGTGCAGGATGAGGGTTGTTTGACCAACGTGTTCAGCCCCTTACACGAACTCTCTTCGTGAGCTTGACTATCCCTGTTACGTGGGAGTCATTCTCCGACAGTTTTCCCTCGCGAGAAGTCAACGGCTATAAAACCTCGGCGAGGGTTCAGGCCTCGCGGGTTTCCTTCAAGTGGAAGCAAGCTCCTGCGCCGCTGCAGAGCGCACATGGGCTCTGCACCCGCCGCAGAGTGACATGCGCGCCTGCGCGTGATGACGAAGACGCCGCAGTTGCCATTCTCGTGTATAAAGTGGTCAAAGGAGCTGCGGCAAGCAAAGCGGACTCCAAGACTTGCCAAATTGGTGATAAAGCGGCCGGCCGTTGCTACGCTCCAACTGCGACGTCACCGTGGGGCGCGCCCCAAAGCTCTGCAGCGCCAGTCCACCGTCCTGGTTGGACGGTGGCTTTTTCTGCCAAGACGACGTGCTCCCTGCCATGGACCGGGTCCATGGACGCCCCCGACGCTATGCACTGTGCTCCAATTCGGCGGCGTTGTGGTATCCCTTCCCGCCAGAGGTTTTCGGGGAAGAGGACCAAGCCCGGTATATAAGGAGCCAGTGTACGACCTAGGAGGGGATCCCGCATTCAGCAACACATTCCACAACCAAAGAGCTAAGTCTGAGAAGAAGACGGAGCTCGTTCCACCATAGTCCACCATAGCCATAGCAGTGCCCTCGGCAAGCACACTTGTACTGTGAACCTCCCCAAGCAGTGCAATACATCTTAGCCGGATGTAGGGCTTTTACACCTCACGGTGGGCCTGAACCTGGGTAGCGGCTCGTGTTACCTCTCTGTCGTGATGTTCCTCACCGAGCTCGACGAGCATCGTCGCCGAGGTTGTTGAGGATTTGTTTGACGTCGTGTTCAGCCCCTTACTCGTTCCCTGGCACTTGAGAGACACCCCTAGTTCCTGGGACTAGTCTCCGACAACGAGGTACCAGATCGCACTGGGAATCGCTAGAGGATTGCACTATCTCCATGAGAGATGCAGGGACTGCATCATCCATTGCGACATCAAACCTGAAAACATACTGCTAAGCAAGAGTTTCAATTCGCACAAGGACGAAGATCTGCTTGTCGCCGGTCATCTTTGATTGGGCAAGAGTGTCGAGTTTCGGAAGGCTCCGCCGGTGATCTTTAATGGGCTAATTCCTAGAGACTGCTGGATCGGAGGGATTCGATCGCGCCGGAGGGAGCGGCGTGAAGCTCTGCTTCCGTGCCATCATGGGCAAATCCATGGTGTAGTCGGAGGTGGGGAATGTCATGAAAGCTGAGATTAAAGGACTGGCAAATGGCGATTGGAGGTTTTGCGGCGATGAGGAACTTGCTCGGAGTTGCAGGAGGCGGAGCAGCGGTATGTTAGTGGGGCAACATCACAGGTGAAGTTCAAAGTTTTACTTTTCAGGGTGAAAATCCAAGGTCTGGCCTTAATTGGTTGTGCCTGGCAATGCTCTTGTTGAAGACATTGTTTTGAGAGCGGGGACTATTATCTTCAGGGTGAAAACCCAAGGTCTGACCTTAATTGGTTGTGCCTGGCACTGTTCTTCTTGAAGACGTTGCTTTTGAAGATTTGGACATCAGGTGATGTCTTGGTGGTGGTTGTGCGGCTGCTGCAATGACTGTAACTCTGTAGCGGGACTTTTCTTTTTATTTCTTCTTCTTATTGTCTTTCGGCTGTGTGCATCCGTAACAACTTTTGGTTGTTGCGTTGTTGCAGAGGCTGGATGTAATTGGTATTTTATTATTAATATACACTCTTTATCTAAAAAAAAAGCAACACCTTCGTGCCAAAGGTTGCCGACTTCGGGCTCGCGAAGCTCATGGGCCGCGACTTCAGCCGTGTGCTGACGACGGTGAGGGCACCATAGGATATCTTGCGCCGGAGTGGATAGCCGGTACTGCCATCACGACCAAGGCGGATGTTTACAGCTACGGCATGATGTTGTTCGAGATCATGTCGGGCAGGAGGAACCTGAGGCAGCGGCAGGACAGTACACTGGATTTCTTCCCGTTGCTGGCCGCGATGAAGCTGAATGAAGGGGAGCTCGAAGGCGTGGTGGATGCGCGGCTGGGCTCCAACGTGGACCTGGCCGAGGTGGAGAGGGCCTGCAGGGTCGCGTGCTGGTGCATCCAGGACCCGGAGGACGCTAGGCCGTCCATGGCAACGGTCGTGCAGGTTCTGGAGGGGCTGGTTGAGGTCAACATCCCGCCGGTGCCGAGATCGCTCCATCTCCTCACGGACAAATCGAGTTATGTGGCGTTCTCCTCGGAGTTGGCGTCAGAATGAGATTTGGTTCGGGTGGCCAAACCACTCTGCCGGTGAATTTTACTTGTGTAGGCATGTTGTGTTAAACTAGGTAGTACTACAGTGTATCTTAAAATTTGAAGGCTGGGACGTTGCAATCGTCATCAATAACTTCAGTGTATAATTAATCTTCTCTCGCCCTGTCTTTAAATTTTCCTTAAAAGAAATCCTCCTGAGTATTCTAGTCTTTCAGACTCCAGTGCAGCATCCAATGCGTCCGGGTGTCTCGTATCGTAGGGACTGAGATAGTGAGATCCAGTGACGAATAGGTCGCCGTGCTGCCGGTCCCGGCGAAATAAGCACCAGGAGACCTTCACCCTTTCTGAAACTCTCTCCTCATGCTCTGTTAATACAAAAATGAGACGAGAGGAGGAAAAAAAAAGTGCGAGAAGAAAGATCACAGGAAAACTAAAAAGTTCACACTCAACAGTAGAGACTAGCGCGCAAAGATAATGGCCGGGTTGCAGACATCTGAGCGCCGAAAATAAAACAGTCAACTGTCAAAATACTCCGATGTCACAGTAATTATCTGCAGTCGGTCATGTTAGTCGCTGAAGGTCAATATAGCAAACATCCCGTCAAGGTTCTGATGGGGATAGTTTCAGGAAAACGTTCAGGGTGTCGGATGCAAAACACTCGACAAAATACAATTCACAAACAGTATATATGGGGTTACAGGTCACTAACCCCAGGAACAGCTGGTGGCATATGCTTGCACGCAATTCAAACTTAGATAATTAAGGAACATGAAGATATTCCTGCAATCTGGACGAAGGAAATTTTTTTTTTCAAGGACAAACAACCCAAGTTGCTGTCATCGCATTAAGAGTGGAAGAGAGTTTTACAACACGAATTACACACGGCCTTGCCGTCCGCACTGAAAAAGCTAGACTACTCCTCACCAGTGCCCACTCTTTTACTGCCTAGCACCCACAAGGTCAGCTCATTACACACTTTTGCAACTAAAGCATTCATGTTCGTTTCTACTCCTTCAAAAACCCTCGCGTTTCTTTCAAGCCAAAGGATTCTCATGCCTGCTATGATGAAGGTAGCCGTGTCTTTTCTCTGTTTTTTCCTCAAACGACCAAGAATCTGAACCCACCAGGCTCGGACAGAGATCTGGTCAGAGGGAGTGATGTCTGGGTGTTGCGTAGCCTGGCATAGTCTGAACCAAAAGGTTCTCGCAAAAGAACAGTTTGCCAACAAATGATCCAAGGTTTCAGGTTCTTGGTCACACATCAAGCATTGACTAGGCCCTGGCAATCCTCTTCTTTCCAATCTGTCCGCCGTCCAGCAACGATTTCGCATGACCAGCCAGGAGAAGAACTTCTCCTTAGGCGGTGCACGGCTGTTCCAAAGAGCCCTCGCATAATCAGCCTTAACTGACCCCAGGAAGAAGGCCTTATACGCCGATCTCGCCGTGTAACCTCCCTGATGTGACAGGCACCAAATGAAACTGTCCTCAGCTGATGAAAGAGGAGGCCTCTCCTGAATGATACACCAGAGGGACATGAACTGAACAATTGCTTGCAGGGAAAGGCTGCCTCTAATATCCTTCACCCACTGCTCCTCCAACAAGGCCTCTGCTACCGAGCGCTTCTTTGCACCCCTAGCCTTGACAAATTTCAACAAGTCTGGGGCAATCTGGCTTGGGCTGCTGCCATCGATCCATCTATCAAACCAGAAGTTCATCCTATCTCCTCTGCCGACAATGCACTTTGTTGCTGCTCTGAAAAGACTCTCAGCCTCCAGGGAGAGTTTGAACTGCAAACCTGACCATGCTCGTAGCCCGTTTTCTTTCTCAAACCACCTCCAGCGGATCCGCAAAGCATCATTAATGAATTTGATGTTGTGCAATCCGAGACCACCGTATTCCTTTGGCTTACATACTTGATGCCATGCCACTCTGCAATTTCCCCCATTAGCGTCTCCGGTACCATGCCATAGGAAACTTCTGCAAATTTTATTGATCTTCTTTATCACCCACACTGGCAGCTCCATTGAAAGCATATGGTAAACTGCAATTGCCTGCAACACGGTCTTGATTAGAACAAGCCGTCCACTAGAGGTTAGCAAGAGGGTTTTCCAAGTTGCTAATTTCCTGCTGATTTTTTCAATAAGTGCCTGAAGCTCATCTTTCTTCAGTTTAGTCAAAGAGAGAGGAAGCCCTAGATATTTGCAGGGGAAGCTGACCACTTGGCAAGGGAATGGTTGCATAATCTCTGCTAGGTTGACCTCTTGGCATGCAATAGGAGCAATGGCACATTTAGCTGGGTTGCAACAAAGCCCTGAGGCATTGCCGAACAGGTCTAGGATTGTTTTGGCAGCAGCAAGCTCATTTTTTAATGGGTATAAGAACAATGCGGCATCATCTGCGAACAGGGAGAGTCTGTGCCTTATGCCCCACTTCCTTATGTCCTGGAAAACACCTCTCGATTCCGCTTCACACACCACTGCATTTAGCACGTCCATCACTAAAATGAACCATGTTGGAGATGCTGGGTCGCCCTGCCTGAGCCCTCTGGCGTGCCAAATTTTTTCCCCCGGGCTGCCGTTGATCAGCACTCGTGTGTTGGCAGATGAAAGAGATGTAGCCACCCAAGCACAGAATTTATTGCCGAAGCCTCTTCTTCTCAGAACTTTCAGTATGAAGGGCCAGGAAACTGAATCAAATGCACGTGCAATGTCGAGTTTCAGAAAAAGTGCAGGGACTTTCCTCCTATGCAACGTTTTTGCAGATTGATCGACGAGCATGAAGTTGTCTTGGATCGCTCTGCCTTTCACAAACGCACTTTGATTTACAGAGATCAAATCCTTCAAGTGTGGGGCAACTCTATTAGCAAGGGCTTTAGAGAAAATTTTGGCAAATCCATGCAGCAAGCTTATAGGCCTGAAGTCAGCAATGTCAATAGCATCAACACGCTTTGGAAGCAGAGTGATGTACGCCTGATTCAACCAGTGCATGCTCCTTCCATCCTGGCAAGTAACTTGAGCTATAGCTGCCATGAAGTCAAATTTAATGGTTGCCCAACATTTCTGAAAGAATGCTGCCGTGAACCCATCAGGGCCAGGCGATTTGTCCGCTGGTAGGTTCTTAATAACAGCCCATATTTCTTCTTCAGTGATATTTGCCTCAAGGTCGTCCAAATTTAGCCGCGAAAGCCGCAGTGCATCTAGATTGATCTCCTCCTCCCGCTGTTTTGGCTGGCCAATGAGCTCAGTGAAGAACTCAGTTGCCAAGCCTTCCATCTCTTGCTGATCTGTCACCTCTCTTGCATCCCTTTTTAGCTTGAACATGTGGTTCTGCCTTCGTCGTTTGCTTGCGTGCGCGTGGAAGAAAGTGGTGTTCACGTCGCCCTCCTTAATCCAAAGCAATCTTGACCTTTGCCTCGCCATGGTGCGCTGAAGAGAGGCCAGACCCAGAATTTTCCTCTTGAGCTCTTTCCTTAGCCATGATTCTTCCCAACTGAGCATCCGTGTGTCTTGGGCCATGTCTAGCCGAAGCACAATCTCCTGAGCTAGCAACAATTGTTCTCTAATGTTCCCCACTTTGCGTTGTCCCCAGCTGGACAAGGCACGCGCAGTAGCTTTGAGCTTCAGATGTAGCACCTGCATATGATCAGAAGTTTGAACGGGGGCGGCCCAAGCTTCCGCGACAATTTCTTGGAACCCTACCATCTTTGGCCAAAACGATTCAAAATGGAACCGTCGTTTCTGACTGAAGTTGACATTAGTAGACATTTGTATCGCACAGTGATCTGACAGCGAAGATGATAATGCTTGGAGCAGACAGTTTGGGTGTTCCGCGTCCCAATCAGCTGAGCAAAACCAACGGTCAATCCGCGAGAGTGTGGGAGTGTTTCTTTCATTTGACCACGTGTACTTCCTGCCGATCAGAGGTGCTTCAGTGAGTTCCAAATCATTCACCAAGCGTCTGAAGCGTCCCATCGACCTGCGATTCAGTCTGCAATTGTTCTTATCTTCAGCATTCAGGATTAGGTTGAAGTCTCCCGCAACTGTCCACGGCCCATTACATGTGGCCCTCACTTCTCTAAGCTCCTCCAGAAATATGGGTTTTTGTGCATCTACAGTAGGACCATAAACTGTGGTAAGCCACCACTTATTTCCATTTACAAAGTCCACATACAGCGTAATGCTGAAAGTGTCAACCCGTGGCAGTGAAACAGATACCAAATGTGATTGCCAGGCCACAATGATGCCCCCAGCTGAACCAGTAGCAGGCAAGAAAGAGAAACCATCGTACCGCGGGCCAAGCATTTGATTTAAACTGAAGGGGGTTACATTATCCAACTTGGATTCCACTAAACACACCACTGCCGCATTCGCATCCTCAATCAGCATTCGAACAACAGTCCAGCGATTGGGGTTGTTCAATCCCCTAACATTCCACACCACTATACTATAATTTAGACCTTCCATTGATCAAGACCCACGATCAGCACACAGCCTAGGCTCAGAAACTGAGCGACTGCTCTGACTCCTCAGGAACAGACAGCGCGAAGAGCGCCGCGAGCGCCTAAACTTGTTGACACGAGAGGGAGTCCGCAAAAGCCTTGGCGTATCTCTCCAAATGATCAGGCGAGATCACCTCATCTGGCTCACAGATCCCCAATTTCCCCATCAGCACGCGTTGTGAGCGCTTGATCATAGACGCCGGCCTGCTTGTCGCCTTGATCGCCAGCCTACTACTCCTCCGCGGTGCGCCAGATGGGAGATGCTTCTTGTTTCGGCGCCTGATCGCTTGCACATTTGGTAGCGCTAGCAATGGAGAGCGTGTATGCGCTCTGATCTCCGCCAGCAGCTCGTTCAGAATAGCCGTATCCCTATCTTGCCTGACAGGCGTGAAGAACCCGTCCTGCGCCTGAGATCCGGGCCCTGGCACTGGCACCACGCCGACAGTGTGTTGCCCATCATAGCCCTCGACCCTGGGGCTAGTGGACTGCGCTGTTAGCACCGTATGTGTCGAGGGGATGTGTGAATGATCCACGTCTACCGCGAGGTAGCACACAGGTGAGCCAAAGGATGGCACTAGTTGGCCACCAGCAGAGCTGCCAACAGACCACTCCACCGAGCGGTCAAGCGAGGCCGGCTCCTCCCAGCTGCAATCAAGCTGGGATCTCGTGGCAGTGACGAGCGCTAACTCCTGCTCCGTAGGTCCCAAGCGGACCGGACCCACCCCACCAGCTCCGACTTCATCCTCTCTCCTTCCCCCAAATGCACCATACGTGAAAAAGAGAGGCTCATGCGCCAAGATGCCAAAGCAACGGTCAGGAACGGCACCACCTAGAGAGCCCAACGGATTTTCGTCCTTAAGATCGCGACGTGGCCCAACCACAGACGCAGGGGATGCTTCGCCTGCGCGCCCACGCTCCACAATTTGAACAAAAGCGTTCGCCGTGGGACCCCCCTCGCCTGCTAGCAGAGCAGCAGGATCAGGCTGACCAGCAGGCTCAGGGGACCACACCGGCGCCGTGCTCGCCGCCACTCCATCATGAAACATCTCGCCGGCACCAGGACCCCGCACCGGGGAGCCTGAACTTCCGACACCCGGCGACGCGCCGGCCGGGTGCTGCTCAGTGGCGGAGCCAGAACTTCAACATTGTGTTGTTAGTGCAAAACTGTGTAGTCAAATACACGTATTTGTATTGATTTTATTTTTTTTTTACACGGAATTTGCTTGCAGTTTCAAAAAAACTGTGTAGTCACTTGACTACACAGTTATAGTGTGGCTCCGCCACTGGTGCTGCTGGTGCTGACCCGTCCGCTGCTGCTGCCTCACCGGCCGCCATACTCTGTTTGGACCGCCACGTCAGCGCGACCCTGCGGGTTGCCCACTGCGTCCTCCGCCATGTCCCTGATTTCCGCTCGGCCAAACCCTTCTTGAACTCTGCCCCGGCGAACCCTCGGTATCCGAGCTTGGCGGGCTAACCTTCGGTGGCGGTGGAGGAAGCTCACCACCGCCTCGCACATCCGTAACCTCGAAACGGATCCGGTACCTCAGAGTGCTCTTTGCATTGCCACCCGGCCGGGTTGATGCTGATGCAGCATGGCACCCACGTCTGGTTCAACCACATCCAGAGCCCGCGCCGCCGGAATCCGCCGTGGATCCTCAGTCCACAACTGCACCCTATACTTTGACATATCATTCCAGTTCGCCGTAGAGACATGAACATTCTCAACCCAGCCGGCCTTGCGCAGCAGAGCGCGCGCCGTGTTCAGCTCCCACGCATGCGCCGGAACGCCCAGGATGTCGACGCATGCCAGATATGGGGCTGGGCGCAGCTCTGCCTGCAGCTGCCTGATCCATGGTTTGAAGGCGATGGTGAACCACGAAGCAGACAGTGAGCGAGCGTTCACAATGCTGTCGCGAATCTCCATCGAGTTGCAGAGAATGAGGAAATCTTCCGGTGCATAAGCTCTGATGGAGAAATCGTGTGGCCCCAACTTCAGCCTCTCATGAATGAGGCCAGCCGCATCCGCCAGGCCCACCGCCGGCCGCGCGCCGGTGATCGACACTAGAACCGCGCGCCGAAACACTGCTTCCCTGGCCACCATGGTCGCAGACGGCGAGATGACGCACACGTCCTCCTCTGCAATCTCCGCCGCCACATCGCCTCCAAAGCCGCCAAACCCCGCCACCTGAGAAAAGGAGCCGCCTTGGCCCGTGCCCCGCACTACATCTCTCCAGATTCTGCTCCTATCTGTAAGAGATAACCCTTATCTCTGTTAGGATCCTAGCTAGCGTTCTGATCTCCCACGGTTATCCTCTGTATATTCTGTTTGTTGCTAACCGTGGCCTAGATTTAGAGGAGTTGGTTAGCCCTTGTAATGTGTATATATACACAACTCATCAATGATAAACTTGCGTTGATCAATTCTATCAAACTACATGGTATCAGATACCTCCCGTTCCTAAACCCTAAAACCTTCCGCTGCCCCCTTCCCCTCCCAGCGCCGCCATGTCGAGCTCCAACTCCTCCATCGCCAACTCCAACCCTTTCGCCGATGCTCCCGCTCGTCCAGCTGCCCCGGTCTCTGCCGCCACCATCCAGGGGATCAACATCCGCAACCACGTCCCTGAGATCCTCAACTTCGAGGAGTCCAACTTCTCGTCCTGGAGCACCTTCTTCAACATCACCTTCCGCAAGCTTGGCCTCATCGATAATGTCAATGGTCTTTTCGATGCCCAGATGATGCTCGGCGACGTCGAGTGGACTCAGATCGACCAGTGCATCGTCTCCTGGCTATACACCACCGTGTCCAAGGACATCCTCGCCATCATCCTGAAGCCATCGGACACGGCCGAGCGCGCCTGGACTACCATCAACAACCTCTTCCTCGACAATCGTCTCCAGCGCGCCGTCTTTGCCAAGTATAAATTTCATCATCTTGTGCAGGGCGATCTGTCCATCACTGCCTTCTCCAGCCGCATCAAGTGCCTTGCCGACACGCTGCGCGACGTCGGCTCGCCCGTCAGCGACATGGACATGCTTCTGGCCTTCATCAACGAACTCAGCGCCGAGTTCGGCCACTGCATCGCCGCCCTCACCATCAACCCGGTCGGCCTCACGTTCCAGCGTGCCCGCTCTGCTCTCCTCCAAGAAGAGCGTCGCCTCGGCCGCGCCGCTCTGATGGCCCGCGAGGTGGCTCTCCTTGCTGGCCCCGCTCCGGCTGCTCTGGCTGCACCGGCCCCCACTCGCCCCGCTGCCCCGGCCCCCACTCGCCCAGTTGCCCCGGCTCCACCTCCCGCCAACAATGGCGGTGGCAGATGGAAGAAGAAGAAGGCCCCCAAGGGGCCTGCTCCTGCCAGCACCTTCACCGCCCCTGTGCCCTCCAACGCTGCTCCTCCACCGGTGTGGCCTGGCGGCGGCTACCCGCTGTCTGGCATGTTCCAAGCCTGGGCGCCTCAGTTCCGCGCTCCCGACCAGGGCATCCTTGGTGCACGTCCTGCCGCGCGCTCCCCGCAGGGCCACACGGCCATGATGGCGCCGGCCGGCTACTACCCCACGCCGCCAACGCCACAGCCCACGGCCTGGGATCAGACTCAGCTCCACGCCGCGCTGCACAACCTCTCCCTCAACGGACACGGCGGCAACACGGACTGGTTCCTCGACACCGGTGCGACCTCCCACATGGCAAACAACCCTGGTATCGTCTCCCACTTGTCTCCTTATGACCAGTCTTCTCGTGTAATCGTTGGCAATGGAGCATCTTTGCCCATCACGCACATCGGTCACACTTCTCTCTCCACCTCTTCTTCTCCTATACATCTTCGCAATATTGCCATCACTCCCTCTCTTATCAAAAATTTGATTTCTGTTCGTTCTTTGACACAAGATAATCCTATTACTGTCGAATTTGACGCATTTGGTTTTTCTATAAAGGACCTTCATACTCGGGCGGTGATTCTGCGATGTGATAGCCAGGGCGAGCTCTACCCACTTGTCACAGGTCGTCCAGCCCAGCGTCAGTCCCTCCATGTCGCCACCACGACCGATCTTTGGCATCAAAGGCTCGGTCATCCAGGATTTGCTTCATTATCAAAGACATTAGCTTCTTTTGATTTTTCGTGTAATAAATCTCCTCATTCTACTTGTCATGCTTGTCGTCTAGGGAAACATACTCGTTTACCTTTCCAACAATCTGAGTCTAGAGCTTCTGCTCCTTTTGAGCTTTTACATTGCGATGTATGGACGTCACCTGTAACAAGTGTTTCTGGTTTTCAGTACTACCTTGTCATATTAGATGATTACTCGCATTACACTTGGACTTTTCCATTACGCCGCAAATCTGAGGTTTTTGAACATATAAAACATTTCCATGCCTATGTTCTCACACAATTTCAACGCCCCATTCTCTCCTTTCAAACTGATAATGGTCGAGAATTCGATAACCGTGCTGCCCGCAAGTTCTTTGCGCATCATGGAATCCGTTTTCGTCTCTCCTGCCCATATACGTCTCAGCAAAATGGGCGCGCCGAACGCATACTTCGTACTCTTAATGACAGTGTACGTGCCCTGTTATTTCATGCACATGCACCTACTCGTTTTTTGGCAGAGGCGCTCAGCACGGCCACATATCTTCTGAATTTGCGTCCTTGCAAACCTCGCCAAAACCTCACACCTCACGAACTCCTGTTTCGCTCGCCACCAGATTATCAACACTTACGCGCTTTTGGTTGTTTGTGCTATCCCAATACCACATCTACAGCACCCCACAAACTCGCACCTCGCTCGGTTGCGTGTATCTTTATGGGTTATCCTTCTAACCATCGCGGATATAGATGTTATGATCCTGCTTCTCGCCGTATAATCACATCACGCCACGTCTATTTCGACGAAGGTGTCTTTCCTTTCAGGAACTCTACGGACGCCGCCCCTGGTTGCACGGATCGCTCGTGCCATCCTCACATCCCAGATGTGGTACCATCACCGCCATGCAACATGGCCGCACAACCGCGGCACCAAGCTCGGGATCCTGCGTCCTCGGCATCTACACCAACTCCTGCTGCGGCAGGATCGGCTGCCCCGGCAGGGCACTCCACTGCATCGACAGCCTCCAGATGCCTCGCCAGCCGCCTCGCCGTCTGCCTCGTCGGCCGCCTCGCCATCCACGCCAAGGGCTCCCATCTACGACACCTCGCCCGATGTCTCTTCTGCGTTGGCCACCACTGCCTCGCCGGCAGATTCATCCGCCGCGGCTGCGTCCTCGTCAGATGACCAGGCTCTCCGACAGCGCGACACCGACACTGCTGCAGCCATGCGTCGCGACTCCTCTGCTGCTGCATCAACATCCCGAGCTCTTCCTCATCATGCTCGTGATGAGCCTCGACCCTCCCCGGTCGTCACGCGCGCCAGCCGTGGCATCCACAAGCCAAACCCGCGCTATGCAACGCTTGCGGACACGTCCTCCATCTCGCCCATCCCGGCGTCTGTTCGTGTTGCGCTACGAGACCCGAACTGGGTGTCAGCGATGCAGGAGGAGTTTGCAGCTCTCACGTCCAACCGCACCTGGTCTCTCGTCCCTCGGCCACCTGGGGCAAACGTGGTCACCGGCAAATGGGTTTTCCGCTACAAGCTCAACCCCGACGGCTCCCTGGACCGGTACAAGGCCCGCTGGGTCGTGCGTGGATTCACTCAACGTCCAGGCGTGGATTTTGGCGAAACCTTTAGCCCGGTTGTGAAACCGGCTACTGTTCGCACCGTGCTGCACCTCTCAGCCTCTCGCAAATGGCCAGTTCATCAGCTAGATGTGAGCAATGCATTCCTCAATGGAGTACTGACCGAGAAAGTGTTCTGTCAGCAACCAACTGGGTTCGTCGACGCCACCTCTCCAGATCATGTCTGCCTGCTCTCCAAGTCCTTGTATGGCCTACGGCAGGCTCCCAGAGCTTGGTATACTCGCATTGGCGATTTCCTGCGCAAAATTGGCTTCGCTGCGACACGGTCAGACACCTCGCTGTTTGTTCTCCGCCATGGCTCCGAGGTGGCTTATTTGCTGCTATACGTGGATGACATAATCTTGACAGCTTCTTCATCACCGTTTCTCCAAACATTGATCTCTCGCCTGCAAGCAGAGTTCAAGATGAAGGATCTCGGGCCCCTAAACTTCTTTCTCGGCGTCAGCGTACGCCGAACACCCTCGGGATTTTTTCTCTCTCAAGAGAGATATGTTGAAGAGCTCCTGGACCGTGCCGCCATGTCAAACTGCAAGCCTGCCTCAACCCCTGTTGATACCAAGCCTAAAGTGTCTGCTTCTGCTGGTCATGCAGCAGCCGATGGCTCCTTCTATCGGAGCATTGCGGGCGCACTGCAGTACCTTACACTGACGCGACCGGACATCGCCTATGCTGTTGGACAAATATGCTTGCATATGCACGCTCCGCGTGACTCCCATTGGGCTCTTGTCAAAAGACTGCTTCGGTACATCCGTGGTACTTCCAGCCAAGGCCTCCTCATCCACGGTTCTGCAACTCTCGACATCGCCACTTATTCAGACGCCGATTAGGCCGGCTGCCCTGACACCAGGCGCTCCACCTCAGGTTTTTGCGTCTACCTCGGCGACAGCCTCATATCCTGGTCCTCTAAACGCCAGCCTACCGTCTCACGTTCAAGTGCCGAAGCAGAGTACCGGTCTGTCGCCAACACTGTGGCCGAGTGTTGTTGGCTTCGACAGCTCCTTGGCGAACTCCATTGCTCTGTCACCAAGGCTACTGTCGTCTTCTGTGACAACGTCTCTGCTGTCTACCTCTCCGCCAACCCAGTTCACCATCGCCGGACAAAGCATATCGAGCTCGACATCCACTTTGTCAGAGAGAAGGTTGCACTTGGTCAGTTTCGTGTTGTTCACGTCCCCACGTCTGAACAACTTGCTGACATTATGACTAAAGGACTTCCAACACAGAGCTTTGAGAAATTTCGTTCCAGCCTTGGCATCGTCCCAGACGACGCTGCGACTGCGGGGGGTGTAAGAGATAACCCTTATCTCTGTTAGGATCCTAGCTAGCGTTCTGATCTCCCACGGTTATCCTCTGTATATTCTGTTTGTTGCTAACCGTGGCCTAGATTTAGAGGAGTTGGTTAGCCCTTGTAATGTGTATATATACACAACTCATCAATGATAAACTTGCGTTGATCAATTCTATCAAACTACACTATCACCACCGCCACCATCGCCCCCATCACCGCCGCCGTTTCCACGCTGAGGAGCCGCCGATTCTGCCGGAGAAGAAGAGCCTTGGTTCGATGGCGCGTGACCATGCTCATCGACCACCCTTTGCCGCGCGCCCTCACGCACGCCGCCGCCCGCCCCCGGAGGAGGGTAAGGCCTCAACCCCGTACACTCCCGCGACTGATGGTTCTCGCCGCCGCACTTGAAGCAGCGAGTAGGGTTGGTGCAGAATGCCGATATGTGATCCGGCTCGAGGCAGTTGTAGCAGAGGCCACGCATCTCCGGGGGCACCGGACGAACACCCCACGTGCGCCGAGTGGGGAGCGGAGGGGGGAGGCGGCTGCGCCGGATCTCACCACGGCTCCGCACCCTGGTCCATCCCGCCTCGACTTCCACGCCGTCAGCTTGCCTGCACGTGCGCGGGCCACAGGAGCGAGGAGGGGGCGGCGGTGGCTGCTGCCGCAGTGGGGACGGGGCGCTCCGCCGCGACGCGCTTCCCGAGGACGCCGAGTAGCCCGAACCCGAGAAACGCAGATGACTTGCCATGGGTGTGCACCGCTTCCGGGGTGGAGAGCGGCGAGGGAAGGAAGCCCGCCGGCGCCGGAGTGGCGGCCGACGGTGGGAGAGGGGTGGGAGAGGGGTGGGAGCACACCAACAAGGTCACGATCGAGCTGACATACAACCATCTGGACGAAGGAGTGAATCAATACGATGTAAAGAGATGCCGTCAGGCATATGGTCAGTTTGTTTCATGCAGCAGAAAAGCTTAGTTCAGTCCATGTGTAGAAAGATGAAGTCAGAACAGACGTAGACATCTATTTTGAAAAATATAGAAAGCGATCGATTAGCCCTTGGTGGCATAGATATAGTAAACATCCACCTCGGTGAGAATTCCCGAAATTAACACCCGACGGGGTCGAACTCGGGTCACAGGCCCTTGCCACTAGGCTATTGCCTGGTTCTCCAAGACATCTATTTTGATCCAACTTGGCTTAGTCCATAGGAAGTACATTGAACGGCGACTGGCTTATGGCACCTAACATTCAACAGAGTTACTGTATTGTCGGTCAACTCCTCTATCATACAATTCCCAACATTATCTTTGCACTGTTTACAGCATGTTTTATGAAATTTACAGGACATCAATATCTGGTGCTAAAAATTGATTGACAATATCCTCTAAGCTAATCTACTACTTATTTTTCAATGGATGCTTTCTGCAGCATTCAACGTACATAAAAACATCAAGATCGGAAACATTCTTCTAGCACTTGCTATTTCTTCTAACATGGTACTCCATAAAACATTTATGATAATTGACAATAAGGTCTATGATGTAGCCAGAATACACCAATGGGCCACAATCCGAGAAGTACGAGCAGCATCAAGAAACATGTACCAGGCTGAAGCATTTCAGGTTTCCAGTCCAATACCCATGTCAAAATTCTATATGCATAATTACAGCATCACAAAATTGAACATATATGCACGCAATTGAAACGAAGCTGAGCTGAGATGAACAAGGCAGGTGTTGCAGTCATTCAGAAAACAGAGCATACTGTCAAACAGATCATATATCTTTTTTATTGCAAATTGATCCATATATCTCGTGACATAGCATTGGACACTGGCAGGACATGTGGATCTCCCTAACCAGGACGCCATTTGATTATTATGTTTCCATCCATAGTACGTTGCATACCTCTCTATATATAAGCTGATCGATCCCGGATGTGCAGATTCAGAAAACCCCCTTTGTCAGCAGCTGGCATCATTCATAACAACCAATAGGCAGCGACTAATACATGGATGTCGTTCAACAGACAATGATACCCAAAGGGTCTGGAATCAAAACATAATAATCAAATGGAAGTTCTTAGCATTGATCGTTTGGGAGATGATTCACATGACAGAACCAACTCGTTGCCTTCATTACCTTGAGGAAGAATGTCCATGGGGGCATGGGGCTCACAAGATAGAGCTGAGAGGGATACCTGCAAGTTATCCAACGGTTGTGTGAGAATAGGCAAATGCTAAATAAAGAGCAGGTTCTCACCGTTAGGAATAAGCAACTTATATTTCCTGGGGCAAAGATCAGTATATATATATACATACATGTACACGTGTACAATACGCATAAAACGCCTGAGACACAAGAAAACATACAAATTATACATGCAACATAATATAAGTCTAACACCCCTCAAACTCATGGCGGATCCAACAACCAAACTGAGTTTGGAGAGGTAAAATTCATGTTGCGCTCTAGTCTAATTCTTCATGAAAAATATCTCCAACTGTAATTCGGAAGACAAATACGGAAGAGCAAATAACCCGATACTAATATGCAGAACAAAGTTAGATTCTGGTGTCTCACCTGTCGTGCCAATGTGCAAAATGGAGTAGCACAATCAAATATACAAAAAAGGGTGTCCAGATTAACGCCAAGCCGCACTCAGCGACCATCGAGATAGGTAATTACATCCACATGCTTTTGCACAAACATGCATAGTCACCTAGGTGAAGACACTACATCAAGGCTACCGTGAACATTGCCGGGTATTCATTGCAGGCCGTCAAAATGCATTTGGATAGTGCACACATAGTATCAAACATAAACTTGACCGATGACAAAGTAAATTCACTTCTTCACTACAGGAAAAACTGTAATTCCCGACAGCTTTCTGCATGCCGACGGCTTTTTATCACGGCAATCCGCATATAGGGCTTTTGCGAGCGCTTTTAAAAAGCCGCCGGCATATACAAAACCATCGGCATACAGGGGTTTTGCTGACGGTGTTTTCGACCAGCCGTTGCAGATGGCTTCTTATGCCGAGGGCGACCATCGGCAAATGCTGTGTGGTCGTCTGACAGCATGAGTAGTATCATAGTATGCCGACGGTTATGACAAGGTCGTCATCCGCATATACCTTTTCTTTTATTTTTCAATGCTCCTGCCCAATTAAATATATCAAAAAATAGTAAATATTTTTCAAAAATTTGAAAAAAAATTGGTGACGAATATATACAAAAGGTTTACATACGTGCCAAATGTTGTGGTGACGAATATATACAAAATGTTTACATACGTGCCAAAGGTTTACATACACAGGCCTAATTTGCAAGATTATTCCAAAATAGTTCCACACGATAAGGGAAGCTCTAAACTTCCACAGCAGACTGGAAAAAGGAAATTTCTAATGTTTGAGGAGAATACTAAATATCGCTAAGAGGGATAAATAGAGCAAGCCTTCAGTAAGATATTCAGGCTACGCCACGCGAACCAAACCTCATTCTAGCGCTAACTCCGAAGAGAACTCCACACAAGTTGATTGGTCCGTGAGGAGTTGGAGAGATCTCGGCACCGGCGGAACGTTGACCTCAACCAGCCCCTCCAGAACCTGCACGACCGTCGCCATGGCCGGCCTAGAGCCCTCCTGGTCCTGGATGCACCAGCACGCGACCCTGCAGGCCCTCTCCACCTCGGCCAGGTCCACGTTGGAGCCCAGCCGTGCATCCACCACGCCTTCGAGCTCCCCTTCATTCAGCTTCATCGCGGCCAGCAACGGGAAGAAATCCAGTGTACTGTCCTGCCGCTGCCTCAGGTTCCTCCTGCCCGACACGATCTCGAACAACATCATGCCGTAGCTGTAAACATCCGCCTTGGTCGTGATGGCAGTACCGGCTATCCACTCCGGCGCAAGATATCCTATGGTGCCCCTCACCGTCGTCAGCACACGGCTAAAGTCGCGGCCCATGAGCTTCGCGAGCCCGAAGTCGGCAACCTTCGGCACGAAGGTGTCGCTCAGCAGTATGTTTTCAGGTTTGATGTCGCAGTGGATGATGCAGTCCCTGCATCTGTCATGGAGATAGTGCAATCCTCTGGCGATTCCCAGTGCGATCTGGTACCTCGTGCTCCAGCTTAGCAGTTGCTGGTGGCTGCTCCCGAAGAGGTACCGGTCCAGCGAGGCATTTGGCATGTACTCGTAGACGAGTAGCCTGCACGCTCTCTGTGAACAAAAACCGAGCAGTCGGATTAGGTTGACATGTCGGACGGTGCCAAGCGTGCTCACCTCTGCGCGGAACTGCTTCTCCCCTTGACGAAATCCTTCGAGCTTCTTCACAGCCACCAAGGTTCCTTCAGACAGCGAACCTTTGAACACCGAACCAAAGCCGCCTCCACCGAGCTTATTGGAGAAGTTTTTGGTCAGAGCTTGCACATCCCGGTATGTGAATGACACCAGTGAGCCCTCGACTAGAGCCGCCTCCTTAAACCTCTTCCTCATAAGGAAAACTGAAGCAGCAATTATTAGTGCAGCACTGATAGCAGCAACGGTGATTATGATGGCCAGTTTCTTAATGTACTTTCTGTCAGAGAACTCGGATGCAGCCAAACGAATTTGAATAGAACCAGCTTTAGTACCATCTGCAGCACTACTCAGATCTTCCATGTTGGTAAGGTCCCCGTACCAAAGTGAGCAGCCGGCGTTGAAGGAATAAGCAGTGCAGTCACGATTGCTTAGACACGCAAGCTCACAGTTCTGAGTACTAGCTGCAGCGACGATGTTCTGTGCGTTGCTTGGTAATTCCACATTCATCATAGTGTAGAACTTGTCACTCCGCGAGCCATTGCTGCTGTCCTGAAGGGCAACATTTCTTCTGCAGCCTTGAGTATGATCGCCCTGTGACCATTGGCCCAGGTATTGCTCACTAAAACCACGAAGGCAGCTACATGATGCCAATGCATTCTCGGTGCAGACACTGAATGAACCACATAAGGAGTACACATCGCATTGCGCCTTGGGTACCGAAAAGGACAAGATCCAGTCCCTGGCGCTCTTGATCCACGTGAAGACATGAATAAGACCAGTCGCGTCCATGACGAATCTTGCGATGAGCGCGTCACCCTTGATATTATACACGAAGTAGCTCTCGTTTGCACCGTCGATGTAATCAACTTGGTAGATTGAGTTGGGGTAGCCATTGCTTTGTGCCATCTCTGGCATGCCTGAGAAAGTTTGGCCGGTCCAGTTGCCGCTTGTCCAGTACCGTTGGGTATTATTCCACAGGAGGAAGTACTGGCTGGTGCCATTTGGATCCAATACAAGGGAGAACAACCCTGGAGTTGGGTCAGTGAAAGTCTTCCATGCAATTAGACTTGTGCTCCCGCCGGTGAGCTTGCCCCGGCCAACCTTCCCACCGGGGAGCCATGTGTTGCCGAAATGGTCAAAGCTTTGCCACAGGATGATGGAGGCGTTGGATGTGTCTGCTAAGACAAGGTTGCCAGTGTCAAGGATGATGCCAACCGTGGAAGAGGTTATGTCCATCATGTTGGTAGACCAGACCATCAATCTTGAATCATCAAGTAGTACCATATTACCATCGGTTGATATGGTTAGGTGTGACGACTCTAGGCGGTAGACTGGAGAGTCCCTATTTGCAACCCACACTGGTACTTGCCCTGATATTTCGTTGTACCATATGCCGATGTACCAACGCCCTGAGTTATCTGTTGCACATAAAAAGGAAATGTGAACGCATGATGGAGGCAGCAAAATTTCTAAATATTTTAGCATGACTCAATTTCTATCTGCATAATTAATGTTTTTATGTTGAGAATGCCGAGCATTGAATCTTGTATGCACATAAATTGAATGATCCATTTTTATAATTATTTGCGTGCTCATAGGAGAGAGCCTTCGCGTCTCTCCTTGAGGCGACACGAGGAAACTAGGGTTTATGCGGTCGGCTGTCCTCGTCCCCTACTCCCTCGCTTGGGAGAATCTCACGGCGCCGACATAGGTGAGGTATCTCTTGCGTCGTGGTTCTTTGTCACGAGGGTCATTGTCGTTGATTCTCGGCGGCAGGGTTGACGTCTGCATGGCATCCTATGGGGAGTGCTTGGCGGCGCAAATGGCGCGTGGTATATGATGTGGCGTGCTGTGAGCACCGGTGCCGGCGTTGTTGCATGGCGGCTAGGCATGTGTGGCTCTGCACGGTGGTTGCACGAGGAGCTTCATTTCCAGCGTGTTGTGTGGCTCTGCAGCTGCGCTGTCGACCATCTTGAGGGCCTCCTCCTACGAGCCCATAACATCTCCTTGTGAGGCTTATGGTGGTTGACGCTCCTCCGTTGACGAGGGTGGCTGATACGTCTCAAACGTATCCATAATTTTTGATATTCCATGTTTGTTTTATACCAATTGCTACATGTTTTATATACACTTCATAGCATTTTTATGCATTTTCTGGGACTAACCTATTAACAAGATGCCACAGTGTCAGTTCCTGTTTTCTGTAGTTTTTCCGTTTCAGAAAAGCTAGTCAGGAAATATTCTCGTAATTGAACGAAAATCAACGGAGCCCAGTTTTTCACCGACACGAAGACGTAGTCCAAAGGGCGCGCGAAGAGGCGACCCAGGGGGCCCACACACGACCTGGGCGCGGCCCCCCTGGCAGGCGCGCCGAGACCGTGTGTGGTGCCCTCGGATGCCACCACGCACCGCTCTTTCGCCTATATATTCATCTCCTCCCAAAAACCCTAAATACCCGAGAAATTATCCACGAAAAGTTATGTCGCCGCCGCCGTCGTCAACCATAGTTCGGGAGGGTTCTGAACCTCTTCCCGGCACCCTGCCGGAGAGGGAGATCAACACCGGAGGGCTCTACATCACCATGCCCGCCTCCGGAGTGATGCGTGAGTAGTTCATCCTTAGACTACGGGTCCATAGCAGTAGCTAGATGGTTGCCTAACATGATCAAGATCATATTATTGTAATGCTACATGTTGTGTTTGCTGGGATCCGATGAATATTGAAGTTATGATCAAGTTGTTTATCAATATATCTACTGTTTTATTTATGTTCTTGCATGCACTCCGTTGCTAGTAGATGCTTTGGCCAAGTAGATGCTTGTGACTCCAAGAGGGAGTATTTATACTCGATAGTGGGTTCGTGCCTCCGGTAATCTAGGTGAGTGACAACAACATCTAAGGTTGTGGATGTGCCGTTGCCACTAGGGATAAAATAACTAATGCTTAGCTTAAGGGTACATCTGTTAAGTCTAATGCGTTTATTTACATTAATGCAATAATCTGTTACTTGCAACTTAATACTAACGGGAGACACGGATGTTATCTCGGTAGTGGATTATTTAGGCATGGATGGAGCTGGTAAGCGGTCCATGTATTATGTTGTAATGCCCAATATATACTACAATAAACTATCTTGTCATATATTGCATTGTCATGTGCTCACTATTTGTCAATTGTCCAGCTGTAATTTGTTTAACCAACATGTATGTTATCTTTTATGGAGAGACACCACTAGTGAATTGTGGACCCCGGTCCATTATTTTGCACTAATAAAAACACCTACTGCAATCATCTGTTCTCTGTTATTTCCTACAATTATTATTACTCTCCACAACATACATTTAATCCTTTGTATTCAGCAAGCCGGGAAGATTGACAGCCTTCCCGTTTCGTTGGGGCAAACTAGTTTTATTGTGTTGTGTGCAGGTTCCACGTCAACTTCTCCTTCAACACGCACATTTGCTGGCACCGTTGACAACCTTCTGAAGCACTCTTGACTCCTACTAGTTCGATAACCTTGGTAGATATCAAGAGAAAATTGCTGTTGCACTACATCATACCGTCCTCTTGGGGTCTCCCAACGAACGTGTGTTTTCACGCCATCAGTGGCGTTGCTTATTTCTTCTCTGTGATTGTCGTTAAGCCGAAAATTGCATCCATGTCCTCGTTTCCAGTTGGTCGGCTTAGTGGCAGATCCAGAAAGCCCTGAGCCAAAAACTAAGTGCAAAAAAGAACTACTTAAAAAACTCTTGTTGTCTGCGTCAGGGCGCCCCGTCCCGCGCCGCAAGAAGAGCTCTGCGCCTGCCTCTCACGTCGCCACCGCCGCGGTGAGGGCGGAGATGGGCGGAGAATTGACGAGCAGCGACTAGGGCGACCCCCTGGTCGGGGTGGAGGTTCTCACCTGGCGGCAGAGATGGGGCTGGGCCTGGAGGTCATGGACGAAACCCTAGATTTTGATCTGGGTGTCTCCCGTGTCGCCCCAAATTCCTCCTTGCAGCATGTTTGGGCCAGATCCGGTGGAGGGTCGACCCTGTTGTGTCGCTGCCTTCCGACGCGATAGATCATGCAGGTTGCCGGCGGGTGGCATGGGGGCTGCCGGCTCGGTTTGAATAAAGGTGGTTATCCTCGGATTCCTGTCACGCCAATACAAAGATCTACTTGATGCCTGTCATCATTGATCTGGATGGAGTGTCGAGTTCCAGAAGGCTCCGCCGGCAAACTCCATTGGGCAACGCAACCCTGCAGATTGACAGAAGGGTGGGATTTGGTCGTGTGACCATTTTTTATCTGACCGTTTGGTTTCAGAGAAAGCGTTGCGAAGCTCTCCAGTCGGTTGCCATCATGGACATGTCTTTTGTTCCATGGTGAAGTCAGTGTGGTGAGAATGGCATGGAAGCCGAGATTTGAGGACTAGTAATGGTGGTTCGAGTCCTGGTGGCGATGAGGGATTGGCTTGGTGATTCGAAACTTGGAGCAGCAGCAATGACAAGTGGGGGCGACAACACGGGAGAAGTTCAGAGTCTAAACTTTCAGGATGAAAACCCAAGGTTTTGGTGTTAATTGGTTGTGTCTGGCAATGATCTTGTTCAAGTCATTGTTTTTGTGAGTGCACACCTTCACGGTGAAAACCTATGATCTATGATCAGGGCGACGACGACGCTTGAGCACTGTCCCTTCTTGGAGGTGTTGCTTTTGGAGCAGCTGGACTTCTGTTACTGTTTTGGTGGGGTTAGGCCTAATGCCACAAGGAATAGATCACTGTAGCGGGACTTTTCTTCTTTGTAATTTTTATTTTTATTCTGGGCTGTGTACATCCATGTGGCCGCCAGGGCAACGCGTTGTTGCAAATACTGGGTGTAATCGATATCTTCACAATATTAATATATGCTCTTTATAAAAAAAACTCTTGTAAAAGCACACAAAAATTAATACGATTGCAAATATGAATATATATATATATATTCAAATCCATTGTTTAACACTGCAAGAAAATGCGTAAGTGTAACGCCCCGGGATTTTTCCCCAATTAGATTTATTTGTATTTCTTTTTTTGCATCGTCGTGGCATCATGCATCATGGGCATTGCACTAATTTGACAATAAAATTATTTTGCTAAACTCTATTTTTGTTGTTCAAATAATCCCCTCCTTTCTTTTGTTCGTCTCCGTCTCGAAATATGTTTTGTCAAATTGTCTTGCAAAAGAAAATAATAAAAGAAAAGGTTTTGAGTGTGAGAGAGAGCAGCCCAGCCATGCCACCTTCGGCCCAAAGCCCACCCAAGCTGAAACCCTAGGGTTCCCCTGGAAACTTCCTATTCCTCCCCTGTGTTTTGCAGCCGAACTTGTCTACAGCCACAAGTAAATGTGTGTAGCCACCAGGCGCCGTCTTAAACGGACCAACCATGTCCAAGCCCCAGACTGCGAAAGGCCATGTGATGGGTATTGTTTTAAGCTCCTGAGCTGGCATGTGCGATTGCCTGGCATAAAGTTGGCAGCCCCTGCATCTTTTGACGATGTCCTCTGCATCTTGCTTGGCTGTCAACCAGTAGAAACCTTGTCGGAAGGCTTTTGAAACAAGGGCGCGTGAGGAAGCGTGATGTCCACACACTCCAGCATGTATCTCATCCAATAGTTCTCTGCCTTCTTCGGGCGAAATGCAACGTTGGTAAACACCAGTGGTGCTACGTTTGTACATTTCGCCTTTAATTATTGTGAATGCCTTGGCTCTTCTTATGATTTGCCTTTTCAAAACCTCATCGTCTGGCAACTCCTGATTAATCAAGAAGTCCAAATATGGCGTCGTCCAATCCGGCTTTACCAGGTAGACGGCATAGCTAGCGTCTTCAACAGGTTATGCCGCCTCTGGGTCAAGGAGGTCTGCTCCTTTTATTGACGGCTTGTGTAGGTGTTCCAGGAAAACATCTTTTGGTACCTTTTTGCGTTCAGACCCCATTCTGGCAAGTGTATCTGCCGCCTCATTTTGAGATCTTGGGATGTGGCGGACCTCGTAGCCTAGGAAACATTTGGCGAATTCGTCGACGGTAGCTCGATATGCCGCCATTGTCTCGCTCTTTGTGTCCCAAGTACCCGTATTGTTGCGCCACCAAGTCTGAATCTCCGTAGCAGAGGACACGCTGGACGCCTAGTTCCTTGGCAATGTGTAGACCATGAAGGAGAGCTTCGTATTCAGCAACATTATTAGTTGCCTTGAAGTGAATTTGTAACACATAACTAAGCTTGTCTCCTTGAGGGTTTCTTAAAACAATGCCAGCCCCCGAGCCCTGAAGCATTTTTGATCCATCAAAGTGCATGATCCAATATGCATCTTCAGGGAGAGGTACTTCGTCCATGGCCTCCGTCCAATCTGCTACAAAGTCTGCTAAGGCTTGAGATTTAATGGCCGTTCTGGGTTTATATGATGTCGAAGGCGGCAAGTTCGATGCCCCACTTGGCAACGCGGCCTGTTGCATCTGTATTATTGATGATATCCCCCAGAGGTGCCTTGCTCACAACCGTTATTGAATGCTCCTGAAAATAGTGCCTTAACTTTCTGGCGGCGTAGAAAACACCGTAGACCAGCTTCTGGTAATGCGGATAACGCTGTTTTGAGGCGGAAAATACTTCACTGATGAAGTAAACCGGACGTTGTTCCGGCAAGTCTGATTTTTCCGTCTTGCGTTCCACAACCAGGACCACGCTAACAACCAAGTTAGTTGCCGCGATGTAAAGCAGCATTGGTTCCTGCGTTCGAGGAGCTGCTAAGATTGGAGCAGACGTTAACGCGTCCTTGAGCTGCTGCAAGGCGGCGTCTGCTTCGTCTGTCCATTCAAAGTTGTCGGATTTCTTCAGAAGCCGGTAGAGAGGCAGTGCCTTCTCACCAAGACGGCTAATGAAACGACTGACGGCAGCCGCCGAGCCGGCAAGTCGCTGCACGTCCTTCAGGTCCTTGGGCCTGGATATGTTGAGGATCGCTTTGATTTTTTCTGGATTTACCTCTATTCCTCGTTCGGAAACGATAAAGCCGAGCAATTTGCCGGCAGGAACCCCGAAGACGCATTTTTTCGGGTTGAGCTTCATCCTATATACCCGGAGGCTATCAAAGGTTTCTCTCAAATCGTCAAGCAAATCTGCCTTCTTTCTTGACATGACGGCAATGTCGTCAACATAGACGTGAACATTGCGGCCAATTTGCTCGTGAAGGCATCTTTGCATACACCGCTGATACGTTGCGCCGGCATTTTTTAGACCGAAGGGCATCGTGATGTAGCAGAAGGTCCCGTAGGGCGTAGTGAACGCTGTTTTGATTTGGTCGGATTCTCGCATTTTGATTTGGTGGTACCCGGAGTACGCATCCAAAAAGCACAGCAGCTCGGAGCCGGCTGTGGAGTCTATGACCTGATCTATACGAGGTAAAGCAAAGTGGTCCTTAGGACAGCACTTGTTCAAACCGGTATAATCAATGCACATTCTCATTTCCTTATTAGGTTTTGGAACCATTACAGGATTTGCCAACCAATCAGTGTGTACTACCTCCCTAATGAACTTGGCTTCTTGCAACTTGATGATCTCCTTCCCTATTGCTGTCCGCTTCTTCTCACCGTAGCGCCTTATTCCTTGCTTCACTGGCTTGGCTCCTTCGTAGACGTTAAGAGAGTGCTCGGCAAGTTCCCTCGGGACACCTGGCATGTCGGCTGACGACCATGCAAAGATGTCCTGATTCTCACGGAGGAACCTGACGAGCGCGCTTTCCTATTTGTCGTCCAAGCCTGCCCCTATGGTGACTTGCTTGGAGCTGTCACCTGGGACCAGGTCCGCCTTCTTTGTGTCTTCGGACGCCTTGAAAGTGTTCTTTTGCTCAGCGGTCTTTACATCCTCCGGCAGTGCGACGTATCAAGCTCCTTTTTCAACATGGCTAATTCCTCTGCATGGAGGACTGCCTCAGCGAAGGCGGCGTTGCCACGCTCGCACTCCTTTGCTTTCTTGAAGTTGCCATTGACGGTATTGTACCGTTGGGTCCCGGCATCTTCAGCTTGCTGTAGATGTAACACGGCCGAGCCATGAACTTGGCGAAAGCTGGCCGTCCAAAGATGGCGTGGTAGGCACTCTTGAAGGGGACTACTTCGAACCTGAGATGCTCCGAGCGGTAGTTTGTCTCAGGTCCGAAAGTAACCTCCAATTTGATGCTTCCCATTGACTTGGCTTGCTTTCCCGGAACGATGCCATGAAACTTGACTTTGCTGTAGTCAAGCTGGCTTTCCGACAAGTTCATGCGCTTCAGTGTGTCCGCGTAGATGATGTTGAGGCTGCTGCCGCCATCCATCAACACCTTGGTGAGTCTGAAGTTATCGACAATTGGGTCGACGACAAGGGCGTATTTGCCGGGGTGAGGTACGTGATCTGGGTGATCATCTCTATCCCAAGTTATTGGCTCCTGACCAGTCTAATACTGGGGAACATCTGGTACTGTGGCGTTTAGCTCGCGCATCTCCGCCTTTTCTTCCTTTGCCGAAGGAGTGCCTAAGAAGCACACCAATTGGCCATGTACCTTGGGTATTTCTTTTCTTTGCGCACCAGCTTAGGTTCCTCATCCTCGGACATGGAAATGCCCCATCATCGTCTTCCTTCTTTGTCTTCTCAGCCTTTTTGCTCTTTTTTGACTTCCAGCCAACCTCGGGGTCCTTCTTGAAGTCCTCCATGAACCGGCATTCCCCTAATGTGTGGTTAACTTTGCCTAAGGACGCGTGGATTGGGCAGGGCAAGGCTTTTGCCTGATCGTATGTCAGGCGTTGCTTGCTGGAGCCGCCATCTTTACCCTTTCCTTTCCACTTGCGGTTGCCGCCTTTGCCTTCGAAGGCGGCGGCGACCTCGTTTGACGGTCCGGCTTTGTCGTCCTGGGGAGCCTTGCGTTTGTGACTTGCTCGCCTGCTTGGCGCCATGTCATGTGCGCCATCTCCATCGCGTGCATCATCATCCGCCTGTGCGTACATGGCTGCTACTTCGAGCATGACTCCGAGATCCTTGACCTGCATGCGTACGAGCTTATGTCTGAGACTTGAGCCCTTCAGGAGGCCTGTGGTGAAGGCATGGATTGCTTGATTGTCGTCTACGTTCTCGCAGCTTGCCTTTGTCTGAATCCACCTTGCCAAGAAGCTTGTAGCTGTTTCATCTGGCTTTTGCACGCAACGAACCAAATCTGTGTATGTATTGGGTCGCTTGTACGTGCCTTGGAAGTGCTGCGTGAACACCTTTTCCATGTCATGCCAACTATGAATGCTTTTCTCCGGCAAGTTTTCGATCCAGCTTCGGGCTGTCCCCTCTAGCATGAGGGGAAGGAAGCGTGCGGCGACGAGGCCATTGCCTCCGGCAATTTCAACTGCCAGCGCGTAGTCCGACAACCATGAGTTTGGCTTGTCCGCTCCATTGTACCTTTGATGAGTTTTTGACACTGATGTCATCTCGGGTACTTGGACGTTGCGGATGGCTGGGCCAAAGCACTCAGGTCCTAGGTAGGCATCCTGCTTTCCAGCCTTGATGTCATTGAGACGATGTCGTGCGTCTTGCGGACTGAGCTGCTTGCCGGATCTGTCGGCGTTAGGCTCGTCCTGCGCTGCCCGGCTGTGCCTAGGCTCGTTGTTGTGCCCCGGCTTCCGCCTTCGTGCCTGGGCACTGGTGGTGGGGACGGTGTGCGGTCCCTGCTTCTTCTTGGCGGGGGGCGTTGTCACGATTGCCGCCACTCCTTGGCGGCTGCTTGCTGCCCCTGCTTCCGCCTTCATCCCGCCTAGGCGGAGGGGGTGAGGCCTTGCGCCTGTTGCCGGTTCTGGACGCCTCGTCACGCTGCCTTTTGGGAGGTGGTGACTTGCGTGGGTCCTTCTCCTTGTCTTTCCCTTTTCCGTGGCTACTGGAGCCGGACGGATCTTCGGGTTGCCACCGGCCGCAGCTTTGCAAGCGTTGGATTTAGATTCCAACTTTCCTCCCTTGCGTCCGCCATGTCGGCGCGAGAATCAGCACGGGCCTGCTGCTCTAGAGCTTTGTGAGCAAGGATCGATGCGTAGTAAATCTTCTCGTCCTTGTCGTAGTCATCATTGTTGAGGATGTCTAAGGCGGCTGCAGTGTTGAGGACAGGGGTGGCGAGGATGATGTCCCCGTTCTTGTCCTTACGCTGCGGCGCTGTAGCCCACTCGAAACCAAGCTTTTGGGCAGGGGATTTGAAGTTGTCAGATCCCTGCCTTTCTTGCTTTTCTTCTCTGCCACAGGCCTGCCGGCTTGGGCAATGGAGTAGTGGTGAAAAGATTGCGCTTGGGGTCTAACTTGGCGGTTATCTTGGCGTTTTCCTCCTTGGCTTCGTCGAGGAGGCCTGGACCTCTGCTTGCTTGTTTTTGAGGTACTCAGTTTGCTCCACCAAGGTGTTTCGAAGTTTCTCCAAATCAGCCGGGTTGGTTTTGTCGGTTACCGGCGTGTGAGAACTTCTGCCAGGGCCGCCATGTTCCCTATCTTGCTGGGCTCGCCTTTCTCTAGAACTCTTCTTTGGAGCCCCAGGAGGCTCTGGAAACAGTGGATCGGTTGCCGGGGTCCCCAGGTTGGCGGCGTCAGTTGCCGCGCCTGTGCTGAGGCTGCACCGGTGACATCCGCCATGAAAACCTGCTGCATGTTGACGGAGGAGCCCGTAGCCACCTCAGAAGGCGGAGGCTCAGGTGTAACGAAACACTGCTTGACCCGTTGCTCAAACATGCTTGCAGAATCTTCTTCGGAGTCAGAATCTACGTTGACGTGAACGGTAGATCTGGATCCGGCATCCGACATCGCATCATCCTGGAGCGCAGGAAGAATAGATTCGGGATCTTGACTGTTGGGCTGGGAGTCGGATCCCAGTCCCGTCATGCCGACAAAGTGTAGATCTGAATCTGCGGACTCCTCAGGGGAGGCAAACTCAGATCCGTCTTGATTGTAGGGCGGGTGGGATGGCGAATAAATTCGCGGCAACCCATACGCCTCAGAAGTGTAGCCGATGAATACATCGACGCCGCCAAACGGCACAACTCCGCATCCGACAATGTAGTCGTCTGCGGGGATGTAGGACTCGTCGCAGCTGATGTAGTGGTTGTCGCCGTAGCGAACAGCGGCCGACGGCGATTGTTTCGCCGATGCCGCCTAAGGTTCACCTGGAACGTGACGCCTGACGCCTTAGGCCCCATGGTGGGCGCCAACTGTCGTCGTATCGGCATCTGAGATAGGAGACGGGGTCCTGTTAGCCAAGGGTGAACGTAGGGCAAAAAGGTGGTCGTCGTCGAGGTCGGGATTGTACACGGCGGTTTACCCAACTTCAGGCTCCACGGCGGTGGCGGAGCCCTACGTGCTGCTATAACTCACTATAAGGCAATAGCCGTGTTACAGGTTACAATGAGTTGGTTGTGTGTTGAATCATGCCCTAAAGGCGTCCCGAGGTCCAGCTTATATAGGCGGCTGGACCTAGGGTTACAAGGTGTTTACGTATCCGGCAAGCATACAAAGTCCTAACCCTAGCCGACAAGTCTGCCGCCTTCCGTCGTGGTCTTGGTGGCTTCATGGGCTTCGGTCTTGGGCCTCCTCCTTGCCGGCATCCGCCTTCCTTAGTCGTCAGCTATCTGGGCCGCCCGGCAGGCAAAGCCTTCACCACCACTGCGGGCCACCCGGAACTAGCCGGATTGATCCATGCTGGTGATACCCCTAGTAGGTCTATCCCCAACACACCCTCCTCTTCTTTTCCCTTTTTGCGTTCGGGTCCCTCCAACCACCTTTTTTCTTTCTTTCTTTTTTTCTTTTCTTTCCTTCTCTCTCCTTATCTCTTTCTTCTTCCCCTCCACACAACACACACACGCACACAATACACGCACCCGCTGCACGCATACGCGCACGGGAGAGCAGCCCCGGTAGCCAGTTCCGGCCACTGGCGCCGCCCCCACCGCCGGTCTCCGCCGCCTCGGGCCTCTTCTTCTCCTTCCGACGTCGTGGTGGCCGCTGCTCGCCTCGACCGACCTCCTCCAGCCGGCTGTCGTCCTCTCCATGGTCGCCTCCTCCTCCACCTCGGCCGCTAGTCGTCTCCTCGCCGTCCTCCAGCGCCCCGCGCCCCCGGCCTCCTCCAGCTTGACCCCGGCCGGCTCCGCCCCGTCCTCTTCTTCCTCCAGCCCGGTCACCTCCGCCTTGATCCTTTGGCCGCAGCGCGCCATGGCCCCCAGCGCCCTCCTCCACCTCCGGCCGTTGGCTTCCTCGCCGACCGTCGTCTCCGGCCGCTCTAGCACCCTCCGGCTTGTGCCGCTGCGCTCGCAGCCGCCTCCGTTGACATCCGACCCCGGCGCATGCAAGGTGTTCGGTGAATTACCCGCAAGACGTTTGGCACCGCTTTTATCCGAGTTGTCCACCCGTCGAGGTGCTGCCTTCGTGTGCACAATGCGTGACCTTCCGATGCCCGTTGTCGCCGTCCGTGTTCGTGACTATCGCCAAGTCCGCCAATGTCGTGAACCTCGACCATGTTCGAGATCGTCGACAAGATCTTCCGAAGATGCGCCGCGCCGTGCACACCGACCGTGACAAGTTCTCCGTGCCCGAGGAACCCCGTAGCCGTCGAAGATCGAACCCGACAAGAACGCCACCGACACTAAAGTCGGATGCCCAAACGACAACGACCCGACTACAACTACTTCCACTACATCCCTGACACCGACCGGATGGTGATGTTGCGGTTCGGCAACGACTACAACGACTATATCCACGATACTGACAAAACATTGATGTTCCGGTTCGGCGACGACTACTTCCCCGACTTCGACTACTTCCTCGATGACTCGAAGATCTCGGCTTTGATCCCGAAGTTCCTCGAACCTACGTGCGGACCCCAAACCCGAGCCCATACTTATATACCTATTTTATAAAATGTCATCTATCATGTGCATATCAAATCTTTCATGCATTTTTTTGCATATTTTGGGTTGTGGGTAATTAGCAATTCATCTGATAATTAAATATGGAGTGTGCGGGATTATTCGATAAATGTCTCGACTTCATTTAATTTGTGTAGCTCACCCATGCCATGTTTCACATGTTAATCAACATTTAAATTGGTGGTTAGATAAATAACTTGAATCTTAATATTAATTGTCGGAATCCTGGTTCCGCTTATTTTTGGCTTAAGTTGCATCTTGTCTTGCATCTTGCCCTATCATGCATAGCATATCATCATGCTGGATCTTTTGCTGTAGTAGGAAGTGTTGCATCTTTTGTGCTTTCCGGTGTTTGTTGCTTCTTCGCGGATAAGACGTTGAGATGATGTGAGCAACGACAAGTTCTGCTTCCATGCTGGATTCCAGGCAAGCACTGTTCACTTGTTCCCAATGCATTGTCTTTCATCCTTGTCGTTGATCTCTGCTATCCTTATGTTACTATGCTTGTGTGATCCTATCCATGTTTACCCTGCTGCCATGATATAGCCCCACCACATCCTATCACCATGTTGTTTGTTTACCTTGTTGGCCTTGCGAGTCGTAGCGCATGCTTAGGTTGTTACATTTATCTTGTTGTATCCGTATCTTAGACGCCATGGTAAGTTGTACCTGTTTATCTCTTGTGGGACGTTTGATGTCTTAATGATAAGGCACCAGCGGAAGGCCAGTTTTGGTGTTTTGTTCTGCTAGTGTCGCCTTAGGACCTGAGTTCTTGTCCTCAGATCCAAGACTGAGCGCACTACCCACATGTGGGACCCAATGGGACTCCTCGCGACCCGTGACCTGACCCGCAGCCTTGTTCGGGGCGCCATACCTAGTTCGGTCCATTTGATGCATGCATGATGTTTTAAATTAGGATCTCATGGTGATGGTGTAGTCGATCTCATATAGGAGCGACACGTTCTTAGAGTGTTGCGAAGGTCCGGGTATGGGCCTAAGTGACCGTGCGCGCAATCATGTGGTTTCCAGGACTTGGCTGTAGAGAAGTGAAAGGTTGTGTCAAACGCTCCATGGCAATTTGATGTGTGTAGTTAAACAATAGTGCACCCCTGCAGGGTTAAATCTTTTCGAAAAGCCATGTCCACGGTTATGGACGACTTGGTGAAGATGTCGGCTAACAAGATCATAGACAACTTACACCAAGTAATGATAGCTCTTAAACTTGCTACGCCGTGTGAGTTCCTTTGGATTGCTTAATCGTGGGTTAATCGAGTGAGTGATAATCGGCTGGGTATTGTTCGGTGTTAGCATCTAGTTGGTTCCTTGCTCACGTTCTTATCTCTATATCATAGACGCAAGTTGTAGCATGTCTTCTGTAGATGGCTTAGTGCTGCTGCTTCAGTCCACCAATCCTTTATATTTTGGGAGCCTTTGTATTGGTTCCAAGTGTGCTTTGTTTGCCAGGTAAATTCCGTTTACCTGACCCAATCTTTTTGGGCTGTTTTGCACTGAACAGTCAACAGGTTTGAAGTCTGACGATGTTAGCTTGGGAATCCCTCCGGCTTGGCATGGGTAGGGATATGGATGCCATGGTTATCTTTAGGACTCTTAGTCCAATTTGTATCTTGTCCGTACTCGGACACTAGTTTGTTTTCGTTGTGATTTGTATCTTTGTAATGTATCTGTTGTATCTTGACTCGTTTGAGTCGATCTTGTATATATATTCTCTTTCTGCTGTTGTTGTGGATTCTTTCGTGAACTGTTGTAATGTTATCACAATTCCACCCACATAGCGCGCATGTTTCGGCGTGCACGTTATGTCTGGTGGGCGTCCTGAGATCGTTATTATGCGGGTTTTGGCGGGATCGCTGAAATTCACATGGTACCGATTTTGGGGCGTCACAGTAAGTGATGACTAAAACTAGAATATAAATATTGTAATTCTTTTTTTACTGTAAATATTGTAATTCCTTGTTTAACATTGCAAGAACATTCATAAGCCTCTTCGGTTTGAGGAGTTCTTCTGTGGAGGATTTGCATTTATTAAATTAATTGGTTCGGTTTTGAGACCGAGGTATAAAATCTATTCATGTTTTGTTCGTAAAACATGAAATTGGCAGAAACTTGTTAAATAAATGATTCCCTTCAAAGCCGAGCGAAATCAATTTAATACACAAAATTACCGAGTGGAGGGGAAGTGCAGGCCGCAGCCACGTTGAATCGAGACAGTGTGAGACCTCAAGAACAACATATGATGAATAGGGGATAAATTGGACTCGAAAACGGCTGGCTTTACTGATAGAGGGATGATTCCCAAGTCACACGATACATGATGAAGATGAACAAACCGCTAGATCTACGCTAAAGCAAATAGCTTGTTCAACCTTGTCTCTCTCGCCCACCTACTCTCGGCTTATAACCACACCGGAGGATGACAGCGACACCAAAGCAGTAAAAGGAGAAATAGCTGGAAAGACGATAAACAGTTCTGGCGAACGATTAGTGCATCTGAGCCACTCAATTGGATGAAGCGGTACGAGTGCATCTGGGTCGTCTGTTCTGGTCTCTGAGTTCTGTCAATTCCACACGTATCTCTGCCATCTCTTCTTGCAATCGATCGATCGCTTGCTAACCCTTGAGACGGGTCCCTTCCACCATGGTTTTGAGGTCAGTGCGAGAGGGATGAGCTCTCGTCCTATTAACCCTCGATTCCGCCCAACTCCTGAAGAACTACTGATCTGAAGCCGGGAATTTTACAGTCAAGCCTAACCCGTTCCAAATCTGCAGTTCCTACGCCACCAATGACACACGGATCTAGCTGAGTACAGGAATTTTACCAAGAAGACAGGATGACAATGCAACCTTACTCGCCCACCAGATATGTGTCTGAATGAGTCGCCACCGCACGGCTTCCGCTCCGCCGCCGCGAATAGGGAGGGAGGGTGGGATTTTACGAGAGATCCCAACCACCCCTTCTCGCTGCTCGAATCGCTGTCGAGGACCGTTTGGCTCTGATACCACAGTGAGACCTCAAGAACAACAGATGATGAATAGGGGATAAATTGGACTCGAAAATGGTAGGCTTTACTCATAGAGGGATGATTCCCGAGTCACACGATACATGATGAAGACGAACAAACCCTAGCTAGATCTACGCTAAAGCAAATAGCTTGTTCAACCTTGTCTCTCTTGCCCACCTACTCTCGGCTTATAACCACACCGGAGGATGACAGCGACACCAAAGCAGTAAAAGGAGAAATAACTGGAAAGACCGGATAGTTCATTTGGAGGACGAGCTCCATGGAGCCCGTTTTTTGAAAAAAATAAAATCGATTTTTAAGTTTCTAAAAATGCTGCAAAAAATCCTAGACATTCACAATGACCTATTCTACGAGTATGTAAATTTACAACCCGTAATAGTTTTATACCGTCCTACACAAAAAAGACAAATCCTGACAAATCTGAAAATTTTCAAATCACATCTCATATCCAGAATTTTGTTATTTTTTGCACAGACCACAATACGCAATATTTCGCATTGGTATTTTGCACGATGGTAGACATAATCAGGGTCTACTTCTAGGATTTTTTTTCAGATTTTTTTGAAAACTTAAAAAATATCGTTTTTGATTTTTTTCAAAAAAAAAAGCTCAGTGGAGCTCGTCCTCCAAATCACCTCTCTCAAGGACCGAAAAGACGATAAACAGTGCTGGCAAACGACAAGTGCATCTGAGCCACTCAATTGGATGAAGCGGTACGAGTGCATCTGGGCCATCTGTTCTGGTCTTCAGTCTTGTAATCAGGACAGGGTCCTGACAAACAGCCAGACAGGGACCAACGTCGGTCGTGCAGCACCGCGTGGAGCCCTCAGCCCTGGACCTAGAGAACAGGCGGCATACAGGCAGCCAGACAGGGGCACAACCGCGTAGGGAGGGCGATACGGGGTCCAGGAGTACCACTAAGACTCTCCCTCCCTGGTCGCCCCCGCGCGACGACTCCGGAGGGCTCCATCCCTAGCCAGCAGAAACCCAAATTCGGCACGCCCCCGACCACGGCCGCCGCCTGCGGCGGTGGCGGCGCCCTGCCCGTCAGAAAGGCGGAGGGCTATGGGCGGACCTGCGGGCCGAGACAATTGTCTCGGTTGCGCGGTGGGGCGATGACGGCGAGGAGGTGTGGGGCGAGGCGGAGAGGCTTGCGGCGGCATACCGGCGGCGGCGCCCTGGACTGGGCGTGAGCAGCGCATCTGGGCCCGTTTGGGCCCGCTCGGCCATGACGCAGTTCGAGCCCTGTCATTGCTCGACAGGGCTAGGCCGGAGTATGCCCGGCGCAGGTGGTGGTACGGTGGCCTCGCGGGAGCTGTGGTCCGAGGTGGTGTTGAAGGTGGTGGACGGGGGGAGACGAATGGCGTCGTCGCGGTGTCGGCAGCGTTGCATCCTTCCCGCATGTGGATCAGCAAGTAAGACGTGTTGCGGGCATCTCATTCTCAATGCCCGTTGCGCGGGACGGATGGTGGAAGGCTGGAGGGAGAGGAATGGCGCCGCTGCGGTTGTTGCATCCTCCGCGGGAGATGAATGGCCAGCAGGCGTTGCATCCTCAAGGAGACGAATGGCGCAGTGCTTGGTTGCATCCTTCCGTTGGGAGAAGAATGGTGCCGCTGCGGGGGTTGCATCCTCCGTTCAGCGGGGGACGCGGTTGCTAGGTTGAAGCACGTCGAGCTTGCGGGGGAAGTGTGGTTGGCCGTGGAGGTAGGGTAGTGGTTTGGTGTGTTGACTGGTTTGGATCCTGGGTTCAGGCTATGCATGTGAGACTGCCGGCGAAAGCCGTACTCCAGCTGTGGCCGGAGTCGTCGATGGCGGCGCCTACGAGCGTCGCTCCCTTGTTGGAGGCATCGATGTAGCTATTCCCACTTTACAATTTTCGACGTGGTCCAGGGGAACCTTTGACCTAGTCTTATAGATCGGACGTTGCCGGCGCCTTCCGGCATCGTGTTCCCTCTTGGGGGCATCGTTTTGGAGGTGGATCCGACCAGAGGGGCTCGTGGCTCGCTAGGTTGTGCGTTTTGTATAATTTTTGGGTCCGGTTTCCCTCATAAACTGGACCAAACTTCTATCTATTCATTGAATTTAGCAGTTCTCCTACTAACATTAAAAAATACGTGATCCAGGAAGGCCGGAGGACCGAGGACGACCGGCTCGCTGGCCTGCGGCGCTACGGCGTGGGCGCGTCAGAGTGTGGTTGCGCTGCCACAGCGAGAGCGACTTAGGCAGGGGACGAGGGGATGCGACTGCAGGAGCGAGATGAGGCCGATGAGCCATATGTTTCTTTTTACAGATTGTAAGCAGAAATTTTGGAAGGCCCGCTCCCTCGCGTCGCCCTGCCCAGTGGCGACCCGAGGGCACCCCACACAGCGCCGCCGGGGGGCTCTCCCACGCCGCCTCCTCCTTGCCGCCGCTGCCGCGGTGGCGGCGGGCCCCTTTCTCCCAAAAAAGGTGGTGCGGGGAGGCCCGGATCGACGACCTTCGTGTTGTCTCAAGCGCATGCGGCGCGGCAAGCCAGGGCGGCGGCCCTGGACTCCGGTGGTGGCCGCCAGGTCGAGGTGCGGCGAGGGCCGGGCGACCTACGCGGGTGTGGCGTTTGAGGCGATGGGGACATGATGCGGTGCGAGGCAGGCGAGATGGGCCCGTGCAGACCGGATCAGGGAAGCGGCAGGCCTGCTGCGGTGAGCTGCGAGCAGGAAGCTGGGCGGCGGCCCCGGTCTGAGGGCGTCGGCGCGGGCACTGGGATGTGCTATGGTGGTCGGCAGCGAAGGCAGCAAGCACAGCTCCAATGGTACTGCATCTTTTTGGTGCTTGATATCTGCAGCCTTTTTCTGAAGTGGAGGAGTTCCAGGCGAAAGCCCTGCACCGACCACGGACAGTGCTGACGACAGTGGCGCTTTAGCGTCATCTTCCTCCTTGGAGGTGTCGTCGTGGACTCCTTTTCCTCTTCAGAAATTGGTCTGGGTTCTCCGGGTGAAAACCTAGTCTCCAGTTACTCGGAGCGGACGACTACGACGGAGTCTTCGTCGCTTCCCCCTTGGGGCGTCGTCTTGGAGAACCAGCTGGTGTCTTTTGCGTGGTGCTCCTTTTGCGCCAAGGTTTGGTGGACGTCGGGGCAGCGGCTCCGGATGGTGGTTGTGCGCCGAGGCGGCGGCCTCAGGAAGCGATGCAACGCCGACTCTATGGGGTAGTGTTGTTGCCCTGCATGGCGTGGGTGACAATCTCGAGCTGTGAGTGCAGCGGGGTTCTCGGCTCGGTCGACGCATCCCAGTGGGGGTGGTCTGGCAGTATGTCGAGGCGGCGGCCTCAGATGTGGTGTGGCGGCCGTGGTCTGCGGGTAGTTGTTCTGTGTAGTTTGGGTTGTGGGCAACTAGGTCGTGCGGCGTTGCAGCTCGGGTGCTTACGGTGGCATGTCGGGGCGGCGGCCCCAGAAGGTGGTACAGGTGGATTGCGCAGGGCGCGATAGAGAGGTGGATGTCGGGGCGGCGGCTCCGAGAATTCTGCAACATCGCGGGGGCTCCATCTTGGTGTCGTGTGGGCGACAAGGTTGCTCACGGTGTTGGTCGTCGTCGAGGCTCCGGGTGGGGTGGTGGCTTTCATCTACGTTGGAGCGTCCCGTAGCTGCTCCTCCCATAGCAGTTACGGCTTCTTCTCTCCGGCAAGGGTGGTTGGCTGGCCGACTCTTTGCGGAGTGGTGTTTGGAGCATGGCTCCAGTTGTTCTCGAGGGTGGGGGCTTCGCCCCGTGGGTTGTGTTGTTGTATGGTTTTTGCCCAGTTTCTTCCGAAAATAAACCGGACACCTTCTGCTTATTAAATGGATAAGGCAAAGCTTTTACTTTCGATTAAAAAAAAAAGCAGAAATTTCGGGAGCGCCTAGTCTAGGCATTACTGACACCGTATGTGTAGCTAGTCTAGTATTCACGATCAGTTCGCATGTACTTTGCTAATTTCGAAAGTTATATTTTACTAACGAATTTTATACAATAATTTTGCTAACTTTCCGTTTCTTTTTTAAAAGGTTTAGATTTTAAAAAATATTCATATTTGAAAATGGTTCAGATTTTTAAAAATATTTATTTCCAAAATTTGTTTCAGATTTTGAAAATGCTTCATTTAAAAAATGATTTAAATTTTGAAACTTTCCATATTTGAAAATTGTTCAGATTTTGAAAAATGTTCAGATTTAAAAAGTTGAATTAATAAAAAGAAAATAAAAAATAAAATAAAAAAGAATATAATAACAGAAAACAAGCATACCCGAAGAAACAAATAAAAAACGGTGAACCAAAAGAAACAAAAATTTGGGCACATTAATTGGGGGACTATAATAATAGTGGACAATTGTAAAATTAACCCGGTGAAAAAGGAACTAAAATTCGGGTGATCTGAAAATAATAATGAACAAAAATGCCGATGAACTGAAAATAATAGTGAACAACCAAAAAATAGCAGTGAACAAAAAATAGTAGTGAGTGAAAAATAATATTGAACCAAACATACCGTTGAACCGAAAAGGAACAAAAATTGGGATGTAACAAAATAATAGTGAACTAAAAAAGTAGATCGATGGGTTCAAAAAAAGTTTCACGGTTAGCTATAAAAGTATTCAACGTTTTAAAAATATGTCCAGGGGCTCCGAAAAAAATATATTGTTGTATTCCTGAGAAAATGGGAATGAAATAAAGAGAGAAATGAAAAAAAAATTGTAACATGAAAATGAGAAAAAAATGTTACAAAAAAGAAAGAAAAAAGAAAACAGAGAAATAAGAAAAACTAAAAAGCAAAGAAAGAAGAAAAACTGGTTACTGGGTTGCGGCCCATTTAAAGGGCGATGCGGGCGAGCACAAACTAGGACTCGAAACGAGCAATATATAGTGTCTGCGGAAATTTCTGCTACTGCGGGGCCATGGCCCTTATTGCTCTGGGCCTGGATTCATGGACACAGTAGTCTCATCGGGTAAAGCGAATGACCAGGGGTAAAAGCCCTGCTTGGCGGCGGCCGGTGCTGCCCACGGCAACACGTGTCGCTATCGTTTGTTTCCTAGAGGCGTGTCCATAGTCTTGACAACGGCTCTCAATCCTTGGATGGTAGAAATAACCCCAGGTCCGGTTTGCTGGCAGAAGTGACGATGGCGCCACATAGTTATTCTTTTCTTAAAGATGTCGTCTAAGATGCTTGGGGAGAGTCAGAGGTGACAGACAATTCGATGTGTTGTAAGCATTGGCTACTGCCTAGGGCGTGGGCCGCAGGGGCGTAATGTACAACATGGCTGGCGCATCTTAGTCGACGGATTCGCCAAGTCCGGCATGATCTTGCCTTCTACTCGCCGACTACTCTAGGCTCACGAGGGGAGGTACGGGTAGCCTAGGACTCACGGTTATGATACATGTGGAGTCTTGTTTGGTCTCTGACGCGGTTTCTGAAGCTATTTGCATCATCTCCTCACTATTCATGGTTATATATCAAAAAACATACGCGGTTTCGGCCGTCTTGAACTTTCATCTATAGACATGATATGTCTTTCATGGTGCATTCTAAAAAATCAAGTAATTACATATATAAAAAAAAATAGCAACTTTAGATCACCTCGAAAACAACTATTTCTATTTATTGTGTGGCATTACGTTAGATTATAATAATCTCGTTCTTCACATATGTTTGTATCTACTTTATTATTGTTTTCATGACCCATCTTTATCTATTCTTATGGCTATTTTTAAACAATGCATTATACAATCGTTCCAAAGTTGTGTGTGGCATTGCATCGGATTATCATAATGACATTCATTCCAGCTATATTTTATATTTGATTAGTCTTTATCTTGCCTAATTGTGCGGCTAATTTTAAACATCACATTATAAATAAGCACATAACAACTTATTAGAGCAACCTCAAACTAAGCCTAAGCCGAGAATCATGAGCATCGAACTTTTCATCAACTAAGTAGTGTGACTGCATATGTAGAATTCTTGTGCAACTTTAAATCAACAAAAAGACAAACATTTATCCGACAAACTAAATATAGCATATTTTATTACTTTTTGTTCCATTAGAATTTTTTAGGGAAAGAACCCCTGGTCTTTTAACGAGCGAATTCAGGACCCAGAAAGAGAAGGCGTGGGCGGTCTAGCTCAACAAATACACTAAATTTATGATTATGCATGGCAAACCCGTGTTCATTTTAAGGATGAATTTTGGGCTAAATGGAACATTTGTATTCTCTTCTTTGTAGAAAGGTCAAGAAATTGACATTTTGATTGTTAGAGAAGTTGAGTAAGTAAAAGCAGTTTCTGCTTGATTTGAAAGTCATATCTGTTTAAACCCATGAGAGGTGGATAAAGCAAATTTAAGCAAGCAATCAAATAATTCAAAGCAAGGTACACGTACAAGAGGATTGTAGGGTAGGTTACTTTATCCAGAATCCTTAATTTACAGACAGAGGTCGTTGTAAAAGAGTGGCAAGAGTTTGTACTTTTTTAGCTCATCCTATAAGCCTATACTACGTGCGTCGATTGTCATGCCCAAGAAAACAATGTAATATGGGAGTACCTTTTAATGTGAAACTTTAATTTGACATACGAGGAGTAATTAGGGGTACAATGTCTGTAGTGTATTATATATAGTCTATTCCATCTAATAGAAATGCTTTGGTAAATTCCTATCTGTATGTGTAGTTATTATTCGTCTCTTTAGATAACGAAGTTACTGTTCACGGAAGAAAGATTGGCCGCCACATGTGAATCTGCCGATAACTGTATAATTAACTTAGATGGCCAGGAGGACGACTAGATCGGTACCGGCTCCTCTAACATTGAGTAGCAAAGTCAGGTAAGCTACACCCCCCTAACTTTCCTTCTTCAAAAATATATTTTGAAGTCAAATATAGTTCAGATTAATGTGTATATTATAAATCTAACCTATATATTCACTCTCATTTCTTGCAACCAGTAATATGGTGCTAAATTTTTTAGTTTTGCTTATGTATGCTACAGTAATTATCCACAGTAATTAGTACAGTAAAATAATAAACACCATTATGCTACACCCCCCTGACTTTTGTTCTTGGTTTTCTCTGACTTTGTTACTCAATGTTAGAGGATCTCGTTCCGACTAGATCTGACCGCGGCCATATAATAAGGCAAAGAGCAGTGGCTGCAATGCACATGGTAGAAAACTTTGGTTCATTTCATACCTAGGATTAATCGGATTTTTTTTTTGTCGTGATAAATTAATTTGATTTGACCAAGAGAACAAATACTTGATGCACTTAGAAAGTTTAGTTTGGACAAAACAACCTTTCTAGAGAAGATTACAGGGGTGCAGCGAAGCAAAGCTCGTGAATTTTAGTATGTGGAGGTGGAGAATCTCCAGATGATATAGATCATAGAAATCCAAGACACTGAAAAAGAATATCAACTATTTTAACTATCTTCACTCAGTTGCCCTCGCTTCCATGGAACCGATTCAGTTGATTAAGATGAAAATATTCTGTTAGGCGAGACTTGAATCTGGCCTTATACGTCCACACCACTTTTTTTTTTCAAAATGGAGGGTGTGCCCCAGCCTATGCACACAGCCGAGTTTTATTAACATGGAAAAATAGTAAGCGCTAGGCTTTTACAAAGAAATACATCGAGTGAACCGAAGAACCACCGTCCCGCGAAAACTCGCTACACCTACAAGCTTAATGAAGGGGGTGGACCAATCGGAGCCGATGCTCTGACCTCGCGCACCTACGCACATCATTTAAAATCGAAGGCTTCAACCAGGTCGCCCAACAGCACGCCGGAAGTACAAACCGGTCCAGCCGATTCTCAGCGTATGCCGCATACGCACACTCAGAAGTCGTTGCCACCTCTTCGCCATCCCATCTTCAGCAGCGATCAACGCAATGACCTTGCAAGGCCTGCCGTCGGCATCGCCACGACGCCAGGCAGCTCCACCATTCTGCGCGAGTCCATCATCACACGCTCGTCGCCGAGACCTGCGCCACGCAACCGATTCCCGCTGACGTTGACGTGATAGCTTGAACCCCGCTCCACCTCTTGCCTCTTCCGTCCAGCACTGCTCCATGAAGGATGCCCTCAAGAGGGAGAACGACATCGGAGCGCCGCCATCATTGGGGTTTCCCCCGGAGCAGGACGAGTGGTTAGACGATGGTGCAAAGGCGATGCCTTCAACAAGGTAACGGCGCGGAGACGCCGCCATCGCCTGCTCGCCATGACCGGAATCGGAGCTCGGTTTTCACCGGCAACCATGGCTCCCCAACTCGTCGCTGGGACTAGATGTGGGATCAAAACCACAACCAGCCATGGCCGACCACCTTCGGCGAAGAAGAAGGCCGCCGCCACCATACCTAGGGCTGCCGCCCTAGGCGTCCTCGTGCTGCATGAGTAGCCCACGATCGCCTCCGCGTGCCGTCACCGGAGCACCAGCAGGGGCAGTTTAGTTTCTGAAACCCGCCCAGCCCAAAGGCCCAGATCGGGCCCGGTTACGTCCACACCACTAACTTAGCTGAAGCGAGAACTAAATTTAGCGTGGAAAGAAATTTCAGAAGTAACTTTCGTAGAGGAGTAAACCCTCTGCGCAAAACTTTGGGAAAATTATAAAGAACACCGAAGAACGGCCACAGTTTACCATGTTTCATGTCTATACAAACTCAGTTAGAAGATAAAAATAACAGATAAATCATGCGCGCTACGTGTGTCTTTGTTGTACCTGGCTGGAAAAATCCCAACGCGAACTTGCCACTCTTCGACACTAGTGGGCTCTGGCTGCCGGACAACGGCCGATCGGCGGTGAAGGTATCGGTGGCACCGGCTCCTTGCAGAGCAACCAAGCCCATGAAGAACAGAACGGGAACAAGTGCAGGGAAGACGGGCGTCCCGGAGCTCGCCATTAGATGAGAAACGTACGTAGCAGACACAAGGTGTAGAATACTAGTATATTTGTACGCAGAAGCTGTAGAATACTAGTATAGAACGAAAGCTGAAGTGCGACGTAGACTACGGTGTGGGCTTCTTTAGTCAAACGTTATTGTTTTCATCACTTCTGAACCACATGTATTTTGTTGAAAAATGCGAGGACTATCTCTTTCTCAAAATGACTACAGTAGTATGTGGAAAGTTGAAAACCCGAAGTTCAATCTCCGTGTAAGTTGGAACAGTTTTAGAACGAGTGGCGCTGGCTCTTTCTCAACGAAACTTCGCTGAAACAGTGAGCACGAGACTTGTTTTGCAAGGTGAGTGGAAGGCCTTTCTTGAGATGGTGAGTAGAGGAATCTTTTTTTTTTCGATCGAAGCGGGCTATCCACTTGCCTTTATCTCTTGAAAGATAAATCACAGAATGTTGGGAAAGAAAAAAAAGGGTAGCGCTAGGCGTCCCCCGGGGGATCTGGGGAAAAATCCCCCGGGTCCCCCTGCCGACACGTGTCCCTCTCCCTGACCCAAAATCGCACCAAATCCTGCTTTTGCTACCGTGTAGCAAATAATTACCCGCTTTTGCTGGCCTGAACTTTCCCCTCCCCCGAGTACTGTTTGAGAGAGGCGACTCGTAGGCGTCTCTGCTCCCGTTCTTCGCCGGCGAATCCGTCGCTCCCCTTCGCCTCCGGCCGCCGTTTCGGCGCCGTGAGGTGGAGGGGAGCTCCGGGTTCTTGTCGTGCGTGTAGATAGTTAGGTTTTAGTCTAGGTTTCTGTGGCCTGGCCGCGGCATCGAAGACGGTGGCGATGGCGTCGGCGTGGTGGGCCGTGTCCTTCCCCTCCTTTCCCCGTTCCGGCCTCGTCGCCGGGGAGGCAGTGAAGGTTCGTCGGGTGCTCTCCTCCTTCTTCGTTTTTCCGGCCGGCCGTGGTGGCGAGGGGAGAAGTTGGTGGGAGTTGGCGTCCCGGTTTTGGTGGTGGTGCTTGAGGTTGTCTTCCTCGTTGGTTTTGCTCTGGCCGGCCGAGGTGGCGAGGGGAGCAGCCTGCTGGAAGTTGTTGGGCGATGCTGGTGGTGGATCTGGGCGGCGCCGAGCCGGCGGGAAGCTGGGTGGTTCGGGGGAGCTGGCGCTGTGGCCGTGCGTGTTCAACGGCTTCGGTTCCGTCGCGGGGCAGCGGACGGCTCAAGCGGTCTTCTACAAAGCGTGGAGGTGCTCTCTCCCCTTCGGCAGGCGGTACGGCGGCTCCGGCGAGGCCTAGGTGCTCCGGCGAGCGGAGCGCGGATCCGATCGTGGTTCTTCTCGGTGGCTTGGGGGGCTCCCTGCAAATTTCTAGGTCCTTTTGTAATTTTATTTTCTTCTGTGGACCTGTTTGTAATTTGCTCGAGCTGCCTTAATATATGTGGTCGGATCTTTTTTCAAAAAAAAAAAAATTACCCGCTTTTGCTCCGTATGTAGCAAAAACGGTTCGCCTAGAAAATAGAAAATGAAAAGTCGGACTTCGCCGGAGACATCACCGGAGACCTCGTCGGAGATTTCGTAGCTACAAAAACGTGCTATTGTAGCAAAATCGACTTCGCCGGAAACATTACCGGCGACATGGACGAAGACCTCGCCGGAGACATGGTAGCAAATGTTTTGTTCTATTGTAGCAAAATCACATAACAATAATAGCAAAAAAATTGTTATATTGCCGCATTGAAGCAAAAATTCTTCCGTCGAGATTTTCCGATTAGCTTATGGTGCAAAACGGCAGAAACAAATTGTAGCAAAAAATTTCTTCTTGTAATGCAAATTCATGCAACATATGGTGCAAAAAATTTAGACATGGACAAAAGACCTTCGTAGCAAAAACATTGTGCTATTTTAGCAACACCATGAAACTATTGCAGCAAAAAAAAGTCGACAGCATGTGGACGAAACCACACCGGGAACTACGTCGGCGGAAAAAAGGGAGCAGCATAAGCGGACGAGAACCACCACGCTGTGCAGCTCGCCGGAGCTTGGGAAGACGAAGGGGCGTTGTGGAGCTCGGCGCGGAGAACGGCGGACGACCATGGCGCCGGGTCGAGTTGGTCGCGGGCGGAGCAGGTGCCTCGCCGGCACCGGTTGCCGGCTTGGAGGTGGAGCTCGGCGCGCCTCGCCTCGGGCCCTTGTCCTAGTGGTCGCCAGAAACCTCGCCGGGATTGGGGATGCGCTGCGAGCCGGCGGCGCAGCTGCACGGGGAACGAGTGGCGACGGGGGCTGCGTAGGCGTGCGGCGGCGAAAAAGACGGCGCGTCCTGCGCTGTGTAGAAACGGATGGAGGTAGGTGAAGAAAAATGAATGAAGGAGAGGAACCGGGAGGAGATAAGGTGGAGGTGGGCCACCAGAGGGCACGTGGTGCAAGGGGAAGGCGGAGGACGCGGAGCAACGGATCGTCCAGGGAACTACAAACCTTTCCCGAAAAAAAATGCGTGGGCTTTGGCCTTTCACGTTTTCACCTAGGCGAGTTCACGGCAGAACAGTGCGGAATAAATGGGAGTTCCTATCCATCGCTTTAAGGGAGCTTATGACCGTGGACTCCATAGGGTGACAAAGCGGATGTGATTGCATGATGGGTCCTGAGATATCATTGCCCCGGTGTGAAACCCGGGACTTTATATAAACAGTAAAAATATAATCAACGTATGTATATAAACATATTATCAATAAACATCAAACAAGCACTGAAAAGAGGAAATTCAAAATGGCTCCCGATCTCTCGAGCCCCTGATGAATAGGAAATTCAAAAAACAATAAACATTTAAACAAATTCTGAAAAAGGTGGCAACAAACATATCCAAATATTCTACATACGTGAAAAGTTTTTGATTATAAAACATTGGTGATGATTTGTGCGAAAAAACAAATCATTGCCAACATGAGATTTAATTTCTTTAGAGCATTGAATTTGTTTTTCTCGCACAGAGCACCACAAATGCCATTCCATCATGAAACTTTGCACGTATGTAGAACATTTGAATATATTTGTTGCTGCTTTTTCAGACTTTATGGAAATGTTTTACTTTCTTTTAAAAGAAATTCTTGCTCAACCACAAGCTCTAGGGACAACCTGCATTCCCAAAAGCAGAAATTCAAAACTATCTTCGTTCCAAATTAATTTAAGTTCTAGCCTTTTCGTAAGAAAATTTTCTTTGAGCCTAGTTATTCTATTATAAAAAATATGTCAATAATCACAACACCAAATTGGTTTTATTGGACTTATCATACAATATATTTTCACATTATATATATATGAAGTTGTAGATATCAACATATTTTATGTACACTAGGTCGAACTAAAAAATGTATGACTTATGAAAAATTAAGAGTTCAATTAATTTGTTTTAGAGGGAGCAATTTGCACACGTAAAAACTTGACATTTGTAAATGCAAATTCACTTTCAGTAACACAAACTAGAGCAGGTTCACAAACAATAGGGGTGGGTCCTCAACTTCATGTGGACTATTTATTCAAATATGTTTCACTTTGTTGAGTCATTCTCTTTTTTTTAATTTTATTTTATAAATAGCACTATATTAAACTCAAACATTAGCATCAAATGATATGATCATAAGATCTCACACCCGACATCGACATTTGCATAGGTAGGGCACACATAGCCGCATAATAGAAAGAAAACAAAAAAGTCAAAATACAAACATAAGGAAACCTCTAAAACACCTAAGGCGATGGTGGCCCTACCCGTTAACTATGTTGTCATCCAAGTGGAATAAAAATATCCCTTACTAATTCAAACTGTGTACATACCTCCGTAATCGGGTCTTTGTTCTCCAAATTTTATATAGATGGCCATGAACAAAGCAAATTGATTATTCAAACACTCACAATTTTTCTATTTATATAAATTTTTAGGATTTTGTCAGATCCATGTCCATAATGATGAATAGAAGAAAACTTGTCATTTTGGAGCCTCCGCCTACATGAGAATTTCATTCGGTATGTGTGACACTCCGTCTACTTTTGAAAGATGCATGACTGCTATATTATGCTTATTTTTTGTGAAACATTTACGAAAGTGCTTATGAATGATTTCTCTGACTGGAAATTTATTCGATAATTACTTCTACAATCCTAACAATATTTTGCATAGATGTAAAGATATTATTTTGAATTAGGGAAATATTATTTTATTTTTATAAAAAAGGCATTGTACTTGGACAAAAAAGTTTCTGCTAGGGGCATTGAAATGGACTAGGCCAAAGTTGATGCTCTTGAGAAATTTCCTTATCCAAAGGATGTTAGAAAATGCATTAAAAAATCTTGCCATGTCGATGTTATTAAAGATCTTCTGAAAATTTCTTGTATGTAACTAATCATGCATGCAAACGCAGCTGAGCTGAGATGAACAATGGAGGTGTTACAGTCATTCAGAAAACAGAGTATGCAGTCAAACAGATCCATGTATCTCTTCTTCTTTTTTTTTTTGGAAATTGATACATATATCTCCTGACATAGCATTCGACACTGACATGATATGTGGATCAGTCAGTGGTACGTGATATCTACCTGAACCAGGTTACCATCCAAAGTAATTTGCATATATCTCTCACCTATATATCTACCAATTAAGCTGATCGAGTAATTTGAGTATCTCTTTCACCTATATATCTACCAATTAAGCTGATCGATCACATATGTGCAGATTCAGGAAACCCAGTTCCCTTTGTCAGCAGCTGGCATCATTCATACCAACCAATTTATGCAGCATGTCGAGCAACAAGGATGGCCCGGTATGCAGCGGAGGTAGGTGTAAACGGCGATGAATACCAGGATGCTGTCCAACAAACAATGATACCCCAACGGTCTGGAGTCAAAACATAATAATCATATGAAGTTCTTAAATTTGCGAGAGGATTGACATGACTGAACCAACTCGCTGCCTTGCCTTCAGGAAGAATGTCCATGGGAGCATGGGGCTCATAAGGTAGAGCAGAGGGCTACCTACAAGCCATCCAACCGTTGTTTGAGAGTTGGAAAATGCGTAGTACTAAACAAAGAGCAGGTTCTCACTAGTTCCACCAGCAAATTATGTTAAGACTGTTTAAGTGTATATACCTATATATAAAAAGCGCGTTGGATTCACGCTCCCAGACGAAGGCCACATCGCGTGGATTTCCGGCCGTCCGATCGCCTCAATCAACTACCCACGTTCGTTCCAGTGTGCTCGGCACTGTTCCTTGCTGAATTTTAGCCAATCGCGTTGCGAGACGTCGTAGGGTGAACAGTTCAATGGCACGTGATGAACAGTACCCCCGGTCACCCGATGAACAGTTCGGTCGCTGAGCAGTACATGCGCCTGATGAACAGTACCGGCCGCGGGTGAACAGTGCCCGCTCGCCGTGAACAGTTCTGGGCATCCGGTGAACAGTGCTGGTTAGTGGACAGTTTGTTTCTTTTTCTTTTAGCTTCTTTTTAACCCTTTCTTCATACTTTTCCTTTCCACAGTAGCTTTCGCCATATTTTTTCTATCTAAAATTTTCCAAACGCATTTACATGGGTCTATTTTCCAAATAAGTTTAGACTTTTTAACGGTATTTTTCTTGAGCCATTTTAGAGTTTTTAATACTTTTTTAGATGTTTTGACAATAAGTTTTGGCGTATTTTTTGTCCAAAATTTTCCAACCGTATTGATACACTTTTCAAACAAGTTTAGATTTTCCAGCTTTATTTTTGGTCGTATTTTTTGGCTGAAATTTCTCCACCACATTTATATACATCTACCTCCCATACAAAAAACACCTAATCGATTTTTCTCTCTTTTTCCCCATTTCATCTTTTTAACCTATTGAATGATAAATTTTGACACAACTTTTCGTGCGACATTCGGCCACTGTACATCTCGCTATTCTTAACTAACCGCACCGCAACGAGTCCACGCCGAAACAACAGTGCTATCGACGAGTGGCAACAAGCAGTGCACATAGAAAATACCGATAAACAGTAGGAGTTTACAAACAGTATCATGGAAAGTTTTTTCCCTCCTTCGTTCCTCATTTTAGCCTTTTCGACAAAAAAATTGACGCGTATTTTTCTTTAAAATTTTCCTACTGTCATTAACTATACCTACCTCCAAAAAAAAACCACCTACATGGTATTTTCCCCAGCCTCTTTAACGATTTTTTTGCCGCATCTTTCCTGATTTTTAGCCTCTTCGACGATAACTTTTGAGACAACTTTACCCTTTCTTTATACTTTTCCTTTCCACAGTAGCTTTCGACATATTTTTTCTATCTAAAATTTTCCAAACGCATTTACATAGGTCTATTTCCAAATAAGTTTAGACTTTTTAATGGTATTTTTCTTTAGCCATTTTTAGAGTTTTTAATACTTTTTTAGATCTTTTGACAATAAGTTTTGGCGCATTTTTTGTCTAAAATTTTCCAACCTTATTTATACACTTTTCAAACAAGTTTAGATTTTCTATCTGTATTTTTGGTCGTATTTTTTGGCTGAAATTTCTCCACCACATTTATATACATCTACCTCCCATACAAAAAAACGCCTAATCGATTTTTCTCTCTTTTTCCCCATTTCATCTTTTCAGCCTATATTGAATGATAAATTTTGACACAACTTTTCGTGCGACATTCGGCCACTGTACATCTCGCTATTCTTAACTAACCGCACCGCAACGAGTTCACGCCGAAACAACAGTGCTACCGACGAGTGCCAACAAGCAGTACACATAGAAAATACCGATAAACAGTAGGAGTTTACAAACAGTACCATGGAAAGTTTTTTCCTCCTTCGTTCCTCATTTTAGCCTTTTCGACAAAAAAATTGACGCGCATTTTTGTTTAAAATTTGCATACTGTCGTTAACTATACCTACCTCCAAAAAAACCACCTACATGGTATTTTTTCCCAGCCTCTTCAACAATTTTTTTTTGCCGCACCTTTCCTGTTTTTTATCCTCTTCGACGATAACTTTTGTCACAACTTTTTTGCTAAGATTTTCCTGCCATAATTACCTATATCTACCTATCAAAAGAATTTGCCTTGAGTTTTTTCTGCCGTTATTTTCAAACCTACTCTGCAATAGATTTTAGACACATCTTAATTTTCTGAAGTTAGTTCTCCTACATTATGACAATATTTTTCAATACGCCACCAATTCTCAAATGCGGAACTTTTCTTTGACAATAATTCTCCGACACGACTTTTATTTAGCAGTAATTCTCAACCACAACTTTGGACAACCATATTGACAGCGGATTTAACCATATACACAGCTGAACTAACGCCGGGGGTGCGGCATGTTGCCGCGCCAGGTTACCTAGTATATATATATATGGAGGATATTGCATGAGGGAAAAATTATGGACGCTACGGGGAGCTTGCAGCTACACTTTCACATACTTGAGTGTGTACCGTATAGCTCTTCCATGCATAGGAGCACAAATAATCTAAAGATATAAACGGTGAGACCCCTTGGAGGCTCCTCAGCGATTTGGGCTTTCTGGCCGTCTGATCTTTCCCGCTCCGTCCAATCTCTGCCGGCTCCTAGAGTCAGAATGAATAGGGTTTTGCAAAGTCGCTAACCGTACCAACATTATTGCACCCACTCTCGCTGACATCCTACGTGGATCACCGCTGTAACCCGAGGGCCCGCCCGTCAGCCTCACGGTTCGTGTTTAATCGGTGTGGCGGACGGGCAACAGTGCCAAAGATTCCGAGCGTGTTCCTCCCATTGATTGATTTTTTCATTTACCGTTTTAGGTTTTAGGAAGTGCATTGCATGCCCGTCCGGGAGAGTGATCGTGCTACGTGTTCCTCTCCCCTTTCCCTCGCTGACCGCGGGTCCCTCCCTCTCCTTGGCCCACATGTCGGTTGCTCAGGACGTTGCGTCGCCGATGTTTCCCTTGCGTGCGTCGCCGATGCGTATTTTCTACAGTAAATTGCGTATATTCTACAGTGTAACGGGGCACGTTCGGTATTTCATAGGATCGGTACTGTTCGTGACGTCAGCTGAAAATCGGGCCCGATTTTACCGTCCTACATGGCGTCTTTCCGTTCGTCGACGGGTACGTTGCACTGTGCTGGTAGTCAGAAGACCCGATTTCGCATCATGCTGGCGGCTCGCCATTGGTTGCAAGTGGTTACCGAACTAAATACAGTGCTTCAGGGAACGGGGTATATAGGTTTTTTTCTGGATCGGATGGTTACTGCAGCTCTCATTTCCCCCATTTTTTCTTCCTCTCTGTTCTTGCTCGGTTGTACTGTTGCTGCGTGCGATCTATTCTTTTTATTGTTTGTTGTTGTGATTGTGCTATTGTGTGATATTTGGGTGTTTAATTAGTTTCGTTGTCCACGGTCCTTCGTGTAGTTTTTTCGTATTCTGTTTTGTATTTACGATCGGTTGCTTCACTATTTCGTGCCGTGTTTCTGACGTGTTTTCTTTTTTGTTTTCCCCATGTTGATGCAGGTCGACTTCTTGCTACGGATCGATCGTGTCTGCGCGTCGGCTTCGCCCCCGGTTGTGTATCAGGTATTTCCCTGTCTTATTTCGGATCGTGTTTATCCTGTTGTGAATCCTTTTGTTCCTACGGATCGTTTCTTCGTACCGTCTTCCTGCCGTGTGTTGCTAACAGTTTTTTTTGTTCTTCCGTTTTGATGCAGGCCGGTTTCTTGCTGCTGATTTGATTTTGCCGTATTTGCTTTTGTTTTTTTCGTGGTATTGTATTTCTCGATTTTCTTGCGGCCGTATCGTTTTGGGCGTTGAGGTATTTGTTGATTTCGATCGGTGCTTTGGACCGTGTTCCTGTCGTGTTGCTAGAGATATTTTTTGTTTGTTTTCACTACCTCTATGCAGGCCGGTTTCTTGCTGTAAATTTTACGTTCGTCGTGTTTCAGCTTCCTTTTTTTGTGTTTATTCTATTTCTCTATTTTTTCTGTAGTCGTGTCGTTTGGGGTGTGCCGGCTTCATCCCGGTTGTAAATTCGTTCTTTTTCTTTCGTTTCTTCGTTGGTGAACGCGTGTGTTATTTGTGGACGTGTTTGGTTATTTTCATGGTATCTTGCTGCGGGTCCTTTTTCATATAGGTATGTGTGTTTCTATGTCATCTTTCTATGTGCGTTCCTCTGTCGGCTTTCTATTTCTTGTGTCTATATTCCATGCAATTGTGTTTTACCTTTCATTGGTTATTTTCTCATGTGATGCTTGTTTGTATCAGAGTCACCGAGCCGGCGAGCCAAAATTGGCAGGACTGGCTTCTCTGTTTTACTGGGCATTGACCCCGCTGGCTCCCTGGAGTCGGCTGGACTGGTCTTCTATGTTTACTGTGCATCGATCCTGTTTGTCTCCGTTTTGTTGTGCATCTACCCCGCCGACTTATTGGAGTCGGCCTGACATTCGTTTCTCCGGCAACTCAATGGAAAATAAAACTGACATGATAGTACGTGTCGCTGAACATGAACAAATTAGTGGATCTGCGGTTTAACCGTTACGAAAAAACAGCGGATTTTTTTTCCTTGGATCGTCTGACTATTTTCTTTGTAGGTCGTCGGTTCGTTGGATGGATCTTCGTTTCGTGGGTCTGCTTGGAGATTTTGGCCTCGGAGGTACCCGCACTTCATATGGTATGGCAGTAAAATTTGTTTTTACATTATATTGCTTAAGGTTGTTGTATTTTTATTTTGCGTTTGTCATGTGTTTGTGCTATGTTTTTTTCCTGTTTGTGTGGTGGGTTTGCCTATATTACTGTCCGTATGACGTGGTGTGTCTGACCTATCTCTCCGTGACGCTCCTGTGTGTCATATTTCTTAAATGACCGCTGCTTGTGATTTAGGGGTACAATAGGGAAATATATAGGTCTTTTCTTTATTTCTTTCGATGTTGGCGTTATCCTTTGATGCCTATACGGATTGGATTACACAACTTGGTACTCTGTCTTGGTCTTATCCTTTTGTCTTCATGGGTTGTGGGCGTGTCGCTTGGGCGTCTTTATGTACTGGTCGAGTCCCGGGAGTCGGCTGGACTGACATTTGTCTTTATGTGCTGGTCGAGTCCCGGGAGTCGGCTGGACTGACCTTTATCTTTATGTGATGGTCGATTCCCGGGAGTCGGCACCACTGACCTTCTCCGTCTCACTGCTCGGCTATCCCGCCGACTCCTTTTCTTTGTGTATGTTCGGACGAGATAACTCCGCTGCTCACCGCCGTCGACAGAGGACGAGCGAGAAAGGTTCTCCAAATGTTTAATATTTGTTTGGAACCACCTATAGATTTGGATGAGTTCGATCTATCTGCCGACTCCACCCGTTCGGTGGCCACAAGACATGACAGGAGGGGCGTCCCGCCGACTCCATCTTTTTTGTGTACGTTCTTTTGGGCAAAGATTGGTTTCTTACCGTGTTTAGTCCATCCGTGTGGGTGGAAAGTTGGGACCAAGTGATAAAAATAAGAACCTTATCTCTTGATGTTGAGAATATCGAATCTTGTGTGCCTATACGGATTAGACTACATAACAACATAAAGATATTAGTTTATTTGCATAGTAGATGGTCTAGAGAGGAGGAAGAAGATTAAATTGGTGAAATGACTAAATTGGTACTTATTTTCTTCCCTACACGTGTGTAAAAGTGTACGTGTTTTGGCAAGATCACCGCTGGAGCTCCACTTGAAATGACTAAAATTGGTACTGATTTTCTAGACACATTTTAGTGTACAGTTAACTCTATGGAAAACCGTAAGCTTGGGAAGTCTCGGTTGCACGCTCGAAGGGTTCATTAAGATGGAGTCGGCGGGGTCGGGTGGTGCCTTAAGACGGGAACCTAGAGTCGGCTAGGTTGGGTGGTGCGTTAAGATGAAGCTGGAGTTGGCGGGCTCGGGTGGTGCGTTAAGACGAAACCTGGAGTCGGCGGGGTCGGGTGGTGCGCTAAGACGGGAACCTGGAGTCGACACCTGGAGTCAGCGTGGTCGGGTGGTGCGCTAAGACGGGAACCTGGAGTCGGCGGGGTCTGGTGGTGCGCTAAGACGGGAACCTGGAGTCGGCACCTGGAGTTGGGTGGGTTGAGTTGTGCGCTAAGACAGAAACCTGAAGTCGGCTGGGTCGAGTGGTGCAGTAAGACGGAAACCTGAAGTCGGCCCTGGAGTCGGATGGGTCGAGTGGTGCACTAAGACGGAAACATGAAGTCGGCACTTGGAGTCGGCTGGGTCGAGTGGTGCACTAAGACGGAAACCTGGAGTCGACGGGGTCGGGTTGTGTAGTAAGACGGAAACCTGGAGTCGGCACCTGGAGTCGGCTGGGTCGAGTGGTGCACTAAGACGGAAACCTGGAGTCGACGAGGTCGGGTTGTGCACTAAGACAGAACCTAGAGTCGGCTAGGTTGGGTGGTGCACTAAGACGGGAACCCGGATTATGAGGAGGGTGGAGTGGTCAGTAAAGTCGGCGAGCTGGATAGAAGACGATTTTCGAAGTTAAATATAGCCACTAAGAAAGGTTAGTGAAGAGCACTCAATTTTGTTTGGTCGATGGTTATTCTGGTTTTTCTCAGATTGTTGTTAGACATGAAGATATTTAATTATGTTTCGTTTGCTATCGTGTTTATAACTTTGTGTTATATTTTTCGTTTGATCGGCCCCTTCTTTATTTCTTTCGGTGACATCTTTATATTGGTTGGTTTTCGTGTGCCGGCTCCGCCGCCCGTGAATAGTTTCTTATGTTAAGTCGTTGGTCAAACACAACATTTACTGCTGGCTTTAAATGGCTGTCTTCTCGTGTATCGGTAGGTGTAACTCGCGACTCCATAAGTCGGGTCCCTTGAGTCAGCACTCTATGTACGTGATGAGGACGTCACTGGTTAAGACGACCCCAGGGAGCCAGCTCGAACTGACGGTGTATTAAGATGGAGATGGTTCCGAGTGGTTACCCACATAGGTGTCATTTATTATTGTGTTGCCGCGTATTGAAGCTTCGACTTTTCCTAGGATCTCTGGAGTCGGCATGAATAGCGTTTGCCATCAATGTTGAGCGACATGTCTTACTCGTCCGACTGTCCCGTTGGATTTATGTTCGAGATAATTTATAACCGTGTATGAACAGTTTGACGAAGGAAGTGACTTGCATGGAAGAAAATGATGTCCTTTAATTAAGTCGGACTGATTAAGTCGGCACGGCAGCCTAGCAAGGCGTATATTCTCTTATATGATCGAAGAATGTGCATTATACGTGCTACTAGTTATTGGTAGACTACAGAGTTAATTGCATTAGCGGTCACACATCTCGTCGCGTATGTGCACTTAAGTCACACGGGAATAACGGGTCACACAACTGAACAAACGTGTGCACTTTGGTCACAAACGGGCCACATCATCCTGTTCTGGACAGAAAGGTTTTTAGAAACCCCCTACTGTAATATTAGGACGGCCATATTGTAAAATTAGAAAAGGCCCACATGTCAGATCTTCTCAGCAAAGCAAAAAAAAAAGGTCAACGCGTGAGCGCCGCCGTTCCACCGCGCCACCTGCTGGCTGGCCGTCGGCGGCCAGGAAGGGCGCCAGCCGCTGGCGAGCTAAGGCCAGGCGCAGGCACGGGCGAACGCCGGCCTCGCCGGTGCGCTCCCGGCATCCTCCGCGGGTGGAGCCGATGAGGGAGATGGGCGCGGGCTTGACCTGGAGCGCGGCGGCCTCCTTGAGGAGCGCCCGACTGGGAAGCGGCGCGCACGGACGCGGCGCGCGTGGGCGGCATGCAACGGCGGCACGGCGACGAACTCATGCGTGCGGGCGTGGGGCAGGAATGCCGGCGGCTTGCGGCGACGAGCGTGGCCAGCAGGGCTTCGGTGGGCAGCGCAACGGGCGTGGGGAGGAGGTGCGGCTAGCACGGCGTCGACGACCTCGCGCAGGCAGCCACGGCGCGCGCGTGCAGGACGGTCGTCCAGCCCGACCCGAGCTCCCCCTCGGAGAATCCCTAAAGCAGATCACGCCGGCGAGCTCTACTCTTCTTCGACCTCCGATTTGAGCAGCCCGCATGGCCTTCCGACTCTGATTCGAGCTCCGATTCGAGCAGCCCGCATGGCGAGCTCGAACTCCGACTCGATTTGTGGGCGGCGGCGACCTCCGGCACGGTGGACCCGGGGAAGATGCTCTCCGGCGGCGGTGGCGAGGCAGCAGCAACACGGCGGAGTCACCTGCTTGAGGTAGAAGACATGTCCGACAGGTTGGCCCCACCCGTCAGGTGTATAATTTTGCAATATAATCCTTGTAATATTACACTAGGGGGTTTTCCGAAAAAATTCATTCCAAAACAGGATGACATGTCCTGTTTATGACCAGCGTGCACCCACTTGTCGAGACGTGTGACCAAAAAATCCCGTTATCCAGATGTGTGACTTAAGTGCACATACGCGACGAGATGTGTGACCGTCAGTGCAATTAACTCAGACTACAGTATTGCCAACTGTAAACTCAATTAGCTGTACATAAAGAGTGTACAAGGATGTATGTGTGATTCTTCTGGACTTTTTTTTCTTCTCGAGCACACACCAAAGTGTGCGTATTTTTATATCATGGACTCATAGTTATGTGTTTGATTTAAAAGCTATGCATGTGGCATTTTTCAGCTGGGTATGCTAATTATCCAAGCAATGTAACTCACCTAGCAATAGAAAGGCTGCAGGATTTCAACATGCAAGGCTGCTGGTGATATGCCAAATGAAATTGGATATTTGGCACTCAAGGGCTCTCTAATTCCTACTTTACCACACAGTGTAGCTACCTATGGATGAGTGAGGCGTTTTGGAGGCCGAGCTCCATGGAGCTCGGTATTTGAAAAATTCAAAATCCTCATTTTGAAGATTCAGAAAATTGGAAAAAAAATGTCTAGATGTAGATAATATTATGATGTACATGTGTGCACAAAAAATCAATCTGAAATTTGTTATATTTTAGGCTGGACAAAAATGACAAATGGGTGGATTTGAATCTATGAACAGTACACATTTTGAAAACTTGAAATTTACAGGCAACTATGCTGCGAACGTACTGTACGTACTTGAGGGGAACTTGTATGGCCTTGGGCGATTGATATTGTCACACCCAATCACCTTCTGGTGGAGAGAACGGGGGTTGTCAAGCCCACACTAGTCGATTAGTCTCAAAATACAAACCCCACACTTGAGATCATCCGGAAAAAAACATTGACGAGGTCAAGTACCGTCAGGTTCCGGAGCAGGCCAATGTCGGGTGACATTGCGTGCGGGACAGGTTGAGAAAGAGCCAGCCAGCCAGCCACTCACTGTTCTTAAACTGCTCCTACTTCACAAAACACGCTCAAGGTAAATTTCAAAAAAAAAACACGCTCAAGGTATTTTCAGAAAAGAGATTCCTCGTATTCTCTTCCACATGATTCCTCTGGCTCACAGGCTAAATAGGGTCTCTCTAACGCTTAGTCGGCCGACGTCACGTACCTCACGTACCCGTACATCGATCTCTAGTTCTGTACTAGTTCCAACCCGACTTAAAGCTGAGTCAGTTGCAACCCCAACTAGCAGCTATAATAATCTCACTTACAACCTCAATTGCATTCTGAAAAAATGTCATTTGCAAATTGACTTGTAGCTGAATGAATCTCACTTGCAACCCGACGTGCAGCCGAAAAAAAAACGGACACATCACAAAAACTGAAAAAATGATCGGTACAAAGCAAAATAACAACTTTCGCCTCCGTACCCAAAAAACACAAACCAACGATCGATTAGCGTGAATCAGGTGGCCTAAATCTAACAGCTCCTAAGTTGACTGGAATTTAATTAATTTTCATATGATTAAGAATAATTAATTCTAAAAAACTAAATAGGGAAAATACAGTTAAATAATCATGAATAGATAATATTTAGTAATATCACACTCTCTATTAAAAAAATATGTGCATTGTTTAACACATACTACTAATAATAACGTAGAGACAAATTAGAACACATGATATTTACTAAGGGCAATGGAAAAATAGAAGAGTGAAGAAAAATAAAATAAGTAAAAGGAAATACAAAACAAAACATATATTTTTATTTTGTGAATTAACAAAAATAGATAAAAAATACCGAGAGTTTCTCGCTCAACATAAAAAAACCGCAACACAAAATAGAGATGCACTGCGTACATAGGCTCAACTTTAAACACAAAAAGTACAGAGAAGAAAAGGCCACCATGCAAACAAAACAACTAGTTGCAAAGAAAAAATGAAGCAAAACAATTGAAAGGCCCAGACTCTGGCACACGTACGTCTGCACGTGCATATCGTAGCTAGCCACGCAAGTAGCGATCCAGTTCTCAGAAGAAAACAAAGCAAGCGACTAGATTAGCGACAACTCAAGTAAATGAGGACTAGACAATGATCACTAAGCCAATTCTTAGCTAGCTGATAATTGACAAAATTGTACCAATATAAACACACAAAATACTGAGGATAACACAAAAAGGGAAATAATTTCAATTTTCAAAAAATATAGTGAATTAGAAATATTAGAAGTATGACACAAAAAATCAGAAAAATAAAAAAATAAAAAGTTATATAACTACCAGCAATAATTTGTACGACAATGAAAAAGAAAAGTTATTTGTTCCTGTGGCATAGACGTATCCACTAAGCTACAAGACAAAAAATAAAGCAACGGGAAATTCAAAGCCGTATGTTCACGGCCCACGAAACAAGGACGGAAGAAAGAAGCCCAAAATAATTTTCTCGTCCTGAACAAAGAAGCCCACGATGATAACCAGTGTGTACACGACTTTACGTTCGGTCATAATCAGCGCGGACGGCTAAACTGAGAATTAACAAATTTTCTCAGTCGACTAAGAATTAGCAAAACGGGCTAAATATGACTCGATGAGTCCACTCCGTACGCATTCCGCGTCGTAAATCTTTGACTCTCTCGGACTTCAGTGCGCGTCAATTTCGATCGTTCTCGTTCTGCTACTCCACAGCTTCTCTATAGTCTGTATATATAACAGCTTGTGTCTACTACGTTGGTCCTCGTCTCTTTGAGGGTGTAGCCACTAGCCAGCGATGGCGAGTTCGGGGACACCCATCTTCCATGCACTCGTTCCCGTTCTGTTCGCCATGGCATCTGTAGCTCTGCAAGGAGCGGTTCTACGCGCCGGCGCCGCCGATACCTTCACCGTCGACCGGCCGTTGTCCGGCAGCCAGAGGCCACTGGTGTCCAAGGGTGGCAAGTTCGCGTTGGGTTTTTTCCAGCCAGGTACAACAAAAACACATAGCAACTTGCACGCATGGTTTTACTTTTTTATTTCCAACTTTTAACTGGGTTTGTAGGTAGGAGAAATGATAAAATTTGGTGGCATTTTTTTCGGTGTTCTTTGTGACGTTTCCAAAAAATTTAGCAGAGAGTTTACTTCTCTTGCATAAGTTTCTGAAATTTCTTTCTTCACCTAATTTAGTTCTCGATTAAGCTCAGTTAGTGGGGTGGACGTTTAAGGACAGATTTAAAAAAATGATTCCTACGTGGGAGGGGCCACGTGGTATTTTGATAGAAGAGGATGTTGTTCACCGAAATTGCAAGCATGAGGATTTGAACTCGGGTGGGTGGGAAGGCATCAACCCCTCCCCACCACTAGGCCACGTCTTAGACTGTTTTAAGGCCAGATTTTCATCATCACCTATCCGTATTTTCATCTTAATCATTTAAATCCATTCCATGAAGAGCGGCAGAGTTAAGATGGCAAAAAATATTTGATATTCTTGTTCAATGTATTGAATAAATAGGATCAATATCACCCAAAGAACCTGCATCTCTATATACTTAAAAACACGAGCTATGCTTTTGGCACACTCATATATGTTTCCATAGAAAGAGTAGTTTCATCCGAGTGGAGTTTTCTTACTCCCGAATTCCCGGGCTCTCTCCATTGAAAAAATTCGAAATTATATTTACGAGTTTCAAAAAAATCTGAAAAAATAGATGGAACCAATGATATCCTACAATGGAAAATCGCAATACAAAATTATTTGTATTATGGCCTACAGACGAAGACAAACCTAGATATATTAATTTATCAAAGCATTCCTATCAGGTGGATTGGACTATAATACACTGTGAGAAGTTCTACTTCTCCATTACACCTCTTATGTAAAGTTAAAGTGTCATTAAAAGGTACTCCTATATTAAATTGTTCTTGTGTGCATGACTATAAAAAATCTTTGTCCATGAAAGAAACCTAGCTTAAAATCATCTTGTAGTTGCACCTTTCTTTAAACTAGGGGATTAAACACGGCCTCCGCCGCGCCCGTGGGCTGAAATTTTGAATTATTAAATCGTACAGTTGTTGAAATTCAAAAATTGTCTAGGTTGAGAAGTTGTTCAATTTTTTGAAATGATCAAATTGGGGAGCTATTCATATTTGATTTGTTTTCACGTTTATTAAATGTTTAGATTTTGTGGTCATGATCTATCATCCAAATGGTTTTCAGATTTAAATTTAGTGGAGGTCAAAAAAAAGTTTGTATCTGGGAACCGTTCGAATCTCAAAAATTGGTATAGTTGGGAATTTTTTTGTATTTGAATCATATTTACATTTTCGTAAGTGCTCACATTTGAAAGGCATTCGATTTATCTGCGTTTATTACATGCTTAGATTTGGAATGCATTTAACATTTTGAAATATTTAAATTTGAAATTTGACCGTATGCCGTGAATAGGCGACGTTTATTTTTGTGGTCATGCCGATAGACTTGTCATATTTTTCCCGCTCGTGTGGCAATATGTAATTTTGAAAATGTCTTGATTTTAAAATTGCGCAGATTTGGAAATTGAACCAAATGTTATATCATCGGAAATCTTCTGCCTGACTTGATTGTTGATGATCAAGTATTCTGCATTCTTCTGGTGTCGTCTAGTACCATCTTGAACTCGTATTTGTACTCTGAACGTATCATCGAGAACGACCAAAACACGCGAAAGAAATAAACAACAACTAAATCATGGCGTCGATGCAACATGCAGACACATGAATGACATGCCACCTTTAATATTTGCCACAATTCTAAATGCATAGCAAAATTAAATAGGTTTACGAAGCATACCCACATTCTAAATTTAGGGTTCAATAGTTTTTGTCCAGTGGCATCAATGTAATTGTTTTCAACATGTATGAGTATGGCATTAATAGGAAGATCTCATTTTTATGAAATTTTTGGTATATTATTCTTATTTTTCTGATTTTAAATGAATAAGTTATGAATTGTTGAAGTTTAATCAAATTTAGGCATTTTCAGAAATTGAAAGGAAGGGCTGACGTCATTATGACTTCAGCAATGGAGCAGCTCCCGGCTGCGCACGGGCGCGCCGCCGCGCACGGGCGCGAAGCTCCGGCGAGCGCGCGCAAGCTCCGATGGGCGCGCGAGGTGCGGCTGGGCGCGGACGACCTGGAGGTGGCGGCGCCGCCCCAGTTTTGTCGCCGGAGCGGCCGCGCCGTCGCGGGGACACGGCGGAGGACGGCCGTCGCGGCGGCGGCGTTTCCCGCGCGGCCGGGGCGCGCTGGGATGCGGTCCGCGGCGAGGTGGTAGAGGGAGCGTCGGCGAACCCCGCCGTGGCGTCCGATGCGTCCGGGGAGTGGCGGGACGGCGTCGATGCGCGCCGCCGGCGGCGGCGACCCGCGTCGTCGCGGGAGAGGGAGAGGGAAGGGAGGGGTCCGTGACAGTTTTGCGTAAAAGTCCCTAGGATTTGCGGTATTTGCGTTTAGGTCCTTGGCGGGGGGTTCCTGCAAATTGTGCGCGCCAAAATTCGTGCGCGCGGGATACCGGCTGGAACCGGGGCGGCCGGGTGGTGACCGGGTGTACGTGGCGGCCAGCGATTGGCTAAAATTCGCCAGTGAACAGTGATCCGCGCGATGGGGCGACGTGGGTTAATCCTGGCCGTCCGTCGCGCGGATCGGACGGCCAGTGGAAACCGGCGACGTGGACGAATGACAGGCAGCGGAATCTGCCGTCATTTATATATAGTATATATAGGAGTAGGATAGGATTGCTCGATTGTTTGTCGTTTCTGTAGCCGATGTTGGCTACACCCACGTTCCATATGTCCGGCATGTTAGGACACCACTATTCAATCTACTCCATCCCGCAAGCGCCCACACAGAGGGGAGCACTGAGCCTTCTGGGGAGCTGCACCACTTTAGTAGCAAGATTGCATTAACGGCTGCAGGTCAGGTGGGCCCACCTGTAACTAGGACGGAGCCACCGAAACGGGTGAGTAGTCGGAGCTCAAGGTGGACCCACGGATGGGAACTTTGGTGAGGGACTAGGTAGCACAAAAAGATAGGTAGATAGAGTAGAGGTTGACGATTATCCTTAAAAGTGGGTCCTACCTTCAAGGAGGGCAAAATGGTGCGGATTTTGGCTCACGCAAAGTCAAATCCCTTTGACTTGTTAGAACCGATGCCGCAGGATATGTCCGGAGGGGCTCATATCAAAATAGGGGGAGAATGAGCATAGTCTAATAGTTGGGGGAAACACAAGTAGTGCATCAAAATTAAGGGCACAAATAAAATACCTATTTATAATGTGTTGTTTAAATCTAGCCACGATATTTGGAAGAAATAATTTAGATAAACACTAATAAAAATGAAAGAAAACTTATGGGACAAACAACATTTTGTTAATCCAACGCAATGCCACAGACAACCTTAATAGTTGTTTCCAAGTTGATCTGAAGCTGCAAAAATATCTAAATTTGTAGTTACTCAATGTAGATGGATACAAAAAAATTAACACTGAGCGTTCTGGACATAGATATAAGAAATCCTCTACGCAGTTTGAAACTGGGACATGCTAAAAATAATCAGATATTGATTCTCCCTAAAGAATTTTACTGCCTACATCATGCCTTCACATTTCCTTTTTATGTGCAACAGATAACTTAGGGCGTTGGTACATCGGCATATGGTACAACAAAATACCAGGGCAAGTATCGGTCTGGGTCGCAAATAGGGACTCTCCGGTCTCCAGTCCAGAGTCGTCACGCTTAATCATATCAACCGATGGTAATATGGTCCTACTCGATGAGTCTGGATCGGCGGTCTGGTCTAGCAGACGCATCCAACACCTCCATCATCCTGTGGCAGAGCTTCGACCATTTTGGCAACACATGGCTTCCTGGTGGCAAGCTCGGCCGGGGCAAGCTCAACGGAGGGAGCACAGGTCTAGTTGCCTGGAAGACTTCGAGTGACCCATCTCCAGGGTTATTCTCCATTGTACTGGATCCGAAAGGTACAAGCCAGTTCTTCCTCATGTGGAATAATACCCAACAGTACGCGACTAGCGGCAACTGGACTGGCCACACTTTCTCCAGCATGCCAGAGATGGCACCCACCAATGGCTACTCCAACTCGATGTACACATTCGACTACGTCGACGGTGCAAACGGGAGCTACTGCGTGTATGATGTCAAGGGCGAAGCGCTCATCACGAGATTCGTCATGGATTCGACGGGGCGTATTAATGTCCTCACGTGGTTAGAGAGCGCCAAGATGTGGATGTTGCCCTGGTCACCACCCAAGACACAATGTGAAGTATACTCGTTGTGTGGGTCGTTCAGTGTGTGCACCAATAATGCATTGGCTTCTTGTAGCTGCCTTCCTGGTTTCAGTGAGCAATACCTGGGCCAATGGTCACAGGGCGATGATACTCAAGGCTGCATAAGAAATGTTGCCCTTCAGGGCAGCAGCAACGGCTCACGGAGTGACAAATTCTACACTATGGTGAATGTGAAGTTACCAAGCAATGCACATTCCAAGGCCAGTGCAGGTAGTACTCAACACTGCGAGCGCTCGTGTCTGAGAAGACATGACTGCAGTGCTTATTCCTTCAACGGAAGCTGCTCACACAGGTACGGGGACCTTATCAACCTACAAGATTTCAGTGGTGCTGCTGTTAGTACGGAAGCTCGTTCTATACAAATTCGTTTGGCCGCATCCTAGTTCTCTAACAGAAAGTACATCAAGAAACTGGCCATCACAATCACCATTGCTGCTCTAACTCTTACGGCTGCGCTAATAATTTTTGTCGCAGTATGCCTTATGAGGAAGAGGTTTAAGGAGGCGGCTCTAGTCGAGGGCTCACTGGTGTCATTCAGATACCGGGATGTGCAAGCTCTGACCAAAAACTTCTCCAATAAGCTCGGTGGAGGTGCCTTTGGTTCGGTGTTCAAAGGTTCGCTGTCTGAAGGAACCTTGGTGGCCGTGAAGAAGCTGGAAGGATTTCGTCAAGGGGAGAAGCAGTTCCGCGCAGAGGTGAGCACGCTTGGCACCGTCCGACATGTCAACCTAATTCGACTGCTCGGTTTTTGTTCAGAGAGAGCGTGCAGGCTACTCGTCTATGAGTACATGCCAAACACCTCGCTGGACCGGTACCTCTTCGGGAGCAGCCACCAACAACTGCTAAGCTGGAGCACGAGGTACCAGATCGCACTGGGAATCGCGAGAGGATTACACTATCTCCATAAGAGATGCAGGGACTGCATCATCCACTGTGACATCAAACCTGAAAACATACTGCTGAGTGACACGTTTGTGCCAAAAGTTGCAGACTTCGGGCTCGCGAAGCTCATGGGCCGTGACTTTAGCCGTGTCCTGACAACGGTGAGGGGCACCGTAGGGTACCTCGCGCCGGAGTGGATTGCCGGCACGGCCATAACCACTAAGGCGGATGTCTACAGCTACGGCATGATGTTGTTCGAGATTGTGTCCGGCAGGAGGAACTTGAGGCAGCGGCAGGACAGCACGCTGGATTTCTTCCCGTTGCTGGCTTCGATGAAGCTAAACGAAGGGGAGCTGGAAGGCGTCGTGGATGCGCGGCTGGGCTGCGACGTGGACCCAGCCGAGGTGGAGAGGGCTTGCAAGGTTGCGTGCTGGTGCATCCAGGACCAGGAGGGCGCTAGGCCGTCCATGGCGACGGTCGTGCAGGTTCTAGAGGGGCTGGTTGAGGTCAACATCCCGCCGGTGCCAAGAACGCTCCAACTCCTCACGGACAAATCGAGTTATGTGGCGTTCTCCTCCGAGTTGGCGTCGGAATGAAATTTGGTTCGCGTGGACAAACCACGTTGCCGGTGAATTTTACTAGTGTAAGCATTTTGTGTAAAACTAAGTACTACAGTGTATCGCAAGGTTTGAAGGCTGCGGCTTTGCAATCGTTACCAATAACTTCAGTGTATAATTAATCTTCTCTCGCGCTGTAGTTAAATCCTCTTGTGTATATATTATTGTCTTCTAGACTCTGGTTTTTCTTTTGAAATGGGGAATCCCGGGCGTCTGCATCGATAGATGCATACGGGTTTTTATTGCTTTTTTAAAATCTGTTATTACAAAGAGTACATCACGGGTCGCATAAGATCGATACGTGTATCAAAATCTGAAGAGCAATGACAACATAAGATGACTCCACATCAACATGTTATCCTAAACGCCAGCTGAAGAGGCTGAATAAATCCCTCGCAACCGTTCCAGACTCTGGTGCAGCATCGAATACATCCGGGTGTCTCGTAGGGCCTGAGATCCAAGTGACGAGTGGATCGCAGCACTGCCGCTGACCGCCAAAATAAAAATAAGCACCTGGATACATTCACCTTATCCGGAGCTCTCCTCTACATGCTCTGTTAATACAAAGATCCCGTCAGGATTCTGACTCAGGATAGTTTCAGAAAAAGGTTCAGGCTTTGGAATGCAAAGCACTTGACACAATACAATTAACCAACCTTTTGGGTTAAAGGGCACTAACACCAGCCACACACAAAAAATGTGCAACGCTTGTATACATTATTATTCATGCACGGTGCAATGCAAACGCAGCTGATCTGAGATGAACAAGGGAGGTTTTTCAACAATTCAGAAAACATGCATACTGTCAAACAGATCCATATGTTTCCTGCCCTAACAAGAGACACTAACAGGGCATGTGGTTTTCCCTAATCCCAGCACTACAGCATCAGTCGGGTGGTACGTAATATCTAACGAAACCAGGTAACCACCCAAAGTAAATTGCAGTCAATGTTGTTCACTGTCAGATATCAATGTATCAGGATTCAGGAACAAACCGATATTCTTCAGCAACCTGCACGAAGGAATGCATCAAAACAATGTAGAGAGTGGCCGCCAGGCTTATGGTCAGTTTGTTTCGCGCAGCAGAAAAGCTTACTTCCACAAGCCAGTCAATCAGGATAGCCCTCATGCTTGGGTTTACATCCTTTCGAATTGATTCTAGGAAGTATTTTCCTGATCTGGTGAGAGAGAGAAAAAAATGTTTACCAACATATGTATATACATGCAAGAAGCAAGAAGTCAAGCAGAACGCCTAGGACTCTTGAACATATGTAGAGAGATGAAGTTAGAACAGACATAGACATCCATTTTGATCGAACTTGGTTTAGTCCATACAAAGTACATTGAAGGGAGACTGGCTTACGGCACCTAACATTCAACAGAGCTACTATATCCTGGATCAGCTCCTCTATCATACAACTCCTAACATTATCTTTGCAATGTTTATGGCATGCTCAGTTGGTCACACCAGTTTATGAAATTTACAGAACAGAAAGGTATGGTGCCAAAAGTGGATCGACAATAGCACACCATATTTTTAATTTTTTTTCGATAAATAGCACAACATATAACTAATTAGGAGACTTGTTCAAGATTTTTAGTGACCATGATCTCCAGAATGTCATACCGCAAATACTCTAAGATGATCGACTTCTCATTGTTACAACGGATGCTTTCTGCAGTATTATTCAGCTTACCTAAAAACATGAAATTCGGAATCACACTTGATTTCTTCTATCATGGTCCCAAAGCATTTCTGATATTTGACAATAAGATGTATGATGTCGCCAAAATACCAATGGACCATAATCTGAGAAGGTCAAGCGACATCAAGAAACATATTCCGGGTTGAAGCATGTCATTTCAGTCCAATACCCATGTGAAAATTGTATGTAGTACATAATTACAACGTCACAAAACTGAACACATGCATGCAAACACAGCTGAGCTGAGGTGAACAAGGGAGGTGTTACAGTCATTCTGAAAACAGAGTATACTATCAAACAGATCCATATATCTCTTATTCTTTCTTTTTTTGAAATTGATCCATACATCTCCTGACATAGCATTCGATGCTGACAGGACATGTGGATCTCCCTAACCCAACACTGCAGCATCAGTCAGTTGGTACGTGATATCTACCTGAACTAGGTTACCATCCAAGTAATTGCCATATGTCTCTCACTATCTAGTACTCTTATATATCTACCAATTAAGCTGATCGACCGCATATGTGCAGATTCAGAAAACCCAGTTCCCTTTGTCAGCAGCTGGTATCATTCATACCAACCAATTCAAGCAGCATGTCGAGCAACAAGAATGGGCCAGTATGCAGCGGAGATGTAGGCGTAATCAGCGACTAATACCAGGATGTCGTTCAACAGACAATAATAACCAAAGGGTCTGGAATCAAAACATAATAATCAAATGAAAGTTCTTACAATTAGCAGTTACCGTTTGCGAGAGGATTCACATGACAGAACCACCTCGTTGCCTTACCTTCAGGAAGAATGTCCATGGGGGCATGGCGCTCACAAGATAGAGCTGAGAGGGATACCTGCAAGCTATCCAATGTGAGAATAGGCAAATGCTAAATAAAGAGCAGGTTCTCACTATTAGGAATAAGCAACTTCTATTTCCTGAGGGCAAAGATCAGTGTAGATATATACATGTACACTAGTTATATTTGCCGTGGCGTCACGCCACTCCCTTTGGAATGTTCAAAAAAAAAATTTAATGAATTTGTAGCATTTTTTCAGATATTGGTGATATATTTTCCGCAGGTTTCCAATATTTAGTAATTTGAAAAAGTCGATCATGTTTGTATTTCGGTAATTGAAATTAGGAAAAGTGCATTTGTATTGTTCGCACATTTGGACGAATTTTGTATATTTAATGTTTTATTTACCATGAGTAGCTTGCATGTATTTTTCTGTTTGGTTTGATATAGTACCTGTATTTTTGTAGTGGATATATTCGGGGATATCGATTTTTGGACGACGTTAACATTCAATTGAAATTGGGAAAAGTGTATTTGAATTATTCGTACAATTTGACAAAATTCGCATGCTTAATGTTTTTTTTAGCATAAGTAGGTCGCATGTATTTTTTTATGGTTGTTTTGATATAGTACCTTGTATTTTAAAATTAGGGAAAATGCATCTGGATTGTTTGCATTTTTTGACAAAAAGTGTGTATTTTTTTTACCATAAGTAGGTTGCATGTCTTTTCCTGTTTGCTTTGATATATTACCTTTTTTTTTGCAGTGGATATATTAAAAGGGAAAAAACGGTGGTGGAAAAAAATGTTTACATTTAAATCGTTTCGAATGGAGAAATTTTTGTTGAGTTAGAATAATTTTGGAAGGTGAACAAATTTTGGAAATTCCGCACCCGTCGTGATTCGAAATGTCGAAGTCAGATGTATTTTAAAAAGTCGTAATTTGCCGGGATTTGTCGTCTATATGTTAACGAAAATTTAACTGATTTGGTTATTCAAATTTGACGAATTTGGAACCGTTGAAATCCGTTGGATTTTGTCGTGTATTGTCTACTATGAATATATGATATATAAATTCTGCGCGGCGTCACGCCGCGTCCTTGCTGAGAATATTGTGTGACAATTTGTCTTTTTTTTTTGTTAGTTGCGTTGCATATATTGTGAGAGAAGGTAATAGTTTAAAATTGTATAATGTAGGTAGCTTGAATTCAATTTGAAATCATTCCGTAATTAGAGGGAACAAATTTGTATTTTTCCGAAAATGTTCATTTGATGAAGAATTTTTTTAAGAAAGCTGAGTGTATAATTAGGTAGGTTTAAGTTATATTGCTTATGATTATGGTAGGCAGATTGAAATGATGAAACATAGTCATTTTGCCACTATATTTAGTGAGAGTATTGAATGGGTATGGCTAACTATTATGTCTGTATTTCGCTGTGGGTATGTAATTTAGGTCGATGGCTAGAGGAGATGTACTGTATTTGCAACTATTAAATTCAATTCATCTTTAGATGTAAAGAATGTGAGGATTCGTGAAATGTGCATGTAATAAAGCAGTTTTTAAATTTAAGTTCATATATAAAGGAAGGTAAGTTTAATATTCTCTTATTTAGCACCATAATAAGATGTGATGTATTACGGTTATGTCGACGACGCGCATTTGGTGAGAAAATTTATTGCAATAATTTGTGTATTCTGTTTAAATGCGTTATATGTGTTGTAAGGAGAGGTGAAGGAAGTGCATTTGGATATTTTTTGGATATTTTTTCGTTTTTGTAAAATGGCGGCTCTCTTTGGATTTTGAAAAAATGTTTGTTTGTTGACATAAATAGCAATATTTATTTCTCATGAGTGGCCGGATATGTCATTCAAATTTGTTTAGGTTAGTAGATTGAAATTATGAAGTGTGAGTTCATTATTTTTTCCCCTATGTATGAGTGGGATCGCTGTATTTAGTAATTTGAAATAGTCGTATATTTTTTAGAGAGGTAGAATGTCATGGGGGAATACCTTTTTTTTTTTGGGAAATCGTTTGAAACATCGCATATTTGTTGTAAAACTTCGTGGGGATTCATGAAATGTGCATGTAATAAAGCAGTTTTTAAATTTAAGTTCATATATAAAGGAAGGTAAGTTGAATATTCTCTTATTTAGCACCATAATAAGATGTGATGTATTACGGTTATGTCGACAACGCGCATTTGGTGAGAAAATTTATTGCAATAATTTGTGTATTCTGTTTAAATGCGTTATATGTGTTGTAAGGAGAGGTGAAGGAAGTGCATTTGGATATTTTTTGGGATATTTTTTCGTTTTTGTGAAATGGCGGCTCTCTTTGGATTTTGAAAAAATGTTTGTTTGTTGACATAAATAGCAATATTTATTTCTCATGAGTGGCCGGATATGTCATTCAAATTTGTTTAGGTTAGTAGATTGAAATTATGAAGTGTGAGTTCATTATTTTTTTCCCGTATGTATGAGTGGGATCGCTGTATTTAGTAATTTGAAATAGTCGTATATTTTTTAGAGAGGTAGAATGTCATGGGGGAATACCTTTTTTTTTTGGGAAATCGTTTGAAACATCGCATATTTGTTGTAAAACTTCGTGAATAAGCGGATATTTTTAAAGAGGTATAATGCCACGGGGGAGTACCTTTTTTTTAAATTGTTTGTACTATTCGAAGTTTGATTTTTTTGATCTCGCATTTGTAAGTAGTAAGTATATGGAATTTTTTGGGAAAATTTGTTTGAAAATTTGTGGGAAATTTGGAAATCAGGAGAAGGGGAAAAAAAGGGAGGGGAAAAAAGCAGCGGGCCGGCAGACAGCCCGGCCCATTTAGTGGCCCATTTGGCCCGCCGTGACGTCGGCTTGACGTCACGGGTGGACGGGTCCGCCGCGGCGGCGCGGAGGTCACCGGAGCCGCGCGCCGGCGTACTGGGACACGCACGCGTGCGCGTCCGACGCGCCCGGCCGCGGGGGGCGGGAGGTGGCGGCGCCTCCCCATTCTGGTCGCCGGAGCAGCGCCGGCAAGCCGCAGACGCGGCGGAGTGCCGCGCGGACGGCGGCGACGTTTCCGGCGCCTACGCGGCGTCCTGGCTCGCGATCCGCGGCGAGGAGGCGGCGCGAGCGGCGGCGGAGCCATCCGTGGCCTCGGATTCGTGCGGGGAGGCGCGAGGCGGCGGCGCGAGGCGTCGGCGGGCGCGGCGACTCCGGCGGCGCGCGGAAGAGAGGAGGAAGAAGGGGGTGAAATGGTTTTTTTGCAAGGAAGACCCTGTAGTTTGACGAATTTACGTGTAGGTCCTTCCGTGCGTGTTTTCGTGGGTCGTGGTGCGATTGTTCGGCCGCGAGGGGCCTTTTTGCAAAAAGGTCAGCGTGGAATCGTTCTGGCCGTCGGATCGCCGACGGACGGCGGCGATCGTTTGACTGTTCAACACTGTAGATGCTACAGTGACCTGGGGGCCTGAGGGAGCGAGACTTTGCACAGCTTTCATATAGTTAGTATGTGTAGACAATATGCATGAAACCCCTAGAAAAACGCATGAGACCCAAGAAAACATACAAATTATACATGCAACATAATATAATATAAGATTATAAGTCCAACACCCTCTCAAACTCATGGCGGGTCTAGAAAACTGAGTTTGGAGAGGTTAAATTCATATTGCGCTCTAGTCTAGTTCTTGGTGAAGAAATTCGCCAACTATAACTCAGAAGAAAATACTGAAGAGCAAATAACCTGATACTGGACGTTACACTAATATGCATAACAGAGTTAAGTTCTGGTGCCGTCTCACTTGTCGTGCCAATGCGCAAAATGGAGCATGTATAATCCTATATACAGAAAAAAGGGTGTCCAGATTAACGCCAAGCCGCAGTCAGCGACCAGCGAGATAGAGAAGCACATTTACATGCTTTTGCACAAACATGCATAGTCACCTAGGTAAGACACTACTGTTACCTGTGTCATCAAGGCTACGGTGAACATTGCAGTCGGATATTCATTGCAGGCCATCGAAACGCATATAAACAGTGCACACATAGAATCAAATAGAAACTTGACTGATGACAAAGTAAGTTTGCTTCCTGGTTTGCAAGATTATTCCTAGATAGTTCCACACGATAAGGGAAGCTCTAAACTTCGACAACAGACTCGAAAAAGAAAATTTCTAATGTTTGAGGGAAATACTAAATATTGCTAAAAGGGATAAATAGAGCAAGCCTTGAATAAGATATTCAGGCTACTCCTCACATGTAAAATTCACAGGCAACGTGGATTCGCCACGCGAACAAAACCTCATTCTGGCGCTAACTCCGAAGAGAACTCCACACAAGCTGATTGGTCCATGAGGAGTTCGAGCGATCTCGGCACCGGCGGAACGTTGATCTCAACCAGCCCCTCCAGAACCTGCACGACCGTCGCCATGGCCGGCCTAGCGCCCTCCTGGTCCTGGATGCACCAGCACGCGACCCTGCAAGCCCTCTCCACCTCGGCCGAATCCACGTCGCAGCCCAGCCGTGCATCCACGAGGCCTTCCAGCTCCCCTTCATTCAGCTTCATCGCGGCCAGCAGCGGGAAGAAATCCAGTGTGCTGTCCTGCCGCTGCCTCAGGTTCCTCCTGCCCGACACGATCTCGAACAACATCATGCCGTAGCTATAGACATCCGCCTTGGCCGTGATGGCCGTGCCTGCTATCCACTCTGGCGCAAGGTATCCTATGGTGCCCCTCACCGTCGTCAGCACACGGCTGAAGTCACGGCCCATGAGCTTCGCGAGCCCGAAGTCTGCAACTTTTGGCACGAAGGAGTCGCTCAACAGTATGTTTTCGGGTTTGATGTCACAGTGTATGATGCAGTCCGTGCATTTCTCGTGGAGATAGTGCAATCCCCTCGCGACTCCCAGTGCGATCTGGTACCTCGCGCTCCAGCTTAGCACCGGCTGCTCGCTGCTCCGGAAGAGGTACCGGTCCAGTGAGGCGTTTGGCATGTACTCGTAAACGAGTAGCCTGCGCCTTCTCTCTGAGCAAAAACCGAGTAGTCTAATTAAGTTGACATGTCGGACGGTGCCAAGTGTGCTCACCTCCGCGCGGAACTGCTTCTCCCCTTGACGAAATCCTTCCAGCTTCTTCACAGCCACTAAGGTTGCTTCAGACAGTGACCCTTTGAACACCGAACCAAAGCTGCCTCCACTAAGGGCAACATTTCTTCTACAGCCTTGAGTATGATCGCCCTGTGACCACTGGCCCGGGTATTGCTCATCGAAACCACGAAGGCAGCTACATGATGCCAATGCATTCTCGGTGCAGACACTGAATGATCTACATAACGAGTACACATCGCATTGCGCCTTGGGTACCGAAAAGGCCAAGATCCACTCCCTGGCGCTCATGATCCACGTGAAGATATGAACCCGTTGCGTCCATGACGAATCTTGTGATGAGCTCGTCGCCCTTGATATTATACACGAAGTAGTTCTCGTTTGCACCGTCGATGTAATCAAATTGGTACACCGAGTTGGGGTAGCCATTGCTGCGTGCCATCTCCGTTATGCTGGAGAAACTTTGGCCAGTCCAGTTGCCGCTGGTCCAGTACCGTTGGGTACTATTCCACAGGAGGAAGTACTGGCTGGTGCCATTTGGATCCAAAACAAGGGAGAACAACCCTGGAGTTGGGTCATTGAAAGTCTTCCATGCAATTAGACGTGTGCTCCCGCCGGTGAGCTTGCCCCGGCCGACCTTGCCACCGGGGAGCCATGTGTTGCCGAAATGGTCGAAGCTTTGCCACAGGATGATGGAGGCGTTGGATGTGTCTGCTAAGACAAGGTTGCCAGTGTCAAGGATGACGCCAACCGTGGAAGAGGTGATGTCCGTCATGTTGGTAGACCAGACCACCGATCTTGAATCATCAAGTAGTACCATATTACCATCGGTTGGTATGGTTAGGCGTGACGACTCTGGGCGGGAGACTGGAGAGTCCCTATTTGCAACCCACACTGGTACTTGCCCTGATATTTCGTTGTACCATATGCCGATGTACCAACGCCCGGAGTTATCTGTTGCACATAAAAAGGAAATGTGAACGCATGATGGAGGCAGCAAATTTTCTAAATATTTTAGCATGACTAAATTTCTATCTGCGTAGTTAATGTTTTTATGTCGAGAATGCCGAGCACTGAATCTTGTATCCACATAAAAAAAAAATTACCGGCACTACGGCGGGCCAAAGGCCAACCTGAACAACTTTATATAATTAACATCGTATCATACAGGGCTGATTACAAAAGCAGGGTAAGGAGTCGGAGAAGAAAAGGGGTTCAAGGTGGTTCGAATGTAGAACACCAATTAATTAAGCGATCAGCAATAGCTACTGATTTACAACGATTAGCTCAAAGCTTGATATCATCTAGGCATCTTCTGGTGACCACATGGATCGGCTCATCCACATTATGGAAGATGACGGCGTTACGGCGCTTCCAGATGTTCCAGGAGAGCGCCGTACAGATAGTTGCTTCTTCAAAATTTCGGCTGAGGACGTTCCACAGTGCAGCGACGCTTTCAATATCGAGACAGGCGTCCTGCGGGAGCAAGAAACTCCACACCTGGCGAGCTCGGTGGCAGCGGACGAGTAGGTGGTCGACATCTTCAGCTTGATCACAGGAGGGGCATGCTGGTGACCCCCCCCCCCCCCCCCCCCAGCTGGTGGCGAAAATGGCGTTCATTTGTGGGGAGGCGGCGGCGGCGGGTTAACCAATTGAAGATCTTGCAGTTCAGAGGTGCGGCGTTGCGCCAAACCTTAGTGGCTTGTTCATCGGTCTGTAGCTGCCTGAAAAAGTTAGCATAGAAACTTCTATTCGAAAGGCATTTGTGCGAGTATCGGCAAAGGCGAGTGTCCTTGTTGGTCGGAGAGAGCTGGACATCAACAAGGGCGGATTGGAGCAGCTCAAGCTTAGAGGCAGCGACGCTGGAGAGCCGAGGGGTAAGAAAGGCAGAGATAGAGGAATCTAGGACTAGGTGAACGCTGACGTTGTGGCGAGTGGAGTGGGAAAAGAGAGCAGGGAAGCGGCTAGCAAGAGGCACATTGCCAAGCCAAGCGTCTATCCAGAAGGCGCTGCTGTGCCCGTCGCTAACGGTGACCGAGGAGTGGAGGCGAAAGGCGGGTAGGCAAGAGGCGATGTCTTTCCAGATGGGAGTATCCAGATGGTGTGCATCACCTAAATCATGATCCGCAGACCAACCAGAAAACCTGCGGAACCAACTCACCCAAGGGATATCGGAGGAGGAGTGGATTTTGGTGAGAAACTTAGAGAGAAGAGCAGAGTTTTGTTTAGCAATAGAGACAACCCCAAGCCCCCCATGGTGCTTAGGCTTGCAAACCTCCTCCCAGGCCACTTTGCAGTGCCCACCCGTACAGGTTTCCTCCCCAGTCCAAAGGAAGGCCTTGCGGCGTTTGTCCACGGCCTCAATCACGCCGACCGGGGAGTCCAGCACTCATGGCATGTGCCAGCTTGGCAGTGAGGACAGAGTTGACAAGGAGCAGGCGACCTCCAATAGGCAAAGACCGACCCCTCCAGCCAGACAGTTGCAGGTCACATTTGGCAATGACAGGAGCAAAGTCAGAGAGTTTTAACTTGTGCGTAGAGAGTGGCAAGCCAAGGTAGGTTTGAGGGAAGGATGAGATCGAGCAGCCAAAAGCAGTGGCCATGTCCGAGGCCATGGAGGGGGTTATTTTGATAGAGACGAATGTGCTTTTGTGGAAGTTAATATCCAACCCAGTGGCCTCGGAGAAAAAATCGAGGAGGGACTTGAGGTTGGAAACGTGCTGGGGGTCGGCGCGAATGATGATGAGAGTGTCGTCTGCGTATTGCAGAACGGGACAAGGAAGGTCATCGACGAGGGGGTGAAGGAGAAGGCCTTCACGGGAGGCGTGGAGAATGAGTTGTTGCAAGACATCTGCGACAATGTCAAAGAGAAAGGGGGACAGAGGGTCGCCCTGACGCAGCCCTTTGCGACACTGTATCCAAGTACCCGGAATGTTGTTGAAAAGAACAGACGTCTGACTGGAGGTGTTGATGAGCCGGATCCAAGCCCGCCAAAGTTCAGGGAGGCCTTTGGCTTGCAGGATTCGGTCAAGAGCATCCCAACTAATGGAGTCAAAGGCTTTCCGAAAGTCGAGTTTGAAAACCACAGCAGGAGCTGATCTCTTGTGACAGGATTGAACGATGTCGGCGGCATAGACAAAATTTTCCGCAATGGAGCGACCAGAAATAAACCCCGTCTGGTTCGGGTGGACCAAATAGGGGAGAAGGGGGAGCAATCGGACAGTGAGGCATTTGGTGATGATTTTGAGGCTAAAGTTTTGAAGGGAAATGGGTCGGAAGTTGTCCGGCCGGTTTGCACCCGCCTTTTTGGGGAGGAGGATGATGTACGACTTATTGATGGGGCGAAGGTCACAATTCAGTGAATGGAATTCATGGAGGGAGTCAAGCAAGGTGCTTGACAAGATTCTAGCGGAGGGAGTCAAGCAAGGCCCATAACCGCCGCCTTTATCTCTTCAAGAGTGAAGGGCAAAATGAGGGAGATCCACATAAATTGAATGATTCATTTTTATAATTCTTTGCGTGCTCCCAGGAGAGAGCCCTCGCATCTCTCCTTGATGCGACACGGGGAAACTAGGGTTTATGTGGTCGGCTGTCATCCTCCCCTACTCCCTCGCTTTGGGAGAATTAGGGCTGGAATCGAGCTGAGCCGAGCCGGCTCGAGGCTCGGCTCGGTCAGGCTCGGGAAAACTCGAGCCGAGCCAGGCTCGGCTCGTCTCTAAAAACTTGCTGAACATTGGGCTCGAGGCTCGGCTCGCCAAGCTCGAGGCTCGGCTCGGCCGGCTCGCGAGCCGCAGCATATTTTTTTTTTTACATCAATCGATCAAAGTTGCCTTCTCTCGTCTCGTTGACCCCATCCGCATCGAGCAGTAGCACACCATCTCCATCGTGCTCTCTCCATCCCCAATCCCCATCGCGCTCGCTACGGTTACCCCGCCGCCGGCCGCCAGCCTGTCACCACCACCGCCGGCCGCCAGCCCATCACCACCGCCGCCGACATCCGGGATCCCCTCATGGCTCCCCGCCTCCAACTGCTCGTCCCGTAGCTGGTCGGTGCTCGCCTGGACCCGCGCGGCCGTGCTTGTAGTGGCGGCCGGGCCGCCGCCCGCCGGCCTTCCGGCAGCAGGGCTTCGTCGACCGTCCTTCGGCTACCTCGCCACCGTCGTCGCCGGTACCTTTGGCTACCTCGCGCCAGGTCACAACGCCAAGCTCTTGCACTCCTTTGCGAAATCGATCATGGATCCCTGAATCTGCTGTATATATGCTGTCTAGAGTACTTTGAGACCGCGAGGGCGACCACCAAGGGTGACGTCTACAGTTACGGCGTCGTCTTGCTTGAGCTGCTCACCGGAAAAAGGCCGACGGACGAATTGTTCCTTGAGAACGGCACACGGCTGGTCACTTGGGTAAGCAAAGCATCCGCCTCACATGGCTCATGATGTTTTAATCACTATTGCCTGCTCTGCTCTCGACGGTTGCTGGGTGCCGTTAGTGCTGTTATTTAGGGTTGATGGGTGAAAGATACAGGAACAGATTGATGCTACATATCTCGTTGAATTGTTTTCGTAAGATGCATAGTTGCATACTGCTAGGTGGGTAAAGTTTGAATGCAATCTTGAGATGTTTTATGAGAAAGAATATGAGTTGAATTTAAAGTACAATTTGCAATGATGCTACGTTTCCAGAAGGAACACTTCGAATTACAGAGAAGTGTTTTCTTTAGCAAAAGGATAGAATCCTTTCAATGAAAAGTACTGGTTTGTAAAGTTTGAATGCAATTAATATGGTATGGTATCTTTATCGACAGATCAAAGACCTCACGTGCAACGTTTTTTACAGCCAAAAAAGTGAAGCAAAAGAGTGTCAATTCTGATTATTTGATGTATCTGCTTGCTGGACCTTTCTATACAGCAAAAAAACATGATGCAAACTAGTGTAAATGGTGCTTATTTCTTATATATACTTGCTGTAACTTTTTATACAACAAAAACTGAAGCAAATTTCGTTTGTGTACACTTCAGATTCATCTTGCAGGTGACAAGCGACGACAAGGAGATGAAATGATGGGCTGGTTGATGCTTTTATTTCTGTTATGCTTAGTTGATGCTTTGTGAAACTTGTTACACTAGCTATTGTTGATTATAATTGTCAAATGTTACATTTTTGGCATAGGTCATGTCAATTTTTTTTATTTCATCGAGCCTTCGAGCCGGCTTGCGAGCTTCACCGAGACGGCTCGTCGAGCCTCGAGCCTTGTCCGGGAGGTCAAGGCTTGGCTTGCACCACCTTCGAGCCGAGCCGAGCCTTGTCGAGCCCGAGCCGAGCCTCGAGCCTCGAGCTTCAGGTCCAGCCCTAGGGAGAATCTCATGCCGCCGACAGAGGCGAGGTATCTCTTGCGACGTGGTTCTGTCCCGAGGGCCATCGTCGGCAATTCTCAGTGGCAGGGTCGGCGTCTGCATGGCATCCTATGGGGAGCGCGTGGTGGCGGCGCAAAGGGCACGTGGTATAGGACGTGGCGCGCTATGGGCACCAGTGCTGGCGGTGTTGCATGGCGGCTAGGCATGTGTGGGCCTCGTCTTTGGTGCACGGTGGTCGCATGAGGAGCTTCATTTCCGGCGTGTTGTGTGGCTCTGCAGCTGTGGCGGTCGGCCATCTTGAGGCCTCCTCCTTCGAGCCCATAACAGTTGGTTGTGAGGCTTGTGGTGGTCGACGCTCCTCCGTTGACAAGGCCGGCGTTGCTTCTTTCTTCTCTGTGATTCTGTGATTGTCGTTAAGCCAACAACTTGCATCCCTGTCCTCGTCTCCAGTCGGTCGACTGAGTGGCGGATCCAGAACCGGAGCAAGCCCTGAGCCAAAAACTAAGCGCAAAAAGAACTACTAAAAAAACTCTTGTAAAAGCACACAAAATTTAGTACGATTGCAAAGATGAATATATATTCTAATCCATTGTTTAACATTACAAGAACATACGTAAGTGATGACTAAAAACTAGGATATAAATTTTGTAATTCACTGTTTAACATTGCAGGAACATACATAAGCCTCTTCTGTTTGAGGAGCTTCTTCGGTGGATGATTTGCATTTATTAATTGGTCGAGGTATAAAATCTATTCATGTTTTGCTCGTAAAACATGAAATTGGTAGAAACAATTTTTTTTAGAAATAAAGGGCCCCACCCCTGGTTCCATTTTATTAGAATGTAACCACCAGTCTTACAGAAGTTCAAGCACAGTCTGGCAAAATCACGGCTCAATGCCACACGCCCACGCAGGGGCACTAAGAGTCAAGGGACACACACCCGAAAAGCTAACTACCAGGGAGACAGAACAAGATGAAAGTGACCCATTAGCGACCAGGGAGCTTGACATTCTCCAGGAGAGCTTCACACGCTTGTTCTTGCATCCAGCTTTTCACCAGCCCAGGGTGTCCATCCTTCTCCAGTGCCCGCATCAATTCAATTCAGAAAATTACCGAGCCGAGGGGAAGTGCAGGCCGCAGCCACGTTCAATCGAGACAGCCAGACAGGGAGCCAGGTGCAGGCACTAGCAGCAAGGGGCTAGCGCCGGGCGGGCAGCGCTGCCTGGAGCCCTGCACCTGGAGAACATGCAGCGGCGCGTGGAGTCCTCATCCGTGGACCTGGAGAACAGGCGGCGGACAGGTAGCCAGACAGGGGCGCAGCCGCAGACGGAGGGCGACTGGGAGATACGGGGTCCAGGACGGCCAGAGGACCAGGGATGAGCGGCTTCATGGGCCGCCTGATCACGGCCCAATAACAAGTACCGTTTCTTTCCTTTTTCTTGTTTAAAAATGAACAATGAAAATTTCTAAAATCTGAATATTTTTAAATATGAGCATTTTGAAAAATACGAACATGTTTCAAATCTGAACAATATTTATGAAAGCAAAATAATTTTTAAAACCTAAATTATTACCAAAAATGAACATTTTTCAAACATAAATTTTCAAATCTGAACATTTTAAATTTTAACATTTTTTCGGAAACTGAACAACTTTTTATTCTGAACATTTTCAAAAACCAAACATTTTTCAGATTTGAACATTTTTATATTAAATTTACTAAATTTTGTCTCAACAAATATACTAAATTTATGATTATGCATGGCACACCCGTGTTGATTTTAAGGATGAATTCAGGCTGAATGGAACATTTGTATTCTCTTCTTTGTAGAAAGGTCAAGATATTGCCATTTTGATTGATAGAGAAGTTGAGTAAGTAAATACCATTTCTGCTTGATTTGAAAGTCATATCCGTTTAAACCCTTGAGAGGTGGATAAAGAAAATTTAAGCAAGCAATCAAGAAATTCAAAGCAAGGTACAAGTACATGGATTGCAGGCTATGTTTACTTTATTATTCTAGACTCCTTAATTTACAGATAAAGGTGGTTGTAAAAGAGTGACCGTAGTTTGTACTTTTTAGTTAGCTCATCCTATAAGCCTATACACTATGTGAATCGACAGTCATGCCCAAGAGAACAATGTAATACGGGAGTACCTTTTAATGGGAGACTTTAATTTGAGATACAAGGTGTAAATAGGAGTACGATATTTGTAGTGAAGTATACTCTATTCCATCTAATAGAAATGCTTTGGTAAATTAATATCTATATATGTAGTTATCATTCGTCTCTTTGGATAACGAATTCACGGAAGAAAGATTGACCGCCGCATGTGTGACTCTGATAACTGTATAATTAACCTAGATGGCCAGGAGGAGGACGACTAGATCTCGCCGTGGCCCTATAATAAGGATAAGAGCAGTGGCTGCAATACACATGGTAGAAAACTTTGGTTCATTTCATACCTAGGATTAATCGGATTTTTTTTGTCGTGATAAATTCTTCTAATGTGGGGGTGCTCCCTGTCTGGGGTTGGCGGGCGGCCTGGTGTCTTCCCCTCCGGCGACGGCGTCGGCTGATGGAAGGTGCTTTGGTTCCTGTACTTGTATTTGTACCTCTGTATTCCTGTTGTATCTCTGTTTTGGTATGAATACAAGGGCTGTGTTAAAAAAAATACTTTTCTAGAGAAGGTTACAGGGGTGTAGCGAAGCATAGCTCGTGAATTTTAGTATATGGAGATGGAGAATCTCCGGATGATATAGATAATAGAAATCCAAGACAATGAAAAAGAATATCAACTATTTTTACTATCTCCACTCAGTATGTTTCAAAAAAAACTATCTTCACTCAGTTGCCCTCGCTTCCATGGAATCGATTCAGTTGATTAAGATGAAAATATTATGTTAGGTGTGACTTGAATCAGGTCTTATACGTCCAAACCACCAACTTAGCTGAAGCGGGAACTAAATTTAGTGTGGAAAGAAATTTCAGAAGTAACTTTGGTAGGAGGAGTAAACCCTCTGCGCACAAATTTAGAAACATTATAAAGAACACCAAAGAACGGCCAAAGTTTACCATGTTTCATGTGTACAAACTCAGTTATTAGAAGATAAAAAATACTAAAAATATAATCATGCCTGCTACGTGTGTCTGTTGTACCTGGCTGGAAAAATCCCAACGCGAACTTGCCACTCTTGGACACGAGTGGGCTCTGGCTGCCGGAGAACGGCCGGTCGGCGGTGAAGGTATCGGCGGCACCGGCCCGTAACACGGCTCCTTGCAGAGCAACCAAGCCCATGACGAACAGAACGGGAACAAGTGCAGGGAAGACGGGCGTCCCGGAGCTCGCCATTGCTCCAGCCTCCGGGAGATGAGAAACGTTGGAGACAAGAGGTGTTACATTTGTACGCAGAAGTTGTGGAATATAGTATATTTGAGTCAAACGTTATTGTTTTCATCACTTCTGAACCACATGTATTCTGTTGAAAAATGCGAGGACTATTTCTTTCTGAAAATGACTAGTATGTGGAAAGTTGAAAAGCCGAAGTTCAGTCTCGGTGAAGTTGGAACAGATTTAGAACGAGTGGCTGGCTCTTTTTCAACAAAACTTCGGTGAAACAGTGAGCATGAGACTTATTTGCAGATGTGGAAGTATCCGGCAGGTGCAAATCTTTTCCGACACTGATACATCTAATTAAGGAAAGGTTTCTACTTTTAACTACGGGCCGTGTTAAACGGTCTATAAATGTAGTGATGGCGATTGATCCGAAAAAGAGATTTACAAGGGCATATGGCGCCAGGGGCAAATCTGGTCCGTCCGTTTCGTCCATCCGATGGACCAGATTCGTCGTTGGCCGACGGACGAAAACGGACTGGTCCGCCGCGAATCTGATCCGTCGGATCGACGGAATAGACGGACCAGATTTACTCCTGGCGCACCCTCCTCGCATATCGATCGGCGCCCACAATCCATCTCGTTTCCAGCGATACGAGATGTGGCGGCCACACAGACGACATTGCAGCCCCCATCGTTCTGCGGCCACCGTTGTGCCGTACTGCAGGAAGGGTCGCCGGATGAAGAAGAAAGGTCGTCGTCATATTAAAGTCGGTGGGTCAAGTAAACACAGCACACCCGCGACTCGCGACCATGGCGACTGGGAGCGAGGCTGCGCCGCCGCCGGCCTGATCTCCTTCTCCCGGCGTCCTCCCCAACCACGGCGACCAGATCAGGCCTCCCCTCTGCCCTCTCTCCGCTCAGCATGTGAGGGCGGCCGCTCGTCACCGTCTGGCTCCCGCGATGGCAGAGGAGTTTGCATCCTCCCCCACCCACCACCGACCCCTACCGGCGGCCGCAGCTCTGGCCCCGTCGCCCATCGTCTCCCTTTGTCCTCACCAGGCTCCCCCGCCCCCGCCGGCCGTGGTCCCGGCTGGTGTCTCCCCTCGCGTCGTCCTGCTTTATTCGGAACGGCCACATGCCCCCCTGCTCAAATCGGTGGTTGCCGGCTCTCTGTTCGGCGCCGACGAGATGGCGGCGACCAGCTGGAGGAGAGGCCCAGGCCTCTGCTGCATCCGGTGGTGCTAGAGGTGACCAGCCCAAAGCTTGCGGGCAATGGCTCCGCTGTGGTTTCCCTGCCCCGACCTCCGCCTCCTCCTACGAGGCTCCCACGCAACTTCAATCCACAGGTCGTGGTACTGCCGCCGTTGGCTGGTCCGGGGGGTGGGGGCGCTGAGTCGGGTAGACAGGACGTGTGCAGCCGGCGTCGCCCGCAGCAGACCTTGCCGCCCACTTCGTCTCCTCCTCCAAGTGATGAAGATCGTGCTAGGGCATTCAGGCGGAGGGTTCGGGGGCGGTGCTTCCGGTGCCTGGAGTCCGGCCACCGCGTGGTTGGCTGCCACAGTCAAATCAGGTGCCTCGCTTGCCGCCAGTCCGGCCACCGGGAGCTGGACAAGAAGGTACAGCTGCAAATTCAGTATACTGTATCTTCACATCCTTTGGAGCTGCCACTACCAGTCTACCTGTAGCTTCACGAATGCATGGAAGTGAAGATGTAGGAGACAGTATATGTTTGGCTGTGCATGTTGTTTTCTTTCAATTGTAAATGCTTGCTGTTGTCCAGTTCCTGTCACCTACACTACTACTCCCTGTCTCCCTCCGGTGTAAAGTTGCACTAACCGGTGACATCTATGTCCATCTGGACGGAGGACACTCTAGGCCTATCATGTATCCTCACTGCTGTTCAATATATGCATAAATTTTACTGCAAATTGCTGCACCGGTTTTGGAATACGCTCTGATGGAGTGATATGATCCATTTCTTTGGTCACTAAGCATTAGGCCCTTGCTAATTGCTATCCTTGGTCCGCACTAATCAAGCTTGATTTGATGGACAATCGTCAGATCACTTACAAGACTGCCACACAAATCCTATGAAATTGATGCGGCGCCAAGATGACGAAATGGATTGGTCTACTGCAGTAATATTCAGAGCGCAAAATGGACAAATTTTCAGAAACCAATACCTTAAAATCGAAGTAAAGAGTTGTTACGGCGAGGATAAGATTGAAATGCTGTAAAAATATACAGTAGGTGGCTCGCGGTCCGGAGGCCCACCTTCAGTGACAGACATATGACTGGTTTTCAAGTATGCTCGTAATCATTGACCGTTGGTTTATAGGAGTAATAATCTTATTTTGGTGCACTGCCCCATGATTTTAATTGTTAGTGGCAAGCATTCTTCTTATATTTATATGGGTATCGAACTCCTTTTTTATGTTTCTGCCGTTCCATTTTCAAGCACACATTCATATATCAGAAGAAGAATCAGGTATCACTGCTTTCTCGAGCCACGACCGGCACAGAGATGTGGCCATAAAAAAAATCCAGAAGCTGATCTTCACACACAAATTCACATGCATGCATATTTCACATCCATACCCATACATATTTCATATTCAGCACACATTCAACAAGTACCACATAATTCTCACAGATCATTGACATAGTTCATTCACCAAAACAGGGCATACATAGTAACTGAAGAATGAAACTGAAAATGCCAGTTCAGTCCAGTACGTACTAAACTTATACTTAATGAAACATTCACTAAATCATATGCAATCACCACTCACTTAACAAAAGTTTAGAAGCACCATACATTTTTTGTTTTGTAAACGACAACATCTCCTCTCGGTGGCATAGAGATCAAGCATGTTTTGTTCATATGGATTGCTAAAAGTTTCCTTATTTTTTACGGTAAAAAGCTTCCTTAAGAGGTGCAGGTAAAACTAAATATCACAGGGATGTGGGTGACCCTCCTGTGATAGCATTGAGTAGCCTTGGCACCGGAGGCATGTCGAGCTCTGAAAGACCCTCAAGAAACAGTACCACCTCACCCATGGTTGGTCGAGCAAGCTCATTATCTTGAATGCACCAGCATGCAACTTTGCATACTCTTTCAACCTCTTTGAGATTCACATCGCCCTGCATTTTTTCATCCACCAAACTTCTTATGTCTCCTTCTAGAAGCTTGCGAGCAACTTGCACAGGGAAAAAGGCCGAATAATCACCATCACTCATGTACTCTAGACTTGTGTTCCTCTTTCCTGATATGATTTCTAATAAAACCATCCCGTAGCTGTAAACATCGACTTTGGATGTAATAGCTGCTGCGCTAATCCATTCAGGAGCAAGATATCCAATAGTTCCTCTCATTGTAGTCATTGCCTGGGTAAATTGTCTGCCCAAAACCTTAGCCATTCCAAAATCTGCTATTTTGGGCACAAGAGACGCATCAAGAAGTATGTTCTCTGGCTTGATATCACAATGTATAATGCAATCCCGGCAACCAGTGTGCAAGTAAGATAGGCCTCTGGCAACTCCAATAATTATTTGGTACCTGACACTCCAATCCAAAACTTTATCATTAGCCTTGAATAAAAGCACATCAAGGGAGTGATTTGGCATGTATTCATACACAAGTAACCTCTTCTCGCCTTCGCAGCAAAATCCAATCAGTTTGACCAAATTGATGTGCTGGATGACCCCAACTGAATTAATTTCTGCTCTGAATTGCTTTTCTCCTTGATATGCTCCGTCAAGCCTTTTCACTGCCATGGTAACTGAGTCACTTAGGTACCCCTTGAATACAGAACCGAAACTGCCTCCCCCTAACCTTTCTGAAAAGTTTTTAGTCGCACGCTGCAAATCAGCATATCCGAATGCAATGATCCCAACGCCAGGCTGAGAATATTGCGGTGTGGGAGTAAACCATTTCTTCCCCTTTCTTCTCCAAATCACCAGAGCTATGATCAGCAGGACCAAAGCGGCAGCGCTTGCACCGATTGCGACACCGATGCTAATCCAACTGTTGATCTTCTTACTTGCCACGGTTGGCACATCTTTGGCAGAAAGGCGGATGTAAAGTATCCCCCCATTTCCATCAGAAGAAGAATCAGGTTGTTGCTTTACATTGTACAATTCTCCATGCCAAACAGAGCAGCCTCCTTGCAGATAGGAGTATGCGGTGCAAGAGCAGTTTGACAGGCAAGCATGTGAGCAATCATCTTCACTTGTAGCAGCATGCACTCTCTTGGCGTCATGGGCAACCTGATGCTTTGCACGGAGTAGAACCTGTCCGTGAGACCTCCACAGTCCAATGAATTATTCCTCATGCACCCGTCTCTTCGATCCCCTAACTCCCAATCCCTAGGCGACCTTATAAGAAACCCTTCATGCAACTGCAGACTGGATCTGCACTGTCGTTGCATAATGTGAAAGGTCCACAAGTTGCATAGATATCACACTGAAACACCGGTTGCCTGTAATTTATCATCCAATCTTGTATGCTATCAATCCAAAACCCACTAGACCTCGGCCATAGACATCTAATGCAGTGTGCACAATCTCCGACTCATTCCGCAATGTATATATGAAATAAGACTCTTCATCATTTTCAACAAATTCGAATTTTGGCATGACAGCACCTATCATATCTAGTGCTTTGCCAAAGTATTGTCCGTTCCATTCCCCACTAGACCAGAACTCTACGGTTGAGTTCCACACAAGATGGCCAACCTTATTGGGTCCTAGCTCCAGAGAATACAATCCAGGAGCCTGGTCAATCAAATTCCTTCTCGAGACAAGGCGCCGGTTCAGACCGGTAGCCTTGTTCCAGCCAATCTTAGCACCGGGCAGAAGGGTGTCTGTCGGGTAGTCAAAGCTCTGCCAGAAGATGATGGACGAGTTGGAGGAGCTCCGTAGGACGAGGTTGCCGTTGTTCAGAAGCACTGCCTCGGTGCTGTTCATCGTGATGTTGGCATGGGTAGACCATATGATTGATTTGGTGGCCTTATCTAAGATCACCAAGTTTCCATCACCGGAGATTGCAAGCTCAGGTGAAACGGGGTCACTACCGGGCTATCGCCATTGGCAGTCCAGACCGGAGTGAACTTGGAGACCTTGTTGAACCATGTGCCAAGGTAAGAGTTGGGGTTGGCATGGGGGGACTTACTGTCCATCTTGAAGAAGCCGAGAGCAAACTTGCTGTTGTTGGAGACGAGCTTGTCGCTGCCGCCGGCGAGCCCATTACCACGTGACACGGTGTCTGCTGTTGCCGCCGAGCATGACTGCAGAGAGAGGAGTCCAAGAAGGACGTAAAGGAGGAGAGACATGGTGGACTGAGGAATGAGGAGGGGGGAAGCGTGGTGGAGAATCATATTGATCGGATGCAAACAGCTCGCTAGTCAACTATAGTGTGATGGTCCGGACTTCGCGATCACTTCGTGGGCGCACACAATCACTCCGCGATCAGTCTATGCAGCAAACAAATGATATCCTTCAACAACTCGAGACATATATTACTACCTTATCATTGGTCAAACATCGAGATTTGGAGATTGATGCCAGCTGTACAGTAAGAAATGTTGCTTGTTGCTTACATAATGTAGCCATTCGTAAGCAGAGAACTCTTATTAAAACCTTGTACAAAATAAAAAAAATACACAATCTGACATGCTGACGGCCTGACGGGAGTTGACTCTTGAACCTTGACAAACCGATGGTCGTCGCCCCCATCGATCTGACCTTTTCACACGGCAGTGCAGTCCACACGTTCTTTGTGAACTGGAATGAAACTTCCGTTATGCTTTCCTAGAAACAAACTTCGTTAGGCCATGGCGTGCTAGACAAATTGCTAGCGACAAGATCTTGAACAAAGCAATCAGGGAACCAATGAATCTCTAAAAAGACCAGATCATGCACGTCAATAATGGAGTGGTGTGTGCTACTCTGTTACAGTCCCTAGATGAGTACTGGCTCCTAGGAAACTTCAGATGAGTACATATTTCCCAGCCGACAACAGGTCGTGTTCGTCCTTCACGCATGAGTCTGCTTAGGACAGTCCCAACCCAGAAACCCTGATCCCATGGAGCTTTTTCGTCAATGGCGGCCAGCCAATATACCGGTCATGTCCCCATGGCCTTCCTCAATCGTCCGCTTCAATGTCAATGTCAATGTCAATGTGGGACGCATTGCCGTATGGAGCCATCCAGGATGTGATTGAAGTTGGCTACACCAGAGCACAAATTTGTGGAACTAGCAGTAGTCGTAGATTTTTGACCGGATCCTTGCAGCCGCAGCAGTGCCTTCTGTCGACACAGTATTCTGTTTCAGTCATCATTCCATAGCCATTCAGTCAAGTCCTTCAGTCATAATCACCAAGTGCGGCGTGCATGATAGAGCATCCAAGATAAAATACGGAAATTTTCTAGCCGTCTTTTAGCCAAACCAGTTAAACTTTGAGTACTTGACTTAGTAAATATCCGGGGTATTACATCCTACCACCCTTAAGACAATTTTGTCCTCGAAATTTGAGAGAAGAGTGATACAGAAAATTTGAAAGTCGACCACAATCAACGAGTAAAAAGCCAGAACAGAATTTGGTGCATCAAAGTGAATATAGTGTGTACTTCATGCAAGATATCATGGACGGAAATCCCAAGAAAACTTGTCAATAAACCACTGATACGCGCACTTGATCCTTAATCATGTTGACCGATACTAATCAGATTCAATTTTCTAACATTGAGACTTGAGAGTTTACCCTATCTATAACAAATCCATTTTGAAAATCCTGCCTGGCGAACATATATTATCATGGTAGTAGTTAACATGAACCTAATGCATAACATATATTTGAAGATTATAAAGAATCAAAGATATCAGTACTGAAACAGAAGTAACTTGATCTTCCTAAACTACGGCGGCCCAGATTCCAAAATGCAAGTTCTTATTTCTACCAATGCTTAGCTGAGATATTATAGAAGCATATAATGTATATACATGGTTTCATCAATTATCAGCATCAAAAGTTTGAAAAACTATCTACAGCATTAAACTCATGATTATTCACTCTCCCTAGCTATACAAACTGGCATGATTCTAGTTCTTACCAGGTCTAATCTAGAGCCCTAAAAAAACAGGTTTAATCTAGAAGGAAAGTACATGTAAACATTTAATATAAGATGCTAGTTTATTCAATAGATGAGCAAAACGAATACTAATCTGTGAAGTTTAATTGCTCGTTCATTAAATGCAAGCCAACTGAATATATGTTCTATCAAGCTTCTTTGAACAATGAGGTATATTTGTGAACAAAGATTTAAACTTCAAGTTATTTATCAATCTTAGTCACTCCATGGAATTGTTTAAGCATGGTTAAGTATTATAAAAACACAATAGTAAGTGAACTAGAATTCTCTTATGCTCCCATTTTACACATTTATTCATGTGACTACCAAATCTTTAACTTGCTCAATCCTAAGCATAGTAATAGAGTACATTTCCATAGAGTTGCAATCATACGAGACCATTACATACTAATTTTAGTTAAGCATGAACCTAGCTTTGGTCATACATCATAGTTTGAATTGATGAAACTCAAACAACTTCATATATACAACTATCCAAAATTAGCATCAGGTAGTACAGTATCAGGATGTTGTCATTACTAAAACACCGGTTATCTGCATGGTTCAGGCTAAATGCTATGCCATCCAAGTACTTGGTTATCATAGCAAATACTTAATTTCTTTTCTGCAAACTACTTTCTAAGGACATAAGGATATAATATATTATATTAGCATGACATTTTCTAAATGGTATGGTCAAGGAAATAGAATTGAACATAGGTCGTGTTTAGAGAAAGTATTTTCATGATCAACATATAGAAATTATATGACAAAGTTCTAGATCCTCTATTCCGCATGGCATATTCTTCGGACACTCTGAAGACTTCTTGTATTAAATTCTAGACAAGAGGAAAAACAATAGATAAGAGTAGACAGACGAGAAATATGGATGTCGTGGATATCTCTTCAACTTCTGCTTCAAAGGTGATGTTGCATTAATTTGACCTTCTTCAGAGCATGCTCTTCCCCTTTCTCCTGAGAGTAATGCTCAAGTTGATACTCCACTTCCATCCTCACTTAACTAGCTAAATTTGACCATCACTTAACTAGCTAAATTTGACAAGATTAAAATTTACTTTATCCACTCAAAGCACACAAAGTGCGCCAAATAAACGACAAGAAGAATCAACCCCAAAAATTTGGGCAATAGAAGCATGGTGATCAATATGATCATGTCATCCAAATAATTTCATCAGTTTTGAAGATATCTTTTAAGCAAACATAGTTTTGCATATAGTCGTGAAATAGAATAGGTCTAACGACCAAGGAGTGTTTTATGGTCAACTACCTAATCGCCCGATAACTTGAGTTAATACTACAAGAGTCAGATTTCGCACTTATGCAAAAAATTAGTATGGAAAATGATATACTAAGATAGACCAAAGGTGTAGATAAGTAACAACAGCAATAGATGGAGAAGATATAGCATAGACCAAGGACTGAAGACAAAGTAGGATAGAAGCATAGAATAAGATGAAAAGATCCATAGAAATCTTACATGTGGTTCCTACAGTCCCTTGCTACCTACGAGTTTAAGACCAACCTAACGACCCACACCTGCCACCACTTGTGTGGCAAGTGCACGTCTTTGGCTTGATGCAGGTAAATCATCACTTTATCGACATCGTGCCCATCAGAGTAGCATAATAGAAACATGGTAGTGGATTCGATATAAAATCATTTGAATTATTTTTCAAATTACAACTCATCTCTTACAAGCATTTACAATTACAAGAACAATGGCCTAGATGCCGCAATGTTTAGATAGACACCAATTAGGTTGCTTGTTGAAGTCCAAGTAATATTCGACTCCTTCTCAATGGTTGCCTGGTCCTCGAACTCCTCCTCGATGTCCAGCCTCAAGGTACAGCTCACAACCTAAGCAGGGGAGGGGTTTACGGGGATGAGTACACGGAGGTACTCAACAAGTCAAGATAATAATATGGTGATTGAATGCACTATAATCTACTAGGACCAATGGTCCATAAGTTCAATGATTTTCGAAAACATTTCTGAGAAAATTGTCAAGTTTTATTTCATAAATCTATGATCTTTCTTGCCTCACGAGCTGGTACCTAGAGACGATCCGCAATCCAGGTGATCGTGCCCTGCACACTTTTGATCACAGAGCTGTTTCACCCACCTTATTTGACATATCTCACATCGTAGCTGGAAAAACCAGCTACCCGTCCATAACATGGCTACAGTACAACACTTCAACAGTTGGTCACCTACACTAGAGGTTGCACCCAAACTGCGATCCCTGGTGATATGCCTTATAAGGTGGTATTACTCCAGCTCAGCCTCACCCATACAGGTCATGTGGTCAACACGGTCGCTACGACGCTTGAACCCAAGAAGAAAATTGTTATTAATCCTAGGGTGATATCCAGTATAGTCGAACCTGTTTTCAATGGCTTGACAGCCTCCACACAAGGGTTCGAACTACCAACCATAATTGTTCATCGACTGCTCCATCAGTCAATCAACAAGATCGAAGTCATATTATTCGTAACATATATCTTTCTTTGATGCAGGTGATATCACAGATAGTAGATTGCAAATACTTTGATAAAAATAATCAAGCGGACATGAGCTGGACTTTTTTGAGACATCCGGGAGATACAAACACCAAAAATTCAATTCATCCATGTGAATTCCAAAGAAGATCCAAACTGGAAAATGCCGAGTCCAGTAAGAACAAGCACAAGAATACACACACCAGATTCTGATGCATGCATGCTTCACATATGTAGACGGCTGATTTCGACGACGTATTCATGATTAACTGAGTTCATATTTGGTTATTGGTTATTGGTTTTCCTCTTGCATAACAGGTTACATCAGGCACAGAACAAATCTTCATGTGAAACTTTGCTAACAATATAAGACATGCATCTAGTGCATCGAGCTTGATATTTACCTTCATAAGTTTATTCTAGAACCGAGTGTGATCTAGCATCAAGCAGTTATTTCATATTTTTAAGCATATGATTCAGTCTCAGGTCAGCTGCAGCTATGCACACTAAAGAAGGGGAGAATATGGGATTTTCAGATTTATTTGTAAGGGTTACATATTTTGAATGCTAACGATCACAATTATTCCTATGTACTTCACTCATATTTTAATTTAGTTCATGTACAGATTCCAACTCACATGGTTTAGCAGACACGGTGGTTTGAGTAGTGTTCCAGGTTCCTACCTAGTTCTCTGAACTTAGTTGGACAACAGAGCACATGAGTTATTCTATTGGTTCCGCTACATGCTATTTCTAGGTAGAGAGAATAACCTGCTACTTAATCATGTGACCAAACATAGCGTACATGTTATATTGATCAAAAGTATAGTGCTAGTTTGGTGCTACTGTACTGTACATTGCACAGTTCAGCAAGAATGTAACTTGGTAACCTGGAGCTAGGAATAGAAGTACAGAGCATGGCTTTCCTACCACCGACGACTCACTGAAGGCTTGCGACGTGCGATATATGGTCATTACCACAGAACCTATATCCGATCCACTGTAGCCTGGGGTTTCATGGAAATAAGATCGGTTGTCGAAAGATATACATTACGGCGGTGATGTTACTACTCTGAACATTTGATCCCTGTGCATACCTAAACTTGGTCAGATGGTTCTGACTGTTTCTTCTGAACTCCAATAGGAGCTACCAAACTACAGCAACTACCTCATAATATTCTTGCATAACTACAACGTGGGCATGCTGTCAATATAGTATTAGACCAGTAGGGTTTAACAGCAGCAATTTAGAGGAGCCTCTACTAATTATCAGGTTACTAATTAAACTGCAAAACGACGCTCACTTGATGTGGTATTTTTTGACAAATCTGTCTCTTTTGAGTAACTAAATACATATATGGCCTCTTCTGAAAACTATTTTCAAATCTGGTCTCTTGATGTCGGCGCCAAAGAGTATGGAGCCAAACTTGTTCAATTCGGCGCCATCCAGAAAGTCCCACAATTTTTGTAAGGACTTAAAAAAATTAAAACGGGAGGTTGTCGCCAACGAGGATGGAGCCGACATGTACAAGGTCGGCGCCATCCTCTCTGTAGCCGACCTCAAGGGACAAATTTGAGAATAGTTTCGCAGAGAGTCCAGATTCGTTATTATTTTCGTAAAAAGGCTAGATTTGACAAAAAATACCTTGATGTGCACTTCAAACCTGAAACTCTTTACTGTATTCTTTCTCCAGATAAAAGTTACAGGACTACACTTGCTCTTACTAAAACACCTCTCTCCTCTCATGAACTCCAATCATTTATTACACTAGATCAGAGCAGGTGCTTTGCTCGCTTTTGGATAATTAAAGATGATTCTGAAGTATGAGCAACAGTTACTTAATTTTGTATGCTCAAAAACCTGTTAAAAATAATTTGAAGAAGCCTCTTACTCTGTTTTGCTAGAGTTAAAATTAATTTTGTATACTCTGTTTATATGCCCTCCAAAAATATGTTCTCTCTCTCACCCACAAATCAGATAACACGTACACAAGTAAGCCAGACATGCATCAATTTGATTCAGATTCTTGGTGTCCTCAAGTGCAAGATTTTACCTGACTGGTTGGGGATTTGGGGACGTATCAATCTGGCTGGGGTGGACTTTGATCTCCTATGAAATTCCTCCTCTCCAGCATCAGTAAGGACAGCGGGTGCCGACAGGCTCGGTATGCTCCAGTGACGATGACGACTATACAGCGCCGCCGACGCGCCTCTTGGTGCTCAGGGTCTTCACCTCGTCCCAGCACTAGTTGCCGCTTGTCAGCGAGTTGCCGCTGCCGTCAGCCTCGGTATCCTGCCGCCACCTCCGCCAGCAGTGGATGGGATTGACCCCAGCGAAACCCTGACGAGGACCTGAATCTCCGCTTCCCCTCCTTGCTCCCTGCTGCTTGGTCGCCTAGGTCACGGCTATGGTGCAGGAGCCCAGTTTCTGTGGAGAGGAGATGATACAAAGATGGGAGGAAGAAGATGTGCCCTGCAGCTAAGGGCATCTCCAGCCGCCCCCCCCCCCCCCCCGGTTTTGGTGCGGCGCCTTTTTGCGTTTGCGCCGGCGCTATCTGGGACCTCGGGGGCGAAGTTTCCACTCGTTTCGGCCCCCAGAAAACACAAATCAATATAATTTCAAAGTTCTCATTCCCGCCCCAAAAACAGCCCGAGTTTGGCGATCGAAACAGCCACAGTTGGGCGATCATATAAAAAAGGCATATAGTTCGGCGAATGGATCAAGCCACAGTTCGGTGATCTAGTGAAATGGCCACATTCGGCATGCTGCTGATACGCAGATCAGATCAGATGGTCGCCGGCGACACCTCGGCATCATCGTCGAGCTCGATGGGCGTGGTCGTCAGAGCAGGGGCAGAGATCGGAGTGGCCGTAGGCTCGGCGGTAGGCTGCGGCGTGATCGTGGCCGAGCTCGTGTCGTCTGGAGTGGCCGAGCTCGTGTCGTCTGGAGTCGCAGTTACAGTCGCAGTCGCCGTCGCAGTCGGGGTCGGGGCGGGGGCGATCTGGCTGAGAATCACGCGCCGCTGCGCCATGAACCACGCCCTGACCTCGGGGTCCATCGCCTCCGGGTCGCCTCCCATGAGGAAAGCGAGTTCGTTGTTCCTCTTCTTCGCCGCGGTGTTGGTCTTGAGGAGGTCAAGCTTGATGCTCTGGTTGGCCATGAGCGCCTTCCACCTCGCCTCAGTCTTCTCCTCTCTCGCCGCAGCGTGGGTTTGAGCTTCGGCGATGCAAGTGTCGATGGACGCTTGGAGCTGCGCGGCCGTTGGCGCCGCGTCTCTCGCCGCCTTGGCCTTCTTGTGGCCATCAGGGCGCCAATCTGCCGCACCGGCCGCCGGCGCGTCCGGGACATACGCCTTGCCCTTGCCGAGAGAATGACGCACTTGCTCCCACTTATCGCACCCCTCGATGACGATGAAGACGTGGAGGAACTTGAAGTCCGCCTTCTCGTCGTTGCGGTATGCCTCGAACATCCGGACCATCTACATGTCAAACCGGCCAGAATGAGCAAACCGGCGAAGTCAAAAAGGAAATGACGGTGGGAATGAGCTCACCTCCATTTCGTAGTTGGAGCCGCTCTTCGGCCGATTGGCGACCTCCTCTTGAATGCCATGCCATTTGTTGCAAGCGTGTTGGATGTTCGCCCAATGGTTGGCCATGGCCTTCTCGCCACGCGGAGTGACGGACAAGAAGTACTCGGGGTCGATCATCCGGCGCTCATCGTATGCCGACTTGACCCTCTTCCAGTAGTTGTCCGTGTTCTGGTTGGCGCCGACGATCGGGTCGAGGCTGACCGTCTTCCATGCTTAGGCGAGGAGAACATCTTCCTTCGCCGTCCACTTGACGCGCGGCTTGACGGGAGGCTTTGGCGCCTTCGGCACCTTCTTGGGTCGACGGCCGCCAGCTTCGTCCCCTTGGCTGGTGTCCCTCCTTCGTCCACAACCGCCGGATCGGCCGTCGTGCCTTCCTCAGACGCCACCAGAGCCGCCAGAGCCACCAGAGCCGCCGGACTCCCCGCCGCTTTGTGAGAAAATTCCCCACCTTGCGAGAGAAAGCCCGGGCATGCCACCGTCGCCATCGAGCCGGTGGTGATGATCTCTTCCATGAAGGAGTCGGCGTGCATTCCGCCGAACAGGAGGCGGGGGTCCTGCTGAGGGGTGAAAGGGAGCGTGCGGCGAAGCGACGGCGAGGTCGAGTAGCCCCGCGAAGCGTATATCGCCGAAGAAGGGTGGGGAAAGGCGACGTTGGGGTTGAAGCCACCATGGGGGTCAGCGTCGGCGTACCCAGGGGAGGAGTAGCGGTGCGGGGACACACTCCAGCGTGGCAACGGGGATGGAGAGTAGCCGGTTGGCGATGCGACGCTGGCTTGGCTGGCCCATCCGGCGAATTGGGGATGAAGAGGGAGGCCGACCCTCAGCTTGGCCGGCGGCGCCGAAGCCGCCGAAGCAGCCGGCTCCTCCACTGCCATCTCCACCTCCACTTCCTCTTCCTCCTCTTCCTCTTCTTCTTCGGCGGCAGCCTCGGCCAAGCCCTCGGCCAAGCGCTTTTCACGCAGCCTCTTCTCCCTCGCCCGGCGCTGGGTGTTCTCGGAATTCCGGCGTGCCTCGTCGGCGATCCACTTGGTGTTGGCCCAGCCCGGGGGCCTCTTCTTCGGCGCCCTTGGCTTCCTCGGCTGCTTCTTCACCTCCAAGGCGGCAGAGGGCGCGGCGACGGCGGTGATGCGGGGGCCGGTGAATTTGCTGGGAGCCATGGCGGGCAGATCTGAGGGAAATGGCGGGATCGGCCGGCGGGGAGGGTATATGTGGGGCGAAAATGGACGGAAAGAGCAAAATTTTGGAGGGAAGGGCCAAAATATGGAGGGAAATCGCCGTGGATCGCCGACAGGTCTGGCCCACGGACGCCTTTTGCCCCCCAAGCGAGCCCCGGCGCGCTGGGTTTGGCTTGGGTTCGCCGGCGCAAAACGGCACTAAAAATGGCGCAAAGCGGCGCTAAATGAGGTTCTGGGGGGCGACTGGTAGAAAACGGCGCTAAAAAGGCCTCCTGGGGGGAGCTGGGGGGGACGACTGGAGATGCCCTAACTCGCGTAGAACTGCCTCACTTGATTTTCCCCACCCATGGACTTATTTTTTTGACGTGCCACCCATGAACTTCTACCGAGAGCATCTACCTGTCACCTCCTACTAGCTATGTCCAAGATAGTGGTCATTGTTTTTTAAAAAAAAGGGTGCGGATCCCGGCATCTGCATCGAGTGATGCACACAGCATTCCGCAATTATTCAAACAACACCTTACAAGAGGAAAATAAGGATCAACCCGAAGCGAACCACCAAACTAGCGACAGCTTTGTACACCTACAACACGGATGAAGGGGGTGGCCAAGAACAGAGCCGAATACCTTGACAACACACCAACGCACATCATCAAGAAACCGAAGGCCTCACCAAGACGCCCGATAGCGACCAAGGGGCACAACCAGTCCAGCAGACCCTCAGCGGCACCGATGCACCTGCTACAGAAGTCGCCGCCACCGTCTTCCTCAAACCCATCATCATCTTCGGGAAAGGAACCAAAGTATTAACCTTGTCAGGCATGTCGTCGACGTCGCCACGACGCCAGACAACATATCCAATCTGCGCACTACCATCATCACACGTCCAGCGCCGAGACTCCGTTGCGTCGCGCCGCCGAGACTCACCGTCGTCGACGTGTTAGATGCCTCGTCACGCCACCTCCTCTTGCCCGTCTACACCAGCACTTGCTCCAAAACGATACCCCCAGGAGGGAGAACGACCCTGAAAGAGCCGTCATCGTCTGATCCGGGAGACCCAGATCTAGGCTTTTCCCCGGAACATCGCGAGCTTGGTGACGCGACCCGCAACGACGATGCCTCGAGAAGGGAACGACGTCAGAGACGCTGCCATCGTCCGCCCAGACCGCAGTCGGCGCGATTTTCACCGGAGGCCGTGTCTCCCAAAACTCGCCGCAGGACGTATCCACGAGCATCGTCACCATGAAGACGGACGACGCCAACGGAAAACCGGTAAAGGACCTCCGTCCACCTCACACCGGCCTCATTTCGCGCCCCGGCCGGCCGAAGCCAAGCCAAGACGGATCTGGCCGAGATCCAGATCCGCGGCCACCGCTGCCGCCCAGGGGCCACCGCTTGCCGTCTCCCGGCCAGGGATCCGCCCTGGCCGCTGTGCCTGGCGCACTGCCCGGGGCGCCCCAGCCACGCTTTGAGTTGCCGCCACATTTTCCAGCCCTAGTGCCGATTGGCCTCGGGCGGCGCCACCACCGCGGCCAAAGCAGACGGCAGCGGCGACAGGCTTGGACGTCGAGAGGAGGGGGAGGGCGGCGCTGGGATGAGATCCCCCTAGCGTCGCCGTGGGGTGGCGGCGCGAGGGGGTCGGGAGGGGAGGAGAGAAGGGAATCTTCTAAAATTTTGGGGAGAATTTCACCTCCCCGGCCTCTGCAACAACTACTGATGCGCACAGCCTTGTAAGCATGAGTGCCACGATTTTTATCTTGGTTAATAACCAAGCCTGTTCCTCAGGATAAATTGCATGAGTATCAGGAAGGTCTGATCCTCAAGTATAAATAGGAACCTTAATTCGCGTCCTAAGGACTTGAACCTGGGTGTTGGGTTTGTACATCCACTCCCCCAACCAGTTGAGCTAAGCCCCACTCCCCAGTGGTCGTTTGGTTAAAAGGAGTGTGGTCACGTATAGAGGATGTGCATAGATCTCAACAATTGAGTTGCTAGCTAGGTCAATAGATGATACAAATGTTTGACACGCTACTAGAACGTGCATTGGTACAAATATTTTTTATAAATATTAATCACTTCCCTAGAAAATAACTTTTTATATCGTTTCGCCTTCTGTGTCCATTTGCCCTCGCGGATATTGTTGCGAGTTAGGCGGGATGATACCGACATGACCACTTATACCGGAAAATAGTTTTTCTCGAGGATATCATTATATGGAAAATAACAATTTTGCTAACCTCGTGGTTTTGAGCGCGCACTCGTAACACACGAAGTTGCATAATTGCAAACCTTCAATACACAATCAACAAAAGTGATAATCAACTAGTGGCATTTTTATTCACTGGCATTCTTCTCTTTTTATATTATTCAGTTCATTGCTGGCTTGAATGTCTCTCTTACCACATGTTGAATATTTTTTTAGCAAAAGATCTTTATCATTAACGCAACCTTCATGATTCCCCACGAAGGAATCGGAATATCGCCACTTCCCCTTACTGCCCTAAGCGGGGGAGATTTGTTTCATGGTGGAATGGTTTCTGGATTTACGTGAGTTCAAATTTCTTATGCATACATGACAATTAATAGTTCACACATATATGGTTATAGCCATCACCGTGGTTTGACCAACACTGCTCCCAAACCGGTGTGATCCCACCAATAGATGGTTAAACCTTATTAAGATAAATACGGAAATTTTCTAACCCATTTTTTAGCTAAACCAGTTACACTTCAAGTACTTGATGTTGTTTTATGTTGATCCAAATTCATATAAAGATAGAGGCTAACTTCGGAGGGAAGCGGAGGCCCGTCGCCGGAGACTTGGGCCCGGAGGAAGGAGCTGGAGCGGGATGGAGCTTCTTGTGGTCGGTTGCGTCCCACCACACGTGGCGCCTGACGGTGTTGTACCGTGTCAGGAGCGCGTTGGGGCCATCGACGGTGGCGATGACCGCCTCCCGCTCACGCTCGAAGCCGTCGTCGTTCTCGGGGAGGTGCCGCTCGTCCCGCGTCATCCAGCTCCGGCGACGAGCGATGAAGCGGTGCATCTGCTCCTCCGTCTCGTGCAGTGGTGGCACGGGAAGGCCACCAGGCGAGACGACCCAATGCTTGGGTAGGCGGCAGTCGGGAGGGGCGAGGAGCCCGTACCGGTGCAGCTCCCAAGCGTCGTCGTTGCTGATGGTGCACCCGCCGCGGTATGCCATGGATGCGAGGAGAGTGAGGGCGAGGAGGAGGGCGGGGTGGATAAGCATGGCGAGGGTGCCAACTTTTCTCATGGAGAGGGGCGGTGGGCGGTCCGACCAGCGTAAATACGATGTGTGGGGAAGCCGCAACGCCGGCCGCGTGGCTTGGGGAACCGTCGCGTCGTCTGGCCAGCGTTAATGGCATGTATGTGGACATGCGCACCACCGTCCCGTCGCGTCGCGTTGGAAACCGCCGACGACTGCGTCATTAACGCAGCCAGACTGGCCTCTTGCACGACGCGATTAATAACGCCTGCATAGACCGTGTCTATGACGTGCGAATCACCCCTGTCGAAGGGCGTGTCCGGCACCCCGAGAGGATCGCCAAACTTGGGACCTTTCGGTGCGGCCCGGCCATTAGGGTGCTTTTATGGGTTTTTTTTTTTTTTTTTTTTTGCGTCCGGACCCATTAGGGCTCCTGCTCCTGCATTCGGGTACGCCTACGACGGCAGCTGCTCGATGTGGCACAAAGGCCTCATCAACCTCCAGGACACAAGCAGCACTGGCACCGGACGGGACACCATCATGATCCGGCTGGCTGCGTCCGAGTTCACCGAGACTGATCATTGGTATCGTTGCAGCCACGGTTGTGGCTGCGGTTACTGTCGCGGTCCTCGTCTCGATCTTGGTTCTGAGAGAATGCGCCGAGGAGAGTCAAACTCGAAGGTTCGCTGATGGCGTTCACGTACCGGGACATGCAGATGTCGGGTACCTCGCGCCAGAGTGGATCTCCGGCACGGCCAAGGCGGACGTGTTCAGCTACGCGGCATGCTGCTGCTGTTCGAGATCGTGTCCGGCAGGAGGAACGTAGAGCAGAGAGGCCGGACGGCATGGTGGACTTCTTCCCGACCACGGCCGTGAGCCCGCTTCTCGACGGCGACGTCAAGAGCCCGGTGGACGGACGGCTGATCGGGGGCGACGCCGCCGAGGTGGAGCGCGCGTGCACGGTGGCCTGCTGGTGCGTGCGGGACTACGAGGGCGCCAGGCCGACCATGGGAACGGTCGCGCAGATCCTTGAGGGGCTCGTCGATGTCGGCATGCCGCCCGTCCCGAGGTCGCTCAAATTGCTCGGGGATACGCCCAACAACGTCAAGTTCTTCTCAGGGTTGTCCTCGAGACCTCGACGACGTGAAGTTGGGACCAGTGCTGAGCGAGACATGGACTAGAATCTGTAGTGTTTTCTCCGAAGCAATAGAAAGAAAAACATCTGCGAGATCACCCGGTAAAATTCATTGCGGAGGTCAAGCACCGGAGCAGGCCAAGGTTGAGAAAGAGACAGCCACTTACTGCTCTTGAACTGTTCCAACTGCACGAGACAACTTGCGTAGTTGCATGTGAGGACTGAACTTGGAGATTTCAACTTTCCACGTTCAAGTTATTTTGAGAAAGAGATACTCATCGCATTCTCTTCCACACGATTCCTCTGGCTAATCAACTATGCCACTCGATGAATCCAGTCCGTATTCCAAGTCGTATAAATGTTTGACTTTCTCCGCGTTTCGATCACTTTCTTGCTCTGCTATTTCACCACTTCAATCTAACAGCTCGTGTCTGGTACGTTGGTTCTTCTCTCTTGGAGGTTGTAGCCAGCAATGGCGAGTTGGGGGACACCCATCTCCCCTGCGCTCGTCCCCGTTCTGTTCGCCATGGCCTTTGTTGCTCTGCAACCGCATGGAGTCGTGCTGCGCGCCGCTGCCGCCGACACCTTCACCGTCGACCGGCCGTTGTCCGGCACCCAGAGGCCACTGGTGTCCAAGGGTGGCAAATTTGCGTTGGGATTTTTCCAGCCAGGTACAAAAAGAAATCACGTAGCGCGTATGGTTTTATTTTGTTTTATTTCCAACTTTTAGCTGAGTTTGTAGATGTGAGAAATGCTAAGATTTTGCATTTTTGGGGTGATCTTTGTGACGTTTCCAAATTTGTGAGCAGGGGATTTACTTCTCCTGCGAAAGTTACTTCTGAAAATTTCTTTCCGCGCTGAATTTCGTTCTCGATTCAGCTCAGTTAGCGGAGTAGACGTTTATGGCCAGATTAAGTCACCATCACCTATCTGTATATTTTCATCTTAATCAACTGAATCGAATCCATGGAATGTTAGTTAGAGCGACTGAGTTAAGATGGCATAAATATTTGATACTCTTCTTCAATGTCTTGGATAGGTATGATCAGTATCATCCAAAGAATCTCCATCTCATATCTTTACTTAAATTCATGAGCTATGCTTCGGTACACCCATGTAATCTTGTATGGAAAGATTGACTGTATTTATCACATGTGACGGTCAATTTTTGCTTTTGAAAAACATTATACACATAACCTGGGACATGGTAGAAAATAATTATGAATTGAGTCTCCCTACAGAATCTCAGTACCTCCATCACGCCTTCACATTTTCTTTTGATGTGCAACAGATAACTCAGGGCGTTGGTACATCGGCATATGGTACAACAAAATACCAGGGCAAGTATCGGTCTGGGTCGCAAATAGGGACTCTCCGGTCTCCAGTCCAGAGTCGTCACGCCTAATCATATCAACCGATGGTAATATGGTCCTACTCGATGAGTCTGGATCGGCGGTCTGGTCTACAAACATGACCGCCATCACCTCTTCCACGGTTGGTGTCATCCTCTACACTGGCAACCTTGTCCTAGCTGACGCATCGAACACCTCCATCATCCTGTGGCAGAGCTTCGACCATTTCGGCAACACATGGCTCCCTGGTGGCAAGCTCGGCCGGGGCAAGCTCAACGGAGGGAGCACAGGTCTCCAGCATGCCGGAGATGGCACCCACCAATGGCTACCCCAACTCAATGTACACATTAGACTACGTCGACGGTGCAAACGGGAGCTACTGCGTGTATGATGTCAAGGGCGAAGCGCTCATCACGAGATTCGTCATGGATTCGACGGGGCGTCTTATTGTCCTCACGTGGTTAGAGAGCGCCAAGATGTGGATATTGCCCTGGTCAGCACCCAAGAGACAATGTGAAGTGTACTCGTTGTGTGGGTCGTTTAGTGTGTGCACCAATAATGCATTGACATCTTGTAGCTGCCTTCCTGGTTTTAGGGAGCAATACCCGGGCCAATGGTCACAAGGCGATGATACTCAAGGTTGCATAAGAAATGTTGCCCTTCAGAGCAGCAGCAACGGCTCGTGGAGTGACAAGTTCTACACTATGGTGAATGTGAAGTTATCAAGCAATGCACATTCCAATGCCAAGGCAGGTAGTACTCAACACTGCGAGCATTCGTGTCTGAGAAGATATGACTGCAGTGCTTATTCGTTCAACGGAAGCTGCTCACACTGGTACGGGGACCTTATCAACCTACAAGATTTGAGTGGTGCTGCTGTTGGTACCGAAGGCCGTTCTATACAAATTCGTTTGGCTGCAGCCGAGTTCTCTCACAGAAAGTACATCAAGAAAATGGCCATCATAATCACCATTGCTGCTCTAACTCTTGCTGCCGCACTTACAATTGTTGTCTTAGTTTGCCTTATGAGGAAGAGGTTTAAGGAGGCGGCGCCAGTCGAGGGCTCACTGATGGCATTCAGATACCGAGATGTGCAAAATCTGACCAAAAACTTCTCTAGTAAGCTCGGTGGAGGCGGCTTTGGTTCTGTGTTCAAAGGGTCCGTGCCTGAAGGGACATTGGTGGCCGTGAAGAAGCTCGAAGGATTTTGGCAAGGGGAGAAACAATTCCGCGCAGAGGTGAGCACTCTTGGCACCGTTCGGCATGTCAACCTAATTCGACTGCTCGGTTTTTGTTTAGAGAAAGCGCGCAGGCTGCTCATCTACGAGTACATGCCAAACGCCTCGCTGGACCGGTACCTCTTCAGCAGCAGCCACCAACAACTGCTAAGCTGGAGCACGAGGTACCAGATCGCACTGGGAATCGCCAGAGGATTGCACTATCTCCATGAGAGATGCAGAGATTGCATCATCCACTGTGACATCAAACCTGAAAACATACTGCTGAGCGACACCTTCGTGCCAAAGGTTGCAGACTTCGGGCTCGCGAAGCTCATGGGCCGCGACTTTAGCCGTGTGCTGACGACGGTGAGGGGCACCGTGGGGTACCTCGCGCCGGAGTGGATCGCCGGCACAGCCATCACGACGAAGGCGGATGTCTATAGCTACGGCATGATGTTGTTCGAGATCGTGTCGGGCAGAAGGAACCTGAGGCAGCGGCAGGACAGCACGCTGGATTTCTTTCCGTTGTTGGCCGCGATGAAGCTGAATGAAGGGGAGCTGGAAGGCATCGTGGATGCGCGGCTGGGCTGCAACGTGGACGCGGCTGAGGTGGAGAGGGCCTGCAGGGTCGCGTGCTGGTGCATCCAGGACCAGGAGGGCGCGAGGCCGTCCATGGCGACGGTCGTGCAGGTTCTGGAGGGGCTGGTTGAGGTCGACGTCCCGCCCGTGCCGAGGTCGCTCAAACTCCTCACGGACCAATCCACTTGTGTGGCGTTCTCCTCGGAGTTGGCGTCAGAATGAGATTTGGTTCGGGTTGCCAAACAACTTTGCCGGTGAATTTTACTTGTGTAGGCATGTTGTGTTAAACTAAGTAGTACTACAGTGTATCGCAAACTTTGAAGGCTGCGACGTTTTAATCGTCATCAATAACTTCAGTGTATAATTAATCTTCTCACGCCCTGTAGTTAAGTTTTCCTTTAACATAAATCCTCCCGTGGTGGACCGAGGCTTAGCCCGGTGGCTAGGAACATGCTGATATGTCCAGCCCGCCCGAGTTCGAGCTTCCGTGCTCGCACTCGGTGCGTACGCACACTCACTTTCTATCAAAAATAGCGCTGCTGGGTTGTCTCCCCAGTACGGCCACTCATTTTTTTTTAAAATCCTCCCGTGCAGTATATTCTAGTCTTCCAGATTTATATGGCCGTGCTGCCGGTGCCGGCTAAATAAGCACCAGGACACCTTCACCTTTTCTGGAACTCTCTCTTCATGCTTTGTGAATACAAAAAAGAGACGAGAGGAGACAAAAAAGTGCGAGAAGAAAGATCAAAGGAAACACTAAAAACTTCACACTTAACAGTAGAGACTAGCGCAGAGATAATGGCCTGGTTACACACAACTGAACGCGGAAAATAAAACAGTCAGAATACTCTAATGGCGTAGCAAATTATCTGCAGTCAATCAGGTTAGTCGCTGAAGGTCAATATAGCAAAATCCCGTCAAGGTTCGGACGAGGATAGTTTCAGTAAAGCGTTCGATCAGGGTGTCGGATGCAAATCACTCGACAAAATACAATTAACAAACTGCATATTTCGGGTTACAGGTCACTAACCCCAGGAGCAGCAAACTGGTGACATATGCTTGCACGCAATGCAAGTAGATAATTAAGGAGCAAGAAGATATTTCTGCAACTGCAACCTGGACTAGTGGACGAAGGAATGAATCAATACAATGCAAAGAGATGCCGACAGGTATATGGCAGTTTGTTTCGTGCAGCGGAAAAGCTTAGTTCAGTCCATGTGTAGAGAGATGAAGTCAGAACAGACGTAGATATGCATCCATTTTGATCCAACTTGGTTTAATCCATAGAAAGTACATTGAAGGCAGACTAAGCTTATGGCACCTAATATTTAACAGAGCTACTATATTCTGGATCAACTCCTCTATCATACAACTCCTAACATTATCTTTGCACTGTTTTTTTTATTTATTTTTAGATAAAGGGAGATTTATTACTTAAAATGTTTAAGCATTACATCCAGCCTCTGCATAATCAAGATGCACACAGCCGAAACGAGTCTGAAGTTCGAAACATAAAAAGGCGAATTACATATCATAATGAGAAATTGTAATAACGCCTATGGTGGTGGAAGGCCAATCCGCAAATTATGCTGCCATCCATGTTGGGATAAAAAGTCTCTCGCAGTATCCTCCAGTCTGGTACACACCTCCATAAATTGGTCTCGATGCCCCCACACGTTGCAACTGAGACCACGAACGGAGAGTAGCAGTAGTCCTGTAGATAACCTGCATAAGAGAACAATTTTTATCATTAAAAACCTTGTCATTTCTACATAGCCAAAGCGACCATATTACGGCAAGCGCTCCCGCCCTAATAAGTTGTTTAAACCTATTATCCACCCCATTCAGCCAGTTGCCAAAAATATTGGCAATGTTTTTGAATGGATAAATAGTAGAACTTATCTGGATGATGGACCATATAGAACAAGCAAACTTGTACTCGAAGAATAAGTGCTTGATCCTCTCGTCTTTATGACAGAAGACACACTGTTTACTTCCATGCCAAATGCGTTTAGCAAGATTGTCTTTGGTAAGAATTACTCCTCGACGAAGGTACCACGCAAAAACTTTGTTTTTTAGTGGAATCTTCATCTTCCAGATTTTCTTATTGTTATCAACCGGCACTTCTGCCTGGATTAGTGCTGTATACATAGAGTCCACTGAGAATTTACCATTATTGTGTAAATTCCACCGAAACTCATCAGACTCTTATGTCAAATTGACAGAAGCTAGGCGATGTAGCAGCTCGTGCCAAGCCACCAGCCTAGGACGAATGAGATCTCTTCTGAACGTCACAGTTGGGATATTATCTACCAACACTTGAGCAAGCGTATCACTGTTGTGACGTCCAAGGACTATATTATATAAAGTTGAATATTGTTCACGGAGAGAGGTAGTTCATAGCCACCTATCCTCCCAAAACCTTATCTCTGACCCATCCTTAATGGAGAAAGAACCATATGGGAAGAAGAATTTCTTCGTCGCCATTAGGCCAGCCCAAAAATGTGAATCACCTAGTTTCCAAGAAACCTGTGATAGCGCACTTGAGACTATGTATTTCCTCCTAAGAAGAGTTTACCACACCCCATCTTCGGTGAGAAGCTTAAACAGCCATTTACCGAGGAGGGCTCTATTCTTGACCTGAATGTCATGAATCCCAAGACCGCCATAGTCTTTAGGGCGGCACACTACATCCCATTTTGCCAGCCGATATTTCTTTTTTTCATTATCCCCTTGCCAAAAGAATCTTGATCGAAAGTAATCCAATCGATGCAAGACTCCCTTTGGTAATTGGAAGAAGGATATCATATACAGCACCATATTAGTTAGGACTGAATTTATGAGAACCAATCTACCACCCAATGATAATAATTTTCCTTTCCAACTACTCAACCTTTTTTGTAGTCTTTCCTCAACATGCTTCCATTGAGCTATTGTTAGCCTCCTAAAATGGGTTGGGATGCCAAGATAACTAATTGGAAACTGGCCGAGCCCACAGCCAAATAACTCAGCATATTGGTCGGCCACGACTTGAGCATCGCCAAAACAAAACACTTCACTTTTATGGAAGTTAATTTTTAGACCGGAAAGCTGCTCCGGCATGCTCACCAGTTTATGAAATTTACAGAACATCAATGTATGGTGTTAAAAATGGATTGAGATAATCAAAATTCATATATACAGTGCACACATAGAATCAAATAGAAAGTTGACCGGTGACAAAGTAAGTTCGCTTCCTGATTTGCAAGATTATTCCTAAATAGTTCGACACGTTAAGGGAAGTTCTAAACTTCAACAACAGACTGGAAAAATAAAATTTCTTATGTTTGAGGGGAATACTAAATATTCCTAAGATGGATAAATAGAGCAAGCCTTGAATAAGATATTCAGGTTACTCCTCACATGTAAAATTCACAAGCAACGTGGTTTCGCCACGGGAACGAAACCTCATTCTGGGGCTAACTCCGAAGAGAACGCCACACAAGTTGATTGGTCCCTGAGGAGTTCTAGCGATCTCGGTACCGGCGGAACCTTGACCTCAACCAGCCCCTCAAGAACCTGCACGACCGTTGCCATGGCTGGCCTAGCGCCCTCCTGGTCCTGGATGCACCAGCACGCGACCCTGAAGGCCGTCTCCACCTTGGCCGAATCCACGTCGCAGCCCATCCGTGCATCCACGAGGCCTTCCAGCTCCCCTTCATTCAGCTTCATCGCGGCCAGCAGCGGGAAGAAATCCAGCGTGCTGTCCTGCCGCTGCCTCAGGTTCGTCCTTCCCGACACGATCTCGAACAACATCATTCCGTAGCCATAGACATCCGCCTTGGCCGTGATGGCCGTGCCCACTATCCACTCCGGCGCGAGGTATCCTATGGTGCCCCTCACAGTCGTCAGCACACGGCTGAAGTCACGGCCCCTGAGCTTCGCGAGCCCGAAGTCTGCAACTTTTGGCACGAAGGAGTCGCTCAAGAGTATGTTTTCGGGTTTGATGTCACTGTGTATGATGCAGTCCGTGCATCTCTCGTGGAGATAGTGCAATCGCCTCGCGATTCCTAGGGCGATCTGGTACCTCACGCACCAGCTTAGGACCGGTTGCTCGCTGCTCCCGAAGAGGTACCGGTCCAGTGAGGCATTTGGCATGTACTCGTAGACGAGTAGCCTGCGCCTTCTCTCTGGGCAAAATCGACAATTCTGACCCTCACGGCAAAGTTCAGCACAAAATGAACCATTTTCGAAAGTTTAGCTGGATCTAACCCTTTCTGGTAGACTACACAAGGTACCGCCGGTGTCGTTGGCGGTAGCCATCCTGGTCCACGGTCCGCCCGTTCCGGTTGACTGCGCTGACGTGGCGATACCGCCGATGTCAGAAACGGTAGTCTTGAAGTGATACCACCGCGGCGTTTGGCGGTACACCTGAACATGGTACCGCCGTTTCAACCGGCGGTACGAGTTCGGCAGTTAAGTGGCTGCAGTCGCGCCCCCAGCCTCTCATTCATCCGCCCTCAAATCTCCACCCGAGCTGCTGCCCTCTTCCCCTCTCTCCTCCACACTCAAATCTCTCTCAAATCCCTCCAAATCGGAGGGCATAGCTCGTGGAATCGGGCCATCTCCATCCTCTGAGGTAGTCCCTCTCAGATCTCTCGCTTTTTGTTGGTTGGATTTGTGTTACTTTGTGGCATTGTTTAGTTTGAGGCAAACCCTAGATTTGTTGATTTGTCCTAAATCTATTATTTGAATTGGTGCATTGCGGGTTATATGTTGTTTGTGACGTGTAGAAATCATTGTGGTTAGATAGATTCATGTGTTTTTTTACCTACAATTATGGTTGAGTCTAGGGTTGGAGGTAGTGGTTAGCACACATGTATAATTTAGATTATTGTGGTGTGTTTGCTATTACACATCAATGTGATACATTTGTGTGTCTTGTCATTTAATTATAGATGGCAAGAATCGTGAATGTCCATCATGTTGACAAAGAAGCATTTTTTAGTAACAATGAAGAAGAGATTGTTGACAATGGAGAAAAAGTTATGGTATTTGCCAATAGTCCAACATATGCCGAGGTTGTTGCAAGAGTACGGGAAGTTTTCGAATGGATGGATCCTAGGGAGAAGGTTGAACTAGATGGAAGGTATTTTGTTGGATCGGGACATCGTCCGCGAAAGAAAAAATACCTATCACATGCGAGTTAGATTGGGGGGCATACAAAGAGGTTGTGGCGGCTTCCAAAGACAAGTCGCTCGAGTTATTTGCTACCAAGGTTGGCGGTGATCGGTTGCATTTTGACTTGAACCGGTGTGCCTCCCCCACACATGATGCAATGACCCCCACTCGAAATGTGTCACTTGATGATGCGGTCGAGTTGAATAATATGAGCCAACCTCCTTTGAGCCAACAAATTGACTTGGAGATGAATGATGGCGACCAAGTCGATGAACAAGAAAAATATGTCAATGTGGATCATGGTTATGGCTTTGGCATTGACGATGAAGATAGGGAGGAAGGAGACATGGAGGGTGATGTGTCCGAGCGGGAGGACGAGTATCATGACATTTATATTGGAGATGTAGAGGCACAAGTCGAGGAGGATGGCATTGACCGTGACACCTTCTATCGCCGTTGCTATGCCTCCGACTCGGAGGACGAGGGCCCAGAAGAAGTGGACGAAGATGGGTTCACGGCGAGAGAAGCCCAAGCCTTTTTAAAAGTGGTAGGCCGGGATCACCGAATTCCATTATTTCGTGATCTCACGCTTGCCGATAAGGCTATGGTGGATGGTGGCAAGTATAAAGATCTAGAAGCAACACCAAGCACAACTCAAGACGACGATGACAACAATTCTCGCATAAAGAAAGGTTTGAAGTTTCCGGACTTGGTAGAATTGCAAATGTGGCTTAGGGAATATGCGGTGAAGCACCATAGGCCATTCATAGTGAAGCACTCGGACGAGAAGCATCGTTACACCGTGATTTGCGACCAAAAAGGATGCCCATGGGTAGTCCGTGCAAGACCAAACCGCCACGGGCAATGGAAGATAACAAGTTGTGAAGCCCATCACATGTGCAAGAAACGGGGCCGGAATCCATCCACAAAGCACCGTCAACTCACCTCCGACTTCATCGCATACAAATTCATCAATAGTATAAAGAATGAACCAACCATTAAACCGAGGTTTTTGATGGGTCTTGTAAAGGAATTCTTTGGATACAACATCGAATATGGGAAGGCATGGAAGGCCAAGCATGCCGCATTTAAGATGTTGTATGGTGGATGGAAAGAAGCGTACAACCGCCTCCCGAGGTTGTTGGGAGGGATGGCCTATAGAAACCCGGCATGTTTTACGCGGTTGAACATGTTGATGGAGTGTTCCGCCGTGCCTTTTGGACCTTCGACCAATGCATTCGGGCATTTCACCATTGTAGACCGGTTGTATCAATAGATGGTACATTTTTAACCGGCAAGTACAAGGGGTCGATGTTGACTGCAATCGCGCACGACTCCGGTGACCGGGTGTTACCTGTGGCCTTTGCTTTGGTGTCTGGAGAGAACAATGACAACTGGGAATGGTTCATGAAGCATGTGAGGACTAAGGTGTTTTCTCCTAGTAGAGAGGTATGCATCATATCGGATCGACACCAAGGTATACTCAATGCCATGGAGATTGAAATTCCGGGGTATGCACGGCTCCACCACCGATGGTGCATGAGGCATTTCGTCGCAAATTTTTATAGGGCTTGCAAGAATAAAGAATTGGCTGATGACCTAACAGATGTTTGTGTGGCATTCACCAACCGGTCTTTCACAAGACGGTTTGACAAGCTCCTTGCCGCGTCTAATGCCGGGGGTAAAGAGTTCTTGAGGAGGTATTTGGGAGAGAGGCACAAGTGGTCAAGGGCCCATGATCATGGAGGTAGAAGATATGGTGACATGACAAGCAACATGGCGGAATGTTTTAACAATGTTCTAAAAGGTGTGCGTGCACTGCCTGTGACGGCCATTGCGGAATATACCTTCGAGAAGTTATGCGCTTATTTCCAGAAACATTCCATGGAGACGGATAAATTGATAGACGAAGGGAAATTGTATCCTCCTAAAGTAGAAGAATTGATGGAGCTGCAAAATAGCAAATCCGAGAGACAACAAGCGTATTGCTATGACAACAACGAGTGGATTTACCAAGTCAACGAGCCCGGTGGGACAACAAAAGATGGCGTGCAATTCGGAGGTCGTGCATTCAAGGTTAAGCTAAAGACACGTGAGTGCTCTTGCGAGAGGCCCAAGTTGCTGCACTTACCTTGCTCGTGATTACGGCGGCAAACATAAGATCTGTTGATCTTTGTCATCCGGATACGGTAAGGATGAACGAGCACTCGTTGGAGAGGGTGGCCATGACTTGGACAGCAAGATTTGAGCCTTACTTGGATCAATCTCAATGGCCGGAATATCATGGCCCTGTAATTAGGCCAGATCCGGAACTAATGGTTAAAACCAAAGGTAGAAGGAGGACGAAGAGGTATAGAAATGACATGGATGCACTTGGTGGATACACAACCCGCATGGGAGAATGGGGCAGCGGGCATTTTATGGAGCCTCGTACTACCAACCAATGTGGTCAATGCAATGATTCAGCACACAACAACAGAACTTGCTCTCAAGGGAGGAAAAAATCGAAAGGAGACAATGGTGGTGGTAGTGGAGGTGGTGGAGCTAGTGGTAGTGGGGGTGGGAATGGTGGTGGTGGAGCTAGTGGTAGTGGGGGTGGGAGTGGTGGTGGTGGAGCTAGTGGTAGTGGGGGTGGGAGTGGTGGTGGTGGTAACGGTGGTGCTAGTGGTAGAGGCGGTGGTGGTGGTGGTGTTGGTAGCACAAGCCACCGTGGCGGTGGCGGTTGGTGGTGGTGGTAGCACAAGCCACCGTGGCGGTGGCGGTGGCGGTGGTGGTGGTCGAACATCAATGTTTGACGAGCTAAGAGGGGGTGCTCGTAGAAGGCGTAGAGGTGGTAGTCGTAGATGATTGGTATGAACGAAAATTATTTGGTTATTGTCTTTTATTTCGAATGTTGTTCATTTTACTGTACTAACAATTTTTCTAACTTACGTAGGTATGGGGTCGTCGAACTGGTTGGAGAGGCCGTGGGCATGGAGGAGGGCGACTGACCAGCCCGAGGAGGACCCACCGAAGTGTTTTTGCCAAGACATTTGCAAGGCCAAGCAGTCCGATGATTGGGATGAGACAAGAGGACGAAGGTTTTGGTTGTGTCCCAACTATTGTAGGGACAAGGAAGAACCCAAGTCTGCTTATGACCGTCCCAAGGTATGTGTCCTCCTTACGCATGACAAATTACGTATATTTGTGTAATAATTGCTAATGTGTATTGTCTCTTTTGTAGTCACCGCCACCCCTTTGTCCCTACTTCAAATGGATAGACTTGGTCCAAGATAGCTACTTCAAGAATGAGGTCGAATGGGAGCGTCGAGCTGCAACGGCGCATATTGGAAAGGAAACAAGAAGAGGAGAGAAAGAGAAGTTGAGGTTGAAGAAGGAGAAGGAACGTAAGGAGAAAGCGAAGAAGAAGCGTGAAGAGGCCAAGGCTCGTGAGGCCGAGCGGGAAGTCAAACGTGGAATAGCTCATCGTGCTATGGAGGATGAAGCATCGGGAAAGCGCAAGGGAAAGTATCCGCGTTGGACTCAATAGAGGCTTCAACATCTATGTCTTAGAGATTGTGGACATTGGCTATCCCAACGTCGTGAACTTGGTGTATTTGTTTTGAACCATGTAATTCCATGCACTTGGTGGATTTGGTCGGAACCATGTAATTTCGTGAACCCTTAGTTTATTGCATGTGTATGAAACCTTATCATTATTTGTGACATATTTGCATATTCGATTATGTTGCATTCTGATTGTGGACATTGTCTGCTGCTGCAATATTTGCATCAATATTTTGCAAATCTGAACGAGCTACAGGTCGTACCGCCTGTGTGGCTGGCGGTAGGGTATGGACAGTACCGCCTGAAAATCGGCAAGAACAGTAGCTGTGTCATCCGGCGCGTTCCAGGTTCTACCGCCGGGAAACCTAGCGGTACTGCGGTACCGCCGCTTTTTCTGGCGGTATGGATGCGTGACCTACCACCCGCGAAATGCCAACAACAGAAGCCGCTTCTTTCGGCGCACTCCAGGTCATACCGCCAAGGAACCGGGTGGTAGACAGTCATACCGTACCGCCGCTTATAGAGGCGGTACTGTCCTGAAATTGCTCTCAAACAGATATATTATCAGCAATTTCGTCTCAAACAAGATATATTATCAGCAATTTCGTCTCAAACATGATATATTATCAGCAATTACGTCTCAAACATGATATATTATCAGCTGACATAGTAAGTTCTACTCAAGCATCACATAGGGCATGTTATCACATAGTTCTTCACGCACATAACAATTAATACATAGTTGGACTCAAGATTGATCTAGTTCATGACAAGGCCGACATATTATCACTTCTTCCTTCCCCTCTTGGCTTCCAATTTGCTGGGTCGTGCCGGCTCTGTAGAGGGAACTTGTTGTGCCTTGCGACGGGGTGGAGGAGGGATTTTCTGTCCTTCAGGACTGAACACCGTCTTCTGCTTTCGTTTCCTCACGTTCGGCTGGCTCGGCTGAGTTGGTTGTGGTGCATCCTTCAGTTGCGACAACGGGATCTCCTCCCAGCTCTGGTCCTCTTCTTCCGACTGCTCCTGCTCCTCTTCCTCCTCTTCCTCCGAGTGCTCCTCCTCCTCTTCCTCCGAGTGCTCCTCTTCCTCCTCTTCCTCCAAGTGCTCTTGCTCCTCCTCCGAGTGCTCTTGCTCTTGCTCCTCCTCCGAGTGCTCCTGCTCCTCCTCGTCATGTTCATGGACATCGATGGCCTTGGCACCGTGGCAAGCAAGCATAGCCGCCATCCGACGACATCGCTCCATTAACCTCTACAAAACAAACAAATGTGCATACATCAATATCACTACCCGGACGATATTCATGGATATGTAAAGATGCGTACCGTCATGGTGTTCCTAAGAGTTGTCTCAGACTCCACGGTACCGGGCATATGTGAAAGAGAATGTGCCGACTCATTAACGCTCCGAGTAAGCTCCAATCCCTAAAAACATGCAAGAAAAGTGTTAGTCACATATGCACATGACACATTTAAATTAAGCTCATTTCTTGTCCTACCACACGGTTGAAAACAGGTGCGTAGTCCCTAGATGTTCCCGCACTCTCCTTAACCGCCAAGTTATACTCATTATCACCATCTTCGTTGCCTAAATCCAAACAATCTTGTGTGGTCCAAGTGGGCTTTAGCTTGAGGCGATGTTGTTCTTCATGCCAAGCAAGGTGCACCACATAGTCACTCTCCCTGTGCATTGTACCATCCCTCTCACGGTACTTATCTCTATCATTCCACATCTCAATCCACTTGATGTGTTTACGATCCCATTCCTTCTCTTTTGGGCACGTCTTCCGATCAATCCTATACGCAAATAATAAACATATCATCAAGAATTGATATTGACAAGTCAAAAGTGTTCTCGCACTCGAACACTAACCTATGAAGATCAACACTTGTGCTCTGTCTCGCCGGCGGGTTTTTTTGCCTGATTGCAAATTGCTTTGCAACTCGTTGTGGGAGGTGCCACTCGACGGCATAGAAACATATCATCGAACACCTTATGCGCCATAGGTTCTCGTCGTGCGTACACATCGCGTTGAGACGGAAACCCCTTTCCCGTTGGTATGGCGTCCAAATGACCTACAAAACAAAAACCATTGGTTTGAATGATACATGTCATAAAAGTGTGTTAGATTAAATGTTACAAAAGCTTACCAAGTCCTGGGACAGCGTGTCAAGCTCGTTGGTATAGCTCTTGTAACGGCCCATAGACAAGTCTTTGTACCCCTCCACTCTATCCCAGGTGTAGGCGACAGTGGGCAGCCGCCATTCATCATCACCTTCAAGGTCATAATCCCATGGAGTTGGTGGGAGTTTGCGAGGACGTCCAACCGGAATCCGCTCCCACATCCAAATCGAAAGGGGCCAGGCAGCGCCGTTTAACGAGGCTCCCTTTCCCTTCTTACGACATGCCATGTCCAGCTGCACAATATCAATCATGTCAAATGCCAAATAAAAGTTACATACACATGAAAGGTATCAAGTAAACTACCAGCCGGTAAAGAAAGGCTAGACCCGCCGACCCCCAGCTGTGCTTGACGTTCCAATCACGTAATGGGTCAAGCCACATCCAAGAGGCCGTGTCTCCTGACCCATCTGGAAAGATCACCCGGGCTAACACATACCACATGTATGCCCTGGCATACTGTTGCACCACCGGCGCATCGGCACCCGCCGGGCATGGCCCGAACAGTCGAAACCACGAATATGAGACACCTGATGACCTAGTATCTTTCATTCCTTCTGGCGGCACTGGTGGTAGTCTGCCGGTGAGACCAAGAACCCGCTGGCGCCACCCAATATTATCCACCCTACCAGTCAGAGCGGCTCCGTCAATGGGAAGAGCCGTGATCATGGCAAAATCCTCAAGAGTGACCGTCATCTCTCCACAAGGCAAATGGAAACTGTGTGTCTCGGGCCTCCAACGATCAATTAGGGCAGTAATGGCCGTGTGGTTAAACGCCGGCAGCTTACGCTTGAACTGAAGGACAAATGGGAGAAGACCAGCCTCCTCAAAGTATGGCTCGTACCGAACATCATACGGCATGTCCTCCGCACTATGGCCCCTCAAGCGCATAGGAACGATAGGCTGTGAAAGAAAAAACTTGTTGTGGTCACTATATTTAAAATTGCAACAAAAAAATTGGAGATGGAGATTAGCCTTACATTATCAACTAAGTCCATATCTCCCCTCTCGATGAGACGGGCATGATGTACCTTGTCATACACCAAATCAAGCCCGGGGTAATAACGTTCCGGCGGGTCATCCATCCTAAAAGATATGTTAACTTCACATAAGTATTCATCCAAATTTTCATGAACATGTAAACATTCATATATTCTAAATTTTGTCCTCCGAAATAAATAAATACTATGCCACAAATACATACACATCAATTTCATGCCCCAAACCCATACATCTTAAACAAATATATATGAACTAGAGATATCAAATCCATGAACACATAAACATTCATACATTCTAAATTTCGTAATCCTAAACAAATAAATAGTATACCCCAAATACATACACATCACTTCCATGCCCCAAACCCATTCATCTAAAATCCATGAATTAGAGAGGACAAATCCATGAATTTAGAACTACTTCATCTTATCTAGGGTTTGAACTACTACATCTAAAATCATCTAGAGTGAAGAGATCATCTCGGTTTAAACAAATAATCTACAGCAAATAGATCATCAAGGGTTTCAACGAATAGGGCATGATTCGGCCTAGATTATGGACGAAATTGAGAGAGAAGGGAGGCTTACCTTCCGCCGCCGCCGCCGTCGTCTCTTCCTGCCCCGACCCAGCCGGCGAATCGAGAGAGCAGAGGGGAGAGGTCGCGCCGCCGCCGTGCCGTGCGCCGCCGCCGTCTGTTCTAGGGTTAGGTCGAAGAAGAGGGAAAGAAAAGATGCGGGCTAGGTGAAGCGGAGCATCACTTAACTACCGGCCTCGTACCGCCGGGCCGACAGGCGGTACCGTGGCTGAGGGTAACGCCGCTTGGCACGGCGGTATCGTTCTTAGTCTACCGCCGTTAACGGCAGCGGCATAGACACGTCAGCGCAGTCAACTGGCACGGGCGGACCGTGGGCCAGGATGGCTACCGCCAACGACACCGGCGGTATCCCTCTATGTTTACCGCCAACGTGTTGAGCGGTACTAAAAAGGGTTAGATCCGGCTAAACTTTCAAAAAGGGTTCATTTTGTGCTGAACTTTGCCGTGAGGGTCAGAATTGTCGATTTTGCCTTCTCTCTGAGCAAAAACCGAGTAGTCTAATTAAGTTGACATGTCGGACGGTGCCAAGTGTGCTCACCTCCGCGCGGAACTGCTTCTCTCCTTGACGAAATCCTTCGAGCTTCTTCACAGCCACTAAGGTTGCTTCAGACAGTGACCCTTTGAACACCGAACCAAAGCTGCCTCCACCAAGCTTATTTGAGAAGTTTTTGGTCATAGTTTGCACATCCCGGTATCTGAATGCCATTAGTGAGCCCTCAACTGGTGCCACCTCCTTAAACCTCTTCCTCATAAGGAAAACAGAGGCAACAATTATTAGTGCAGCACTGATTGCGGCAACGGTGATTTTGATGGCCAGTTTCTTAATGTACTTTCTGTCAGAGAACTCGGATGCAGCCAAACGAATTTGAATAGAACCACCTTTTGTACCATCTGCAGCACTACTCAGATCTTCGAGGTTGATAAGGTCCCCATACCAAAGTGAGCAGCTGGCGTTGAAGTAATAAGCAGTGCAGTCACCATTGCTTAGGCACGCAAGCTCACAGCCCTGAGTACTAGCTGCTGTGGCGATGTTCTGTGCGTAGCTTGGTAATTCCACGTCCATCATAGTGTAGAACTTGTCACTCCGCGAGCCATTGCTACTGTCCTGAAGGGCAACATTTCTTCTGCAGCCTTGAGTATGATCGCCCTGTGACCACTGGCCCGGGTATTGCTCGTGGAAACCACGAAGGCAGCTACATGATGCCAATGCATTCTCGGTGCAGACACTGAATGACCCACATAACGAGTACACATCGCATTGCGCCTTGGGTACCGAAAAGGCCAAGACCCACTCCTTGGAGCTCATGATCCACGTGAAGATATGAATACGACCCGTCGCGTCCATGACAAATCTTGTGATGAGCTCGTCGCCCTTGATATTATACACGAAGTAGCTCTCGTTTGCACCGTCGATGTAATCAAATTGGTACATTGAGTTGGGGTAGCCATTGCTGCGTGCCATCTCCGGTATGCTGGAGAAACTTTGGCCAGTCCAGTTGCCGCTGGTCCAGTACCGTTGGGTACTATTCCACAGGAGAAAGTATTGGCTGGTGCCATTTGGATCCAATACAAGAGAGAACAACCCTGGGGTTGGGTCACTGAAAGTCTTCCATGCAATTAGACGTGTGCTCCCGCCAGTCAGCTTTCCCCGGCCAACCTTGCCACCGGGGAGCCATGTATTGCCAAAATGTTCAAAGCTTTGCCATAGGATGATGGAGGTGTTGGATGCGTCTGCTAGGATAAGGTTGCCAGTGTCAAGGATGACGCCAACCGTGGAAGAGATGATGGCCGTCATGTTGGTAGACCAGACCGCCGATCTTGAATCATCAAGTAATACCATATTACCATCGGTTGATATGGTTAGGCGTGAAGACTCTGGGCGGTAGACTGGAGAGTTCCTATTTGCGACCCACACTGGTACTTGTCCTGATATTTTATTGTACCATATGCCGATGTACCAACGCCCTGAGTTATCTGTTGCACATAGAAAGGAAATGTGAGCGGATGATGGAGGCAACAAAATTTCTAAATATTTTTAGCTTGACTCAATTTCTATCCGCGTAGTTAATTTATTTCTGTGTCGAGAATCTTATATCCACTGAAATTGAGTGATTCATTTTTATATTTGTGTGTGTGCTCACAGGAGATATCCCATGCGTCTCTCCTTGAGGCAACATGGGGAAATGTCGACTGTTCTCCTCCCCTACTCCTTCGCTTGGGAAAATCTCACGCCGCCGATAGAGGCGAGGTATCTCTTGCGACGTGGTTCTTTGTCACGAGGGCCATTGTCAGCCATTCTCGACGGCAGGGTCAGTGCCTGCGTGGCATCCTATGGCGCGCTGGGCACCGGTTCTGGTGGTGTTGCATGGCGGCTAGGGCCGATGTAGGCATGTGTGGGCAGTGGCGGATCTAGGATCGTAAATTTGGGGGTGCCACAGTTTAGTACACGAGGTATAGAGGGAATTTTCAGGAGAATTAGAGTACAAATTGCATGATTTAGCCTAACTATATCATTATAATACAAAGTGATTTGCATTTTGGGAGGGGGTGCCATGGCATCGCGTGAGGAGCTTCATTTCCGACCATCTTGAGGGTCTCCTCTTACGAGCCCATAACAACAGGTTGTGAGGCTTGTGGTGGTCGACGCCCCTCTCCTATGTTGACGAGGACGTTATTGCTTCTTTCTTCTCGGTGATTCTTGTTGAGCCGACAACTTGCATCCCCGTTCGTCTCTAGTCGGTCGGCTCTGACAACATTGGGGTAAGGCGAATGGCCGGGGGTGAAAGCCATGCTTGTGTTGTCAACGACAACGCGTGCGGGCATTGTTTCCTTCCTAGAGGTGTGTTCATAGTCTTGACCACACCTTTCACTCCTCGGATGCCAGAAATAACCCCAGGTCCGGTTCACTGGGCCAGGTGATGGTGGTGCTTCATCTCCTCACCATTCATGGTAGGATATTGGCCAAGGCGAGTCGTTTGTGGCCGGGTCATTTGCAGCGGATTGTAAGACGCTTGGCATGGTTTTAGGTGCTTGGAGTTGCAGTATTCTAGGTCCGTTTGTTGGCCGTCTTGACCTTTCTTCTATAAACGTGATATGTCTTTCACGGTGCATTCTTAAAAAGTAAATTGAGTTAACTACAAATATCAATTTTTTGAGCAACTTTATATAACCTCGGAAACAACTATTTTTCTAATTTTGTGTGTGGCATTGCTTTTGATTAGTCTTTATATTGCCTAACTGTGCAGCTAATTTTAAACATCACATTATAAAATAAGCACATAGCAGCTTAGTTTAGCCACCTCAAACTAAGGCTAAGTCGAGATCATGAGCATCGAACTTTTCATCAACAAAGTAGTGTGACCGCCTATGTAGAAATCTTTTGCAACTTTATATCAACAAAAAGGCAAACATTTATCGCGCAAACTAAAAATAGCAAATCTGACTTTAGCCCACTAGTCTTTTAACGAGCGAATTCAGGACCCAGTAAGAGAAGGCGTGGGCGGTCTGGCTCAACAAATAACTAAATTTATGATTATGCATCGCACACGTGTTTGACTTGAAGGATGAATTTGGGCTGAATGGAACATTTGTATTCTCTTCTTTGTAGAAAGGTCAATAAATTTCCATTTTGATTGATAGAGAAGCTTAGTTAGTAAAAACAGTTTCTGCTTGATTTGAATGTCATATCTTTTTAAACACATGAAAGGTGGATAAAGATAATTTAAGCAAGCAATCAAGCAATTCAAAGCAAGGTACAAGCACAAGAGGATTGCAGGATAGGCTTACTTCATTATTCTAGACTTAATTTACAGATAAAGGTGGTTATAAAAGAGTGACAATAGTTTGTAATTCTTTAGCTCATCCTACAAGCTATACATGCCCAAGAGAACAATGTAATATGGGAGTACCCTTTTAATGGGAGACTTTAATTTGACACACGAGGTGTAAATAGGGAGTAAAATTTCTGTACTGTATTTTGGGAGGACGTTTGGTTGAGAGATACACTTCTTGCTCAACGGCACCAGTCATTGTACAACATAGTTAACCAGAAAGATATTTTGGTAGCTTATGTTTTATCACAAGTTCCATTGAATATTGGGTTTAGACGCAACTTGGTGGGCAACAAGTGGGATCATTGGATTCATTTGTGTCAACGATTAATGATGGTACAACTTTCAAATGAGTCAGATAGTTCTGTTTGGAAATGAACCAACTTTGTTGTATTTTCGGTTAAATCTATATATGCTGACATGATGAATGGGCATGCTAGTTTTCTTCGGAAATATGTTTGGAAGTTAAAGATACCCTTAAAAATTAAAATATTTATGTGCTTCCTTCATAGAAAAGTATAGCTTACTAAAAATAACCTGGCTAAAATAAAGTGGACAGGATCGAAAAAGTGTTGTTTCTGTGATTCAAATGAGTTTATTGAACATCTATTTTTATCATGTCCTTTTGCTAAGATTATATGGCGCATTGTTCAATTTACTTTTGATAATACCTCCACCAACCAATATCACCAATATGTTTGGAAATTGGTTGAATGGTGTAGCAAAGAAAACAAAGGCTAGAATCTAGCTTTGTGTTGGGCTATTTAGACATGCCGCAATAATATTGTGTTTAACAAAGTTGAAAAGGCCACCAGCTGGATTATGTCATGGTCATACCTCTTTCTGCCGGATCAGAGAGACGACATGGAGTCTGGGTGTAGATGGTTGCCGATGGTCGTTCAGGATTCCTTCAGCCGGACTGGGCTTGAGGATGACTAAATCGTTTTGTTTTGCTTTGTTCATTTGGTTGATACATGTGCCAACCTTATTTGATCCGTGATTGTAAGACTGTGAACAGCTGAATCTTTAAATAAAAGGTTGTGTACATCTAATAATGCAGAGCCCGAAGCTTCGCTCCCCTTTTCGAAAATAATCTAATAGAATTGTTTCGGTAAATTCATATTTGTATATGTAGTTAGTATTCGTCTCTTTGGATAACAAAGTTACTGTTTACGGAAGAAAGATTGGACGCCGCATGTGACTCTGCCGATAACTGTATAATTAACCTAGATGGCCGCAATGCAGATGGTAGAAAACTTTGGTTCATTTCATACCTAGGATTAATCGGATTTTTTTTGTTGTGATAAATCAATTGATTTGACCAAAAGAACAAATACTTGATGCACTTAGAAAGTTTAGTTTGGCAAAATAACCTTTCTAGAGAAGATTACACGGGGTGTAGCTGAACTGTTCCCGCAAAAAAAAAACTTAAGCGGGAACTAAATTTAGCGTCGAAAGAAATTTCAGAAGTAACTTTCGTAGGAGAAATAAACCCTGTGCGCACAAATTTGGAAACATTATAAAGAACACCTAAGGACGGCCAAAGTTTACCATGTTTCATATCTACAAACTCAGCTACTAGAAGTTAAAGTAACAAATAAAACGGATTATCTAACTAGGGGACGTGCCCCACGAAACGCTCCCGTCCGGCGCTGCAAGATTCGCGCTGCGCGCGATCGGACGTCGCGCGCGTCGTCGCGACCGTCGGCCGCTTTTAACGGGCGCGCGGGTGGATGGACCCGTTTTCTATCCGACCGCGTAGTTGGTCCCACCCGTCAACCTCTGTTATTTCGAATTTGGGGCTGCGTGCAAATCACCTGGGTTATCGCTTCGCCGCCCCCATTCCCCACTTCTCTCCTGGGCGTTACCGCTCTCTGCTCTCGCGGCGGAGGCAGCGGCGATTTTGGCTAGGGTTTGCGAGCTCGCCGGCGGTCCGGGGAACGGAGGTTCGGCGCGGTGAGTACCTCTTCTCCGGCTCCTCCTCTCGCACGCGCGCGTTCGATTTTTTGCTTCGAAACTGCTAGAGCTCCGTCGTGGGTAGAAGGATTGCGAGCTCGCCGGATTTGGCCGGCGGTCCGTCGAACGGGGGGTTCGGCGCGGTGAGTACTCCTTCTCCGGCTCCTGCTCTCGCACGCGCGCGTCCGATTTTTTTGTTGCGTCCTAACTGCTAGAGCTCCGCCGTCAGTAGAGGGATTTGGGGGTGGTGAGAGATGGTGCATGCGCTCGCCATGGACAGGCAAAGCTCCACCGTCAGTAGAGGGATTTGGGGGTGGTGAGAGATGGTTCATGCGCTCGCCATGGACGGGCAGAGCTCCGCTGCGAGTGGATCTGGTTCGCTATGGTGGGGATTCTGGTTTTGATTTTTGTCTCAGGGGTGGGGTTTCGCTTTTTTTGAGCGGTGATGTGCGTGCTGTGATGCACGTCGAACGGCGGGAATCGGGGGTGATGTTATGGGATTTTTGGGGGCGGCGATTTTTGGTTTCCGGTAGCGAGGTGAGTTTGCTGTCGTGGGGGTGAAGCTAGCGGTGGTTCTCCAGTGTTCAAGCAGCGTGGCAATTTTTGCTTGTGCATGCGGCAAGCAGAGAGGAATTTCTCTGTTTTTTTCGGCACTAGCGATAGGTTCCTGTATGCTGAGTTCCTGGATGTGTTTTGTTTGTGCTCACGGTTGGTATGATTTTTTGCAGAGCAATAGTTGAGGCTGTGACATAATGGGTAGACGCAGGAAAGCTCCGAGCAACGATGAATGCGATGGAAGAGTGATGGGTCCAATGGTGAAGAAGGTTTGTGCACAAAACCTGCATAATCATGCAAAAATGCATACATAAGTTACCTGTCTACCTTGGTTGTCCATATTTTTACCATGTGAACTTTCTGACAGTTAGATTTTTTGACATTAGTTATGTGACCATGTAAATTCAGCATGCCACCTAATTAGGTTTTTCTGGTAACTAAACACAATGTGTCTGGCAACGAAAGGCGCAAGTGATGGCAACTGTTTTATTTTACGCTAGGTTCTGGCTTACCTTTGTTTTCCTGTCACTTTTTTCCTTCTTTTGTTAGATGGTAATTCAGTGTACAATATGTGGCAACAGTACATACATTTTTACCAGGGGAAAATTTATGTTAGTAAATTTTTTACATAAGTTTTTGTGACGATGTAAGTTCATCATGCTTACCTAATTGTTATTTTCTGGTAACTAAGCAACAATGGGGTGGCAACTTCCTATTATAAATGCTAATTTCTGTGTATTATATGGCAACAATAGTATTCATATTTTTGTGTCCATTTTTTGTGAGTAAGTTACCATGTTATTTGTAGCATATACTTTTTTTTATTTTCTGGCAGTTGTATGCTTTTTGCTTAGGTTTTTACTTACCTTCCTTTTTGGTCTGGTTTTTCACCCATGTGTACATAGGCGAAAGCTGGTGTGAATAGGAATAGGGCGTCTTCATTTGGACTTGTGAAGCTATATCCTCATTTGACCGATAAACAGAAGAGCATGATTAGGATGATCTGAACAGGGCACCCTACTGGATATAAAATGTGATCAGCTGAGCAACGCTTTACTAGCATGGCTGACCAAGTTGTATTGTCCTAAGGAGAGGGTTCTTATTATCCCTGGGCGTGGAAGCATCCCTCTGAACGAGCAGGTTGTCTATGAGACCACAGGCTTACCTAGGGGCACACTTACTGTCCCATACTATGTTGACTATGACATAGAGGATGGGTTAGTCAAGGAGCTGTTCCCAAATGACAGCAACAGGCCAAAGTTAACTAGGGTTGCCGAGCTTTTAACTGGGTACAAGGAGGCAGATGCCAAATTCAAGAAGCTGTGGATGGTATATGTTACCTGCGGTTTTCTGGCACCAACCACTGGAACTAGAATTAGCAACAAAGTTTACCCCATGCTGGTGAGCATTTTTTCTTGCCAGTGAACATGTTTTTCATCTTAATCTGCCTTATTTTTACCCCAAAGTTATTTGACAAGTGTGTTCAATTTTTTTTCAGGTAAACGTTGAAGGTTTTGGAGAGTATAATCTATGCAAATTTGTTGCCGATTACATGCATGAGAGTTTATCAAGTGGGAAGTTCAACAATGCATGCTTGCTTTGCATTTTGGTAATGCAATCTCACAAACTCAGTTATGTCTGTGAAGATTTTTTGTATGGGCAATTTTTTTTACTAAGCATGATTTCTGATGATGTTTTCAGTTAAAATACATCTCCTCCCTCAATTGCGATGATTATGTAGTTGACTTGGGGGAATCAGAGTTTGGGATTAATCTATGGACGAGGCAGGCAGTTGAGGCAATAGCTGCTTTGGACACACAGGACGATGATCCTAATTCATTTGGCAAACTTCAGGTAAGGATGAGGGGGAGCACAACTTTTTTGTGTTACTTTTTTTTGAGTTTTATCTGTTCACACTGTGAAATTTCTTTTCTGTAGTTAAAGGAAGAGTTCGCTGCGAAGCTAGACCTATTTGGTGGACCAGCTGGGTTTGAGAAGTGGATGTCCCACAATACACACCATAGTTGCAGCGCAGAGGTAGGTGCACATAATCTGGCAACCATCTATGCATGTGATGGCAATTAAGCCTTTTTAAAACTGGCAACTAGTTTTCTGCATGATGTTACCCCCACCCGTGTGTAAAGTTTGTCGTCTGTGTATATTTATAAACTGGCAACCAAGTTTTCATGTGGTGGTAATTAAGGACATATTTAACTGGCAACTAGGTGTGTGTGATGGTACCCCCCCCCCCCCCCCGAGTAGGCAATTTTTTTTTTTGTTTTGTCTTTTTTTGTGTATCCATAAGCTGGCAAGTAAGTATGGGTGTGATGGTAATGAAGTATATTTTAAGCTGGCAACCAAGTTTTCATGTGGTGGTAATTAAGGAGATATCAAGTGGCAACTAGGTGTCTTTTTGTGTGTATCCATAAGCTGGCAAGCAAGTATGGGTGTGATGGTAATTAAGTATTTTTAAGCTGGCAATTTTTGGTGAGTGTACATGAGGGTACCCCTAAAGTAGATAGTTGTTTTTGGAAATACAGTAGGCATGGGGGCTTGGTTTACTTTTTACATGGTAATTCTGTATAATTTATCTAGCAACAAATGCTTAGTTCTTACCTTTTTGTTATCATCTTCTGTGTTCGCAGGAAAAGAAAAGAATTGGCTCACTGCTTTTTGATCACGCGGTCGGGCTAAATGGTCTATTGAGCAAGCTTGCGCAAGGGTGGACAGCTCTAGGTCCAGCTGCAAGCGCTTGTATGGAAGATTCATTCAACCTTTTGTCTGTACCGAGAGCAAGGCCACCACCCAGAGCTTGTCAACAGCAGGGGAAAGATGATTCGCTTGCTGAAGAATCGTCTTCTGATTCCGAGTCTTCGAATGAGAGGACTGATAGAACTGAAACGGTACGAACCAGTTCTATCCAGAACACAAGCCGTACCCCCCATATCACTCGTTCCTCAGGAAGACAGCCTTCTGGGGCATCACCTAGGCGTAGCCCCCGTCTCAATCCGGCTTCACCTAGGCGTAGCCCCCGTCTCAATCCGGCATCAGGAGAAATGTTTATTGGGGCATCAACTAGGCTTACACCCCGTTCCGCTCGTTACTCACGGGAGAAGTCTGCAGGGGCATCACCATCGCAATGCAACAGTACCAAGCATACTGAAAATGCAGTCAGCTTTGATACCAGCAATATGAACTTGGTAGAGGGGGTTCATCAGATCGATATGGACAGAGGAAGCAATGATGGCGGCATTCAGTCAGCTGAGAACAGCATACCATCCCTCTTATGGACAGTTCCGACTGAGCAGATACATCAGAATACGGAATTTGCAACAATGCCGACTGACAACACCGGGTCGCAGACGATCCCTCTTATGGATAGTGATGCTTCTTTGTCTGAAACTGCTACTGGCGGCGACGATACTGTCATTACTGAGTCACAGACGAGCAGTCAACACGTCGACAACATGATAAGGAGCGAGGCTGCATCCATGGCCATGAGGTTAAGTGGTTTGAAGGGGTGTCAAGCAACTGCAGAGAAAGCCAAAGGACACATCCACGACGAGCAGATACATTCAGAGGTGAAGCGTATGGTAGCATGCAAACTGGGATTGCTGAAGGATACTCCAAGCACGCCGCCCTCAGGACTATCAAGAACAGCAGGGTAAGAATTTTTTAGTTTTGGCAGTTCTACATTTTTTTCCTATTTTTTTTTCATGGCAATTAAGTATGTATGTTCTGGTAATTGATTTTTGTTTCATACCTGGCAATCAGATGCTTGATACTTGGTAATTTTCAGAAGGCATTCTTCATCTGGTTGCTTACACCTTTTTTTTTTTGCTTTTTTGTGTGTGCATGAAAACAGGGGAAGCAGCGGGACACCTAAAGGAACAAGACTGAAGAGAGTTTACCCAAGGGGATCCCCTCAAGTAAATGCTGAAGGCCCTCTGTATAAGCAAGCTAAAAGTTCTGATGCCGTAATAGATGGTGGCCAAGACCAGGCAAATAGGTTGAACAATGTTGAGGAGGCACTGACAGAAGGACAAGGTAACCCTGCTTCAGCTGATGCACCAATTGGCGGGGGCAAAGCAAACGACATTGCCGGGTCAAGCTACAGCAGTGCAATTCTGTTGTCACCAACAGCAGATATTACAGGCAATGGAGGTGAGGGAAGAGCATGTGAGGCTGGCAAGAGTACTAGTACAGCGATCATTATCTCTCCCACTGTCCGTGCAGAATCAAATTTGGTGAGCACTGCATTAAGGGAGAATGTGTTGGCATCATTATATCGCACACCTAGTCCGCATGGTCCCTTACCAAGATCAAATTTAGCACGGAATGCAGATGGCTCACCGTTTGTAGTCTCCAGCGAGCTACGAAGAATTGTTTCTGAACTTTCGGCAGCGGTCAAGGCCAAGGAAAAAGGAAAGACAGTTGTTTCTGATTCTGCTGCAAGTGGGTCGAAGAAAAAGAAGAAGCGTAAACCAAGGGATCCGCGTCCGGGCATGTTTACACCTCCATCATTCCATTTGTTGTCACAGTCCTCACCATCTTCCAGCGAGTATGATGATATGAATGTCGACAGCAGCCCTGACAGAGATGGCTTTGTATGTGGTATATCAGCCCCAATCAACGCACCCCGCTTGCCTGGGCACGAAATGAAGGTAATTTTTCATTTTTCCAACTTTTGGGTTCCCCCCCGACGCTGTAGTTGGTTGTTTTGGGTTACTGTGTTCTTTACCTTGTTTCTTTCCCTCCGACAGATCCCGTGGACAAGCTTAGGAAAGAGGAGAAACTTGGGGCCTACTTGGATGGAACCATCGAAACAGTCGACGATGAAGTAGGTGAGTTGCTTGACAAGATGGAGAATGATGCAAGAGAAGACATAAAGAGGATGCGCGAAACTGCCGCTGCCAATGGAGGAGATGCTGAAGAAGTGGGTGTGTTGAGTGTAACACCAAAACCTTTTGCAAGGAGAACAAGAGTAACGAAAGCATCTCGGTTCAAGTCATCGCCTTATGATGAGTTTTTCAGTGTATCTGAAGATGAAGATGATGTATACAAGAAGCTGATGATGAGTACCACAAACTCAAGGGCATCCAATATCAAGAAGTAAGTACGCACGAGTTGACTATCGTTTTCTCTTTTTTAGGTTTCATTTTTTTCTTTAAAGTTTCTATGCACAAAACAGCTTCAGTTTTGTAACCATAAATCCTTTATCTACATATTTTTTGTAGTATGGACATTGTTAAATATCCACAGAGCTGGATACACACTGTTGAGTTGGCTGACTCTATGAAGCCAAGGGCTCAGCTGTCAACACGAGTGTGCGACGTTGCTGTAGAGTACATAAGGAATAACTGCAGAGTTGAAAAGAGGGTTGTCTTTCCTTATCTGGTGGTCGACCATTTGCTTGCCAATGAGTTCGCAAAGAGAATTGTAACAAAGGCTTTCAGGAAGCAGAAAGATTACTCACTGACTGTTCAAAATCAGGTATAATCCCCTAACACTTTTTGTCATGCCAGTGGCAAACTCACTTGGTAACTAGGAATATATCATTGTGGCAATTGCTATAACCCAAACTGGTAATTGTGACTCACTAATCTGGCAACTGTGTTTAAAAAAAAATAGTTGGCAACTGTTTGTGTCTCACCTGGCAATTAACTGTTATGAATTTGGTAACCGCATTTCCTTTTTTCCATTTTCTCATGTGATGGTTTATGCCTTTTTAAAAGAATTTTTTATGCATGCAAAACTGCTTTTACTCCATCTGGTAGTTGAGTTTTCATAATGTGGCAACTATCTTGTTTGTCTTTTTTTTGTCCCTTCCCCATGAGGCATCACATGTTCTTTCTGAATTTTCTTGGCAACTGCTACTAACCCCCCGTGGTAAATAAGAAATAATTATCTGGTAACTCTGTTCTAGTATCCCGGCAAATTTCTCTAATGTTTTTGCGTTTTTTTTGTAGGCGTTGTTTGCTGTGATGGAGAACTTCGGAACAAAACCAGATGATCCCCATCATTGGTATGTTGTGGGTATTAACATGGTGGCCAAAAGATTTGAGGTTTTGGACTCACTGCGTGGACCCAACAGTCCAAGCCTTATTCGGCATTCCGGTAGGGTTATAAACAAGCTGAAGGAAGCATGGGATGTTTTCTACGAAAACGCAAAGAACAAGATTGAAGCTTTCGAGACCAGGATAATCGAGGTTCCTCTCCAAGGAACGCCGTGAGTAATGCGACACACAGCAGTTCATTTTTACGCCGTCTGTTCATATTTTTTGTTTTTTTGAGTCCCTAAAGTGTTTTGTCCCATCCTGTTTTTAGGAATGATTGTGGATTCCACATGCTCAACATTCTTGAAAGGTGGTTCGGTCAGGAAATACCAGACATGCAGCCTCACCATGTTGAATATGCAAAAAAAAAGGCCACTCAGGCTGTTATCTTCGCAGTTGAACGAAACAAGGAAGTGGAGATTCCACTTGGACAACAACAAGCTATGAAGGTACAAGCTCATACACCATGCTTGATAATTGCATAAGAGATAGCTTTTTTGATGTGTGCTTATAAATAAGCTAGAAAGCAAAAGGCATCCAGAGTCACGCTCAGTTAAATTACAAGTTTCTGTTCATTTATTCAGAGAAATAAACATTAAGATCAAGCCTCCTTCAATCTTTCCGGGCAGTTGCGCGCGTCGTGGCGAACAGAACCGCACACTTTGCATTTCCTCTTGGTTTTAACTTGTATGTCCAGAGGATTTTGGAATGCCGTTGCCTTCTTTCTACCCTTTGTGTTTGACATGGGCGGATCATGTAGCACTACTGTGTCTGAGCTTTCTGACACTGCTGTATCTGCATTAGTATCCTCGACCATAGAATTGTTAACAAGCACAATAGTAGTGCCAGTCGGGCAAACTGTCTCAACTGGACGTGACGCGGTAGCTCTGGCATTGGGCCGGGATGCATTAGATCCCTCCTGCCTTGGGGCTGTTCCTGCAGATGGTACAGCAGACTTGCGCACTGACACCGATGGCCCTCTGGTCCTAGACGGGCCTGTAGATCGTGCAGCCGCAGCTGCACGCTGTTGTCTTTTCTTCAGTGCATTTAGCTCAGTCTTAAGTTGTTTTATATGCATCGACAATATGCGCTGACCATCATCCGATTGGCATGCAACCTTTGCTAGGCTTGTTAGGTCATTGCAGTATACCGCATACTTCATCTTTCTTCGTGATTCATCCGGCATCTCACCTTGTCGGGCAGCTGCAGTCACGGTTGATGGGTTGAGCTCTGCATTAGGAGTCCACCTTCTAAGGATGTAGGCATCCGGCATCTTGGTAACTCCCAAATGGATCATAACCTGTGGTAAATATTTTTTGCTAGTTAAAACGTGGCAACACCTCTGTAAAATACATTTTGGAAAGATGGGGGTCTAAAAATCTGGCAACTTACATTGTGTAGGTTGGCAAGTTGGTGTAAGTAATATGGCAATTTAGTCTTAGTAGGATGGCAATTACATAAGCATTTTTCTCGTACCTTTAGTATATGGCAGCAGACCATGCCATCCCTGTCCATTTTACTACATTGACACTCATAGTGTTCTGCACCGACATTTGCATGCACAGTATATGTCCTGTCACCATAGTCAGGCACAAAATCTGTAATACAAATCGTCTCGTAGATGTCGCCCATGATATGTTTGCAGTTGTAGGACATAAGCTTCTCCATTTCATGTTGGAACCTATAGAATATTTCACGGGTATAAGTTTGCGACATTTGGAACTCTATTGGGTGGTGACACCATTTTGATGCTTTTGTAATAAGTGTGACTGCCTCCTCCCTGTTTTCAGCATTATGATATTTCTCTTGTATGTCTGCATACTGACGAACAAAGTCGGAGATCGAATTGTTGGGGTTCACATACTTTTTCAGCACTGCATTGAAACCCTCACTCCTTCCTGTTGTTTGGAGGAATGGATAGAAGTTGTGCATGAAGTATGCTGGCACCCAACAATCTCTCTTCTCATACAGAGCTGCTAGGTCTTTGTTGCCTGCAACGTCATGCGTTTGTAGCATTGCTAGCCACTTAGTCTCAAATTCTTGCGGAGTTAAGCTGTTATTCAGGCAATCTTTGAACTCATCGTTCAGTTCGAGGTTCCTTGCCATGAGAGGCCCAATCAGTTCCTGCGCTTTCCTGATGATGTGAAGTCTGCAGTTCCTGTGTCTTGCTTGTGGGAAAACTTCATCAATGCCAGCCCTCATAGCAAAGTCCTGGTCAGTGATAATGTTGAGTGGTGCCAGCCCATCCATAGCTTCTAGGAAAGTTTGGAATAGCCAAATGAAGCTATCTGTTAGCTCGTTCCTCAGAAACGCACAACCAAACTGAATTGACTGACCATGACTGTTTATGCCTATAAAAGGAGCACATGGCATCTTGTAAGTGTTAGTACAGTATGTCGTGTCGAATGCCAAGAAGTCATTGTAGTGCTTGTATTCCCTTCTTGCAGGACCATCTATCCAGTACATGCATTCTACCATGCCCTCATCATCCTTTAGGAATTTACAGTAGAAGTCCTTGTCCTGGTCTTTCATCAGCAGGAAGTACTCAAGCGTGCCCTCCATGTCTTTGTATTGATCCTCATGGCGGAAAGAAGCACGTAGGTTGGCTATTTCCTTTGGTCCATACGTCATATTTTCAATGCTCCCAGCCAATCTGCTCATTATCTGCATCTGACGGCTTGTTTCTAGGTTGCATGAGTGCAGCAACCTCAAGAACTCAACCTCATCCTCTGGGATGTTCTTGTGTGATCTTAGGTATCGAGTCAATGACCATTTAGGTAGCAGAGGGTGGTTATGGTTGTCATTGAACTCGGTAACTAGCCATCCAAACTGTCTACGCTTAACAAACATCCTGGCTGGGCACTCACATCTTTCCACAATGTTCCTTTTCCTTTCTTTAAGAACTGGTTTTTCAGGGTTTTCTTTCTGCACTTGTTTCTTGCCTTGCTTGTGGCACACAATTGATGCTCGTGCATACTCACCATCTACATCTGACTTCCTCCTGTAGTCATACCTTATGCCAAAGCCCTTCTTTTTTGCATACATTCTGTAATGCATTTCAGCTTCTTCTAGTGTATCAAACCTCATCATCACGAACGGTGGCTGAGCAGGCGAATTCACCTCTGCGATTTCTTCGATGGCTGAATCATCAGCAGCGTTAGGTGTGTGACAACTTGATTCACCTAGGGTAAAAAATGACTCGGCATTCTGGCTTGAAGCCCCAACAGACACTTGTTGCGACACTGAGTTTCCGCTCTCTGAATTAGTGTTTCTGACCAATGTACTAGTAGCACCTTGGGCAGAGGAGGCAACAATAGTAGTGGGGCCAGCAGGGCCATTACCTGAATTTTTGCAAAGAAAAGTTTTGAATTCTTTTAAGCAACCTGGTAACTCACTTTAGTATAATCTGGCAAACAAATACAAGTGTTCTGGCAAACAATCCAAAAGGAAATCCATACCTGTGCTTTGGAGTAGCGAAATTTCTGTTGTTGTTTGTTTGCTCAGTCCAACCATTACTCTTGAAGTAACTGCAGCCATCCTGGATTTCTGTTGTTGTACATAAGGTTGGGTTAGATGCAGGGAGTAAATGTACATGCATAGTACTTTTTTTCACATTTTTTCATTGTCCAACAACTCACCTTGATTTTTGCTTGTGCAAGTGTATCCACCCCATTGTTGTGCTGCATGTCGCCAGCCGAGAGAATGATTGATGCTCTTTTAGTCCCACTTGTTGTTTTCCTAGCCTCTATTTTCGATTTTGTTCCATCGATAATTGAAACTAGTCAGGTTTTATCTTTTTTTTTGGAACCATGAAACTAACTGATAGCTGTGCATAAAACTGAAGATGAATTTACCTTGTTGCTTCAAAACACTACCATTGCTGCTTCCATTGTTTCTTGTTATACTTTCAAACACATTTGCATCTGGGATAGACATATTACCTTGAACCTGCAATATTTTTCATAAAGTTAGCCACTTAACAAGTAGTTATCTTTTTTTGTGTGTGTTTTTCAGAGCTGTTTTCGGCACTGTTGATGAGGTTCATAAGGTGGAGATCAAGTACAAAAGAGAATACGTGTATGTATGGATGGGAGGGTGTGCAGAAGAGAATCCCTACAATGCAATTTGCCAGGTCCACAGGTGCTAGTTGCCAGATTTTCAAGCACTTGGTCATCAGATTTCCAAGTTTGCAGTTTGTCAGGTTCCAAGTTCATAGTTGCCACATTTGTAGTTAGTAGTTACCAGGTTTCTAGATTCTAGTTTGCCAGGTTCCAAGCACTTGGTCATCGGATTCCCAAATATGCAGCTTGTCATGTTCCTAATTTACAGTTGCCACATTTGCTGTCACTAGTTACCAAGCAGGGAATTTTTAGTGTTTTAGCCAGGTTCCCAGTTCACAGTTGCCACTTGTGTTACTACTTTTTCTTCTACTCTATCTATGGATAATCTGCTAGTTTGGGTTTAAGCCTACATCTCAGTGTTTTTGTTTTTCTACCTTGTCAATATGCATCAATTTGGTCTTTGTTCATCACTTATTGCATATATTTTGCATTTTTTGGTGATTTCATGCATTGGGAGAAACTGGTACAGAGTTAAAGTAGGGTTTTGAAGTTTCAACCAAAGTTTGTAGCAGAGATGTAGCAAGTTTCTGTAAATCATGTGGGGGTGAGGGGGAGGGGGTGGTTATTCGAGGTGTAGTTACATAATGTAAATAATCTGGTGTTTTTGCCAGTACCTGCTGGTGTTTTTGCTGTTGTTTTTGCTGCAGGGCGTCCGGATCTCTCCCTGTTCGTTGTCTGCCTCCATGTCGTGAGGAGGAAGAAGATACTAGATCGGATCGGGGGTGGTGGGGGTGGTTGCGGTAGTTGGATCAGGTCAGGTGTTTTATGGTCTGTTCGTAGCAGTTGGATCGAGCTGGCAGTTGGTGCTGGGCCAGGTTTGGGCTGTGTGGTCGATGGTGCGCTAGTGGGCTTTATTCCCCTGCGCTGGCTTCGCTGGTCGTTTGCTTGGCTGACACCAGCGGGTCGTTTGCTTCGCTGGCACCAGCGGGTTGACGCGCGTGACGTACATAGCTGGTTGGTGGGTTATCGGGCGCCGTACGGGGGAGGATTCCTGGGGCACGGTCGCAACGTAGCAAATTCCCAAATAAAATCATGCGCGCAGAGGTATATGAAACAGTGTTGACCTGGCTGGAAAAACCCCAACGCGAACTTGCCACTCTTGGACACCAGTAGGCTCTGGCTGCCGGACAGCGGCCGGTCGGCGGTGAAGGTATCGGCGGCACCGACCCGTAACACAGCTCCTTGCAGAGCAACCAAGCCCATGACGAACAGAACCGGAACCAGTGCAGGGAAGACGGGCGTCCCAGAGCTCGCCATTACTCCAGCCTCCGGGAGATGAGAAACGTTGGAGACAAGAGGTGTTATATTTGTAGGCAGAAGTTGTGGAATACTCGGAGTATAGAACGAAGGCCGAAGTGCGACGTACGTGGACAACGGTGTGGACTTCTTTAGTCAAATTATTGTTTTCATCACTTCTAACCCACATGTGAGGACTATCTCTTTGAAAGAGATAGGCATTCAGTCTCTTTGAAAGAGAGACTCTTTCTCAAAATGACTAGTATGTCGAAAGTTGAAAACCCGATGTTCAGTCTCGGTGAAGTTGGAACAGTTTTAGAACGAGTGGCTACCTCTTTCTCAACGAAACTTCGGTCAAACAGTGAGCATGAGACTTACTCCCTCCGTTTTTAAATTTTTTTTAGATAAAGAGTGTATATTAATATCGCGGAGATACAAATTACACCCAGCCTCTGCAACAACGCAATAACCAAATCTATTACGGATGTACACAGCCGAAAAACAATAAGAAGAAGAAATAAAAAGAAAAATCCCGCTACAGAGTTACAGTCCTTGCAGCAGCCGCACAACCACCACCAAAATATAAATACTACCTCCGTTCCAAAATATAAGGCGTATTTTGTTTGCTTTGACCATGGCTTTGATCAACAATTAGTCTATTAATATGTAATTCATATGACACAAAATTGATATCATTGTATTCCTAATAAGATGTACTTTACTTATGACTATGATTTATATCACATAAGTCACATGTTAAATGCATAATATTTGGTCAAAGCCTCAGCCAAAGGAAACGAAATATGTCTTATATTTTGGAACGGAGGTAGTATAAGATATTTTACAATTTGTCCACATTCACATGTATACAAATGTATCTAGACAAATTTTATTGTGTACATTCACTCATTATAGTGTGCATCTATACAACATGTGACACACCTAAAACATCTTTTGTTAAAAAACGGAGGGAGTATTTTTCAAGGTGGGTGGAAGGCTTTTCTTGTTATTTTGATGTGATCCAAATTCATACAAAGATAATGACTAACTTCGAAGCGGAGCGGAGGCAGTCGCCGAAGGCTTGGGCCGAAGCATTTAATCCACGACTCAAAATTACAACCCGTTTCCACCGTGGGACCACTCGAGATCGAGAAGTTCTTCAAAACTTAATCCATTTTTCTATGTTTCGATAAAAAAAATCGAAAAGCAACTTTAGTAGTACTAAGATAAAAAATGGGGCCTAGTCTCAAAAGAGGGATTTAACGGATTGCGTTCATTTTGTGCCTACTAAGAACCCATCTCTCACGATTATTTCCAGAAAACAATGAGTCCAATGTATGCAAAATAATCATGTCTTAATATTCGTGCTGAAAACTATACACCCTACATTCGGAAACGGAGGGAGTACAATTAATGAATATTAGTAGGGATGACATGGACAATTGATTACCTAAAGCATGAATGATGTGGATAGCTTGCATGTTGAGATAGAAAAATAATTAATACATTTTAGTGAGGTTTTGCTTTATAACAAGTATAGATAGATAGATAGATAGATAGATAGATAGATAGATACGTACTGAGGCAAAACAAAGGTCCAACATCTAACCAAAAGTTGTACCAGACCCATATTTTAACCCCAAATGCCCAAATATGGGTCATCCAATTCAAGGACTCATATTATGCCAAATTGAGTGGGAAGGACCCAACCGCCAACCGCCACGGGTGAAAGTTAACCCGCGTGTGGTCATCATACTCGTCGCAATCCGCGCCGTGTCCCGTCACTGGCGACCTCTGGCGCACCGGCCCGAGGCTGTCCGCCATCCCCACCCTACTCGCCAAATCGACCCCCCCCCCCGCGTGCTGAATCGTCGCCTCTTCGCTCTCTTTGTCGCCGCCCCTCCCTATCCGGCTCCCCCGTCATGACGGCCCACGTCTACTCGGTCATGGGTGACCGATGCGAGCCAGCTCCGAGGGCACGACTTAGCCGAGCAGGGCGCCGCTGCCTTTACAGGCCTACTCCTACCTCGCCGCCCCTGCCTCGTCGGGGGGTGGCGGGGATGGACGCACCGGGATGGAGGGGAGGTGAGGGTTGATTGGGTTGGGGAAGAAGGGAGAGACATGAAAAATGCCTAACCCATTGACATGTGGGTACTACGTGTAGATGTCAATTTGGCTATCCAGTTTTTCGTAAGCTAGAAAAGCAAAACACAAAATCATTTTGCTTACCTAAAATATGGATAAACTATTGGAGATCACCTACAGAACAATTCCATCACATGCCAATTCCTTCCTAAAGCAAAGCGAAGTATCCTATAGATATCGCGTCAGCTTTTTGATCTGGGTCAAACTCCAGTGAAGATTTTGTGCTACCGGGCACCAGTGATTTTAGTGTTTTAAAAAAGTTGAAAGAAATATTTATGAGTTTCAAAAAATTCTGTAAAAAATATCAAATATAGTCATTGGTGTAATCTACAAACCTGCCAAAACTCAACTTCAAATACTTTGTATTCTTAGCTATATAAAAATGACAAATATGTGGATATGAGTATGTTTATTTTCAAATCTCTATATCTATTAAAAACATTCAATTTTGTGTAGCTCGGAATATAATGTATTTGAAGTTGGTTTCTTGCATGTTTGTAGAATACACCATTGACTACATACATGTTTTTTTTTTAGATTTTTTGAAATTCGATTTTTGTATTTTAAAACATCAGGATCACCGGTGCTCGGGAGGAAAAAAAACACTTTTCTGATCAAACTCTACTTTCTTACAATCTCCTCGCCCAATAGATCTGGGCCCAATTCGCTTCAGGCTTAGTTTCAGAAACAAATGATCTGGGCCTAATTCGCTTCAGGCTTACTTACGGCCTTCTCGCCAAACCGCGGACTGGCCAAGCCGAAAACGTGTCAACCCACAGCCCATATGCATCTTTCTCCTATCTTGTTTTCTCTGTGACCTGTGATTCATTTTCCGAAGAGGAAAAGAGCAAATGATCGGATAGAATCCCGGGGAGTGGAGAGTTCTTCCTCTATCCTCGCGCAGAGAGCTCAAGCGTCTTGCTTGAATGGCGCTCCTCCGCCTCCAAGAACACTGCTCCCTCCTCCAAATCTCCAGCTCCCACCTCCCAAATCTCCTCAAACCCCCGAGAAATCCTCGCCGGAACCAACTCTCGCCGCCCAATGCGGCCAAGATCGCCAGCTCCTCCACAATCCCATGCCCTGCCGCAATCTTGGCGCGCAATGTGGCTGCGGCTTGGCGGGGCGAGCTCCTGCTCCTCCTCCCCGCGGCCGCCGCCGCTTCCTGGACGCCGCTCCCCGCCCTCGCGGCGGAGGCCGAAAGCGGCGGGAAGGTGAGCCTCGAGTCCATCGTGGTGGCCATCGACGACTTCAACAACCGGAACCCCTTCTTCGTCGCCGGGGTGGTCTTCGTCTGGCTCGTGGTCGTCCCACTCGCGCAGGAGTACTTCAGGAAGTATAAATCCGTGGGCGCCCTCGACGCCTTCCTCAAGCTCCGGGACGTGCCGGAGGCGCAGCTGCTCGACATCAGGCGGGGCAAGAGCATGCAGTTCATGCCGCCGCCCAACCTCAAGCTCGTCGAGAAGAAAGCCGTGCAGGTGGAGTTTGACGAGGAGAACGAGAAGAGGTTCATCAGGGAGGTGCTGGCCAGGTTCCCGGACCCGGCCAACACAGTCGTCTGCATCCTTGACAAGTGAGTGCTCCATGGTACCTCGATCGATGCACGTTGTGGATTCTGTACCTGCAATACTGAATGCTTTAGTACTGTGTATAGAATGGGTTAGAGTGCCTCAGATGCAATGTTCGTGGATCCGAATTCAGTGGATTAATGTGCATAGTGCCAGATGCCTTTGTAGTATGCAGCAGTGTGCACAGCTTAGAATTTGAAAGTTGTAGTATGCAGCAGTGTGCACAACTTATTAGAAGTGCAATGGTATTGTAGTCAACTTAGCATTAGAACCCATGTAAAAAAAATAACATTAGAACCAACAATTGGTTGGGTGACCTCTGGGTGGTTGTGTCCAGCCCACCAGGGATCAAAACCCAGTTTTGACTCATTTCTAGAAGAACAACAATGTAGCATAGTGGTAGATGCTTCTATACTGGTACTGTAAATCAGAATTTATTTTTGCTCTAAATGCAAACAACCTGGGTATAATATATGTGCCTAGATGTATAACAAACAGTCATAGTGAATTACCCTATATGCTAGGTACATCACTCTTTATGGGCAATGAAATACTAAAGATAACCTTTTCTTATTCTTTCTATTTTAAAAGTTATCTTACTTGGTAACTAGGTAAATTAATGAATACGAAAATTTCTTGTCATTTTGTATTGCATCAACCAGCATGACTACAAAAATTTCTTGTCATTTTGTATCGGGTCAACCAGAGTGACTAATGAAAATGGATGCCATGTGGATTTTGTATTTTGGCACTGTTAGTTTGATTCAGAATTCAGATAATGGCAGTTTTGCTTACACACTGAAAATACTGATGTTGCTATATATTTTGGTCATACCATGCAACTGTGTTCAAGTTCTTGTTGTACTCTTTGAACTATTGTCATGCTGCAATCTGTTACCAACCTAAGTTTATGCTGTGGAAGGTAGCTTTGATGGTAATTCAGAAAAAGTGGCTGAGCTATTGTTCAACAATGGCTTCAAGGAAGCCTATGCTATCAAAGGGGGAATAAGAGGCCCAGAAGGTTGGCAGGTTAGTTATGACACTATGGATTTAAACCAATACCAGTGACATATACTATGGAGTAACATCTTATTGTTATAGTACTGAATCTAGCTATTTTCTTAGGCAATTCAAGAAAAATATCTGCCCCATCTGTTCATGTTTTCCCGAAGGAAAAGAAGAGCAAAAGTTTGACACATACAGATGTCACCACTGAAGGTACAGATGATCAGCATGTGAAAAATGTAGAAGTGTTAACTTCTAGTAGCTCTTTAGTTGATACAAGCAGTGGGATCAAAGATGGCCATGAAGAACCAAATGGAAGTACTTCAGACGCGAAGCATTCAACGACGAGACCATTATCACCATATACAAATGTATGACTGCTGCCTTGTTACCTCCTCACAGTAATTCAGCAGGCTCTAGACTTGATCTTCATCAAACTTTCACCTAGCTTATAAGTCGCAGTAAAATATTGTGCTCAAGTAGTAGTAACAACATTTTCCCCGCAGAGCTACTTACAGTTAACTCCATTGCAGTATTGGCTTGTAGACCTGATGTATGTCTCAGCTAGATTGATTTTTCTTTTTATTTTTGCTAATGGGTCTCAGCTAGATTGTTAATTCGTGCTAATGGTACCAGGTACTTTGCTCCCCACCAGCAGAAAAATGGTCAGTTCTATATGATTATGTCCTAATCCGTTTACATGATTTAAATCTATCATGCAGTATCCCGACTTGAAGCCACCGTCGTCTCCGAGTCCATCCAAGCCAGGGAGGTAGAAGCAACAGAGGGCAGTGTGATGCCTGGACTTAACAAAGTCAGAGTCTGCCTTTTTCGGCGTCAATTCTATTACACTAAATTCACGGATATAGAGGCGGTTGACGGGGACCGCGATGCGGAAGACCATTGCTGTTACCACAAGACAAATTTGGTGTTATTGATAGCATGGTGATTTCTTACATTTGTGTAAATGTCAAACTATTTTCCCAGTCTGTTATTTCTTCTCTGTATATTGAAGTTGGTAGTGCCTGTAAACCATAAACATTTCATATAGTATTGTACTGGTGCGGCAACTCCTTGGTTTGAGGATATTAGTTTTTTTTTTAGATAGGTTTGAGGATATTAGTTGCATATTCTGGTTTGTGCCGTAGGCATCTCTATTCTCTGAGGCTCTGAGCATGGATCTCAGCCTGCTAACTTGGCCCATCTTCAACCCATATTATCCTTTGGGCCCTTGTGTTGCAGGAGGTAAAGCACAGGCAACCACGGGCTATTCTCAAAAAAAAAAAAGGCAACCACGGGCTTTCGGATCAAATAATCGTGATATATCGGGTGCCTCTGCCAACAAAAGGTTCCCTTTCCAAAGGGAAAAAACGAAGTTAAAACGTGCCACGTGTGGCTACCCGCGTGAGGCAGCGAAAACAAACTCCAACACGGCACCGTGCTGGTCTCCGCATTTTTTTTTTTTGAACACGGGAAGGGCTCCGAAGAGCCCAGAAGCTGCATTAAAAATAAGCAGTGGGATTACATTTTACATGAAGGACCCTGGCAGAAAGAGAAACTGCAACACAACCCTTGACTTTTACAAAAAGGACCATAAAACTATTGACGAAAACGCAATCAGGCCCTTCTCCACTGCCGGAGACAATGAGCTCGTCGTCGCGGCCACCCGCATCATCTCCGGGGACAGCACCACTTGGAGACAACCAGGCGATGAACGCCGCCACGCAGCTCGCGAAGATCCTCCCATTTGGCACACCGGCCGGGAGGAAGAAGCGCAGGTGCCAGCAGAAAGCCAGCAGCATCGCTCGGAGTGGCCGCCCTTCGGCCATAAGAATCAGCAGCTTGACGGCAAACAACCGCCGATGAATAGCTGTTGATGATGAACTCCAGATAATCTCCATAGACGCAGCCTCGATTCCCTGCTCGCCAAATCCAGAAAGAGGGAGGAACCGCCACCACCCTTGCCGCCCATCACCTCCATGGCCAGCAAACGCAGGACACATCTCCACCTCCGTCAGATCTGACTCGCAACCGGACAAGTGCGAGTTATTTAACGAAGACGCCGAAGCCCCTCCACCCTGCCACCCGTAGCACCGAGCTACCATGACAAGGAAGAGAAACATCGCAAGCCAACCGACACCCCTCGCCGGCGCCAGCAGCACGCTCCGATACGGCACATAGGAACACAACCACCTAGGGAAACCTAGCAGAAGTCCTATATCTACTATATACAAGGGAAGCCTACCTCCTAATCCAACCCCTCGCCGGCCAGCAGAGCCTCCGGAGAGGAGGAGGAAGAGGGGCGGCGGCCTGAAACTGGAGTCGACCCTCAAACTACTGTAGCACACCCAGAGAAGAGAAGGGGAGAGTAGTTGTGGGCTGGTCTCCGCATGCGTCGTGCGTTCCGCGAACTCGCGTACGAAGTCCTCGCGCTCTGTACATCCAGACAACGGTGAGCTAGCTAGGACGGATCGATCGATCCATCCTTGATGCGCGTACACCGCGCCGTGTACATCCCGCCTGTACATTCATCCCGTCTCCGCACGTACACCGCGCGTGCGCGTTCACTGGCTGAGCTAGCTAGTGAGTACAATCGATCGATCCATTAGAGGCCATCAGGGCTGCTCCGTTTGCTCCGATCGCATGTACAAAAAGCTGCTAGTAGTATATGGACGGATGAACGGATGTACGTGAATTCAAAAAACTGACATGTACAAATTAAATGACGTAGAGTGTACACAACCCATAGAACGACGGTGTACAAACTACACAGAACTGGAAGGTACAAACTAAATAGAATAGGAAGTACAAATTACACACAAAGAAGATGTACAAAGTACACCAAAATAAAAGTATAGAACACTCAGATGATGGTGTACAAAGTACACGAAACAGGATGTACAAAGTGAACACAACCGAAGTACAAAGTACACTAATAAAGTATGTACAAGTACACAGAAAACGGAGTACAAAACTATACAGAGCAGAAAGTACAAAGTACACAGAAGTGGTTGTACTAAGTACATAGGTCAGAATGTACAAACTATACAGAACCGGTAGTACAAAAAAAAAGTTCGTCAGAACCTATCAACATGGGATCTAGTTTTGAAGATCTCGACGCGAGGAGCTCAAAAGTGAAAACGATTCGTAATTTGGATAAACGGTTCTCAAGATATTTCGTTTTAAAAATTCGTTTTTGAAAAATAAAAGGGAAAAATGGGTTCCCACCCCCGTGTCCCTTTGAAGTAAAATGTACACCGACACAAGTAGTATAAGTGCACAGAAAATAGAGTACAAAAGTATACAAAACTAAAAGTACAAAATTCATAGAAGTGGTTGTACGAAGTACATAGAACATGATGTACAAACTATAAAGAACCGGGAGCATAAAAAAAAAGTTCGTCAAAACCTATCAACATGGGATCTAGTTTTAAAGATCTCGACGTGGGGAGTTCAAAAGTAAAAACGGTTCGTACTTTGAATAAACGGTTCTCGAGATATTTCGTTTTAAAAATTCGGTTTAGAAAATAAAAGGGAAGAGCTGCCCTCCCACCTCTCGTATCCCTTTCTCTCTCATCCTCTACACTTCTGTTCAGTTTTGTGAACATTTAAAGTTAGTATTATACTTCGGTGCAAAAAAGAAAGTAGGAGTAGTATTTTACTGGATGATGTTGTTTGCGGAAGAAGATAGTCAGAGAGATGACCAGTTGATGAGCTGACTTGATGGAACGAGTGAGGCTCTATAAACACGGTTTTATTATTCAAAAAGAAAATCTGTACATATGTAGCAACAAAACATCTAAAGTATGTTACTCTCTCTGATCGGTAATTGTTGTCGTGGATACCATAGTAGTTTGTACTACCTCAGTATAGTTTCCACGCTAATCAATTCAGACCAGAGGTAGTATGTCTATTTACAGGAAAACATGTATGAGCGTTTAGGTAAATCTATGAGTGTACAAAAAAAATCTGCATGGCTCTTTAGCCTTGTTATTAGGACCACGCTCTAACCAAACTGAGCTAAGAGGCCATTACTTTTTCGTTATCATTAAACAGCTTATTATTGATAAATAAACAATTTTGCTATTCCTCAGTCGAGTGAGAATCAAGTTAGAGCTCACTCAACTCTAATCTCATCAGATTTGCATCGTGATGCGTGAGTTACAACTAATAAATTCTCAGCTGCACATGTAACTGATATGGTTATTTGAGCGAGAGTTAACTTTCTCACTCGAGTGAGATCTAGTCGTTGCCACTTAAATAAACCGCGGTCATTAGCCATCCAACCAAAAAATCCGAACATAGAGCCGAAACAATATTGGCCCAACCTTGGCCTTATTATGACCACGCTCTAGCCAGCCGAGCTAATAGGCCATTTCATTTGAGTACAGTGTTTTGTCACCCGGGCTACATGTAGCCTGATTTTTTGAAATTTGAAATCTACAATTTTAGGTTTCAACATATTCCCAAAAAAAATCTGAACATACATAATGACGATTTTTACCTGTGTGCAAAAAAGAAAAGCGAAATATTATGTATTTTTTCCTGTGTAGAAATAACAAATTTCTAGATCTGGGACGGTGATTCAAAATCTCTTAAAATTGTCATGATTTGTCATTTTTGTGTAGGACGAAATACAAACTATTTGAAAATTAAACTTTGCAGAAGCATAGATCAAGTCGTTGTCATGTCGTATAATTCCCAGATTTTTTTGAAACTTTAAATGGTGACTAAAAAATAAATCAAATTCGGGCGAGCTGGCTGACATGTAACCCAGGCTACAAAGAGACTTTTCGACTTAATTATCCCTTTCTAAAAGTCAAATATGAAGTACAATAGTAGTAACTACGTACTGTAAGAGCATCTCCACTCGGCGCGCCCAAATAGCCGACCAAAGCCATTTGGGACGCGTTGGACCGAAAATGGCTCCCACTCGCGGCGGCCAAACGTGATTTTGTTCCGGCGTGGCCCAAAGTTTGGTCCGGCACACCCAACCCACGCCCTCCCCTTGGAGAAGCGTTGGGCTGCGCCAGATGAAACCGTGCATGACGCGACGTTGGTCTCCGACGCGCGGACATGCCTGCCAAGGAGACATGAAGCTAGATGTCGTCGGTCAGCTGAATTAATGGTGGGCGGCGTCTCGGTTTCCCAGCCGGGCGCAGCGAGGCGTCGTTTCACCTCTCTGCGGCGAGCAAGCGCCGGCGCCACGGCGACATCAATGAATACGAGCGCGCCTTTTGAAGCGTCACCGTAAATGGGTGGCAGGCGGGTGGGTGGCCGGATTTAAGGCACGCCACCTGCTCGCCTCCCCGACCGTTATATAGAGCAGGTCCCTCGCCGTCTCCACCACGGCACAACACCTCCACTACCAAGCCATGGATTCCCGGCGCGACGACGCTTCCCTTTTGGAGGAGGAACATGTCCATCCCCGTGATGAGGCGATGCGTCGTAGGGAACGCCGGGTTGCGCACCTAATGTGCGATGCTCTCCTCCACGCCTCCCGGCCATTGCCCAACGACCACGAGGCGTGCTCATTCGCGCCTCCACCTCCTCCGCCTCCGGCAGGCCTGCTCACAGAAGTGGAGGCGCATGCGCTCATCCGCACCAACATGCCGGTGTCCACGAACAGCCGTCTCCCCGAGGAGAGGGCAATGAACCCAGCTCATGTCCCGGTTGCACCTCGACTCGTCGGCCAGGCGCGTGTCGACTACATCGACAAGTGCATGCAGACCTTACCACCGGAGCTGTACGACGATGCACGGTACGAGCCAAACTCGGCGTACTGGAACGAGTAGATAGAGATGGAGTACGCCTACCGCCTCAACTCCTTCTTCGCCCGCGAGCCGCCTGCGGGCTGGTTCGACTCCGACATCGACGTCCTCACCAACACCTCCGACGAGGACTTCGCAGAGGGCATGGAAAGGGAGAGGATGCCGTATGAGGCATCGTAGACGGCACAACGCGCAAGAGTAGAACAAGACGGCGTGCAACCTCCTCCGCCGCAACCTCAACAAGAGGTGGAGGAGGTTGACAGTTATGATGACGACGCCGAGGACTGGCCGTCGCTGCAGTGGGACGCAGGCGAAATGCAACTCGCCATTGAGGCGTCCATAGCCGCCTCCTCCGCCCAGCCTCCCGCGGCGCCGTCCGCCGCCGCCGGCTATCTCAACTGTCTTTGCTCCGGCCGTCGCCGGGCACCTCTTTTTTTTTAGATAAAGAGTATATATTAATATCACGGAGATACCAATTACACCCAGCTTCTGCAACAACGCAATAACCTAGGGTATTACGGATGCACACAGCCAAAAAAATTATTTGAGCTCACGAGCCGGGCATCTCTGCCTGCGTTGGCGGGTTCCTGCTCGAACTGCCGACGCCTGGCATGCCACCCTACTAATTAGGTCTAGCTAGGTTTTAATTTGAATGAATTATGTCTTGTTTAAATGAATTATGTCTAGTTTGAACAAAATTTCAATTAAATTTATGTATTTTCGTTTTTAAATGTCAATTTAAAATATTATTTGAGCGTCACGAGCATGGAGCGATGCCGACCATCGCTACAGCTCGTCCGGACGGTGCCCAAATAACCTGTCCGGAGTAGGCTGCCACGAGTGGAGATGCTCTACCCTCAAGACACAAAAGCACAGTAATGCTGCAAGCGTCAGGAGTGCTTCTTAGAGCATCTCCAACCGGAGGCCCCAAACCCACCCCAAACGTCCGGGCGGACCGCCCGGACAGGGTTTGGCCCAAAAACCACCACCCAAAGGAGGCCCCCATAGCCAGCCCAAACGTCCGGGCGGTCCGGCACACCCCAAACCCAGCCCATATCTGGGGCGGGTTTGGGGGCGCCCGGGCGCGCCCGGACGCGTCCGCCCCGCACTCGCTGACATCGCGGACCCACGCTTTGACCGCCTGGCGGAGCGGATAAGCTAGCTTGACCGGCGTTGGCATTCATGGCGTACCGGCCACCGGCCACCTCCGACTATAAAGTGGAGGGGCCGGAGCAAACCCTACTCCGCACCGCACTTCCGCCGCCGCCGCCGCTCTCTTCTCCTCCTCCACATCCACCAGTGCCGAGTTTCCTCCTCCACCTCATCCACCATGCCTCGCCGCCTCCCCACCACATGCGCCAAGATGACGGCGGAGAAGTGGGCGCAGCTCCGCCGAGAAAAGGAGGCCGCGGGATCGCGTGTGTCCGCAGAAGTGTTGGCGGCGGAGGGGACAGACGTCGGCTACGGCATCCTCCGCGAGGCTCCGACGTCGTCGAAATGACGGATTCGGAGTACCTCCGGCAGATACACGAATCGAATCGGGCGCAGTCGTCGGCGATGGCGGAGGAGTGGAATCAGCAGGCGGAGGCGGAGCTGGCAAGGATGCGGGCGGAGGACGAGGCCACGCGGGTTCGGGCGGAGGAGCGCGCAAGGGTGGCGGCGGAGCACCGTTTGGCCAAGGAGCAGCTCAAGGCCGAGGCCACGGACCACATCTTCGTCGGGCAGATGAAGAACAGGGTCGGCTTCGTCGAGAAGCAGAAGCAGGCGGAGGAGGCGTTCCGTCAAGGCTGCATCTATGTGTCAGAATCTTCCGACTCCTTCTACACCGACTCCGACGAGCAGGGGTCTTCTCCGGACCCTCCTCCAGCTGCGGCACAGGGCGGCTCCGGCTTCGACGACGGCGCGGCAACAGTCATCCTCCTGTCCGACGATGAGTAGACTAGGCTAGGTGGCTATCCGGTCGCATGAACTGCACGTAGGATAAGTAGCAAACTTGTATTCACGTTGCATGCTTTTGTAGTAATTTGGTATCTTAAATTAGATGTGTGTGGTTATAGCACCATGTTTTTAGGGCTGTCCGGTCAGTGTCCGCGGACACTTTGGGGGCCGGATTTGGAGGCTCCGCTTGGAGATGCTCTTAAATGGTGATGGTCACTGTCGCACCATACATTGACCTGTGCGTTCCACAGGTAACCTTTGCATGGCCGTCAGCGATGGCATTCAGCAGTAACCGGCCAGCAGCTCAGCACGTACCCTTGGCTCACAAACGCACCACCACTTGTTCCCTCCTAGTTTCTCTCAGTCCATGAACAGTGTGCTAGCTGCGCGCACAACTATTCGATCATACCCCTGTCCTGTCACCGGCCGTACGCCGGTGAATGCCCTGACGAGACGCAACGTGCGCGGGGCCGCCTCCTAGCTATAGCTATTTCCATGCCGCTAGGCGTAGCTCCACGCACGCGTCCCTCGGGCAGGCCGCCGCCATTGTAGCAGGGTGGAGTACGCGATCACCGGAGACCGGGGCGTACGTGCGTTGTCTTGTCCGTCTCCGAGTCCTCCCAGAATCCTCGCCGGCTCATCGGCTCCGGCCGGCGGCGATCCCTTTTGCCCAATTACCCGTCAGATCCGTGACCGTCGTGGTCGCCGGAACTTGGAAGCCGATCGGCGACGCCGCCGCGCGCGTTCTTGACCACGGCGCAACCGCGCAAGGTTCCCGGATGAAATCGCTCGGTGATCACTGGACGGTCACCGTGACCCGACGGGTGTTGTTGAGGCGCATTAACGCGCACACCCGCGCGCACGCGCCGTGTGCTCGACGTGACGGGAAGATCGATCCTCATGATCCATCCATCGATTGATCGCGAGAGGCCGACGCCGGGGCCGCGTCCGACAGCAGCGCAGAAGCATTCGCATTTAACGCGAGGATGCAGGAGGAATGGGGGATATCGAGGTAGCAGCAGTAGGGTAGCATTAGCAAGATCTCTCTCTCCTCTCCGCGCTGCCGCTGCCACCGTCGTCGTCATCATTGCCGTTTCGTCCCCCGGCCGATCGAGCCATCATTGCCTGACGCGCGAGCTACATGCTCTCGATCATCTTCCTCTCGGTCGATCGGGTCCCATCCATTCCCATCGCTTCGTCTCAATTACTAGTAATCTTTTCAAACGGATTTTCATCCCGCTCTATAAGTAAATCTACACGGCCGAACCCATATAAAATAATGGGTGGATGCTCTTACAAAACAGAACAATAAGAGGCAAACTTGCCATCGACCGGAACGAGACTGAGAACCTCCACAACGACACCGTCAAGAGGGTAACAACGTAGTCCTCGAGACTGAGACGGTTAAGCATCCCAACATGAAAAAGGTGCCAATAACCAACGCCCCCAACAGGGTTATGATACCCCGTAGACATCACCGCCATTAGCTTTACCGTCATGCAAATTACAAATCTTAATGGGGATAATACTCAACACTTAACATGACGTGTGACTGAGGCAGCAATGTGCATACGCAAAAGACTGAAACTGCATAATTTTCAGTTTTTGTGGTTTCAGATGAAAAAATTCCTCCAGCTAGATCTTGCACGGACATATGTTTTCCCCAGAGCGCCTGGAGACGCTCTAGCATTGGTGATCTCTATGGCACTTGTATTGCGTTGCGTGTTACAAACTTTCTACATAGCGGAAAGCCATTTTGACTCCCGAGTTCCGGTGATCACTTTATTTAATGATAAAATAAATACCAATTTATGAGTCTAAAAAATCAAAAAAAAATCTAGATGTAGTCAATGATGCATCGTACAAGTACGCAAAATCACAATGCGATCTTTTTATATTGTGAGATATGTAAAAATAGCGAAATCTGTATATTTTGGAGGTTTGAAAATATGTGTACTCAGATCACACATTTGTATTTTTATGTAGAATATAAAGTATTTTATATAAATATTTTGCATGATTGGGGTACATCATTGAGACATGCAGAAACTCCAAAATTTCATCTATATTTATTTTTAAATAGAGGGAATCACTGGAGCCTAAGAGCACGAAATCTCCACTCTTTACATATGCTCAACAATTCAAATTAATGGTGGTAAGTCGGAGAGTAAAATAAACCATGGACAAAATATGATACTGTAGCCTTTAGGTGTGTGTGCGCGCGCGAGCGCAGGAGACCAGGGTTTCGGCTTTCGGTTTGCATTTTTTACCGGGCCTGGCCGAAATAGCCGAAATTCGGTTTTTCGGAAAATTTTCGAAAAATCTCGGACGAAATTGCTAAACCAAAATTTGAAATTTGGAACGAAAAATGACCGAAAAATGAACGAAAAATGACCGAAATTTGCCAAAAAAATTGAAATCAAACAGAACAAAAATGGACAGCAAAAACTATAGCAAAATATACATGTACGTGGACAATATATTAATACTAGTGCAGATTAGATAATCCATCCAGATCAGGAAATAACAAAACGACAGCACAGATTAACCATCACCGCATCATAGTCCAACAAGAGTCCAAATTAATCATCACAACGTAATAGTCCACACTCCACAACAATCGTCCAGATAAATAAACTACTTAACAGTTTAAAACACAGGCCATAACCATTACAACCGAGTCATTGAAAGTTCAAGCAACACGGCCCCAAAATGCAAACGGTAAATTCATTCACGACTTCATGTTCCTTCATCCTTCAATTGTGCCTGAAACAAGGACTGTTTGCTCCCAGGCTTCCTTGTTCTTCTACCTTACAATTTAGAATACCAAAGATCAGGAAATGTAATGTAATACCAGAAGCATGTTGGACAAAGTAGATATATAGTACAAGAGACTAATCACAGAATATAATGGACAAGCAATTTATATTGGTTCAAGAGAACACAGAATGATGTAAATTATAACCATATGCATCAGATAAAGTTCTATTAAAGTTCAAAACCATTGTAGTTTTGTGGGCAGAAAACCAACAAAACAGACAAACATTTGTATATTGTGATGTTGCAGCAGCTAAGAAACAAGCTAATGTAACTAGTTGTTTTACCTTTCAGCATTCAAGGAACAAAATAAATCACATAAAAATCTACATCATATAATTAGACCGGACGGCCGGAGGCGCATAATTGATCAATACTGGATGCAACGTATGCTCATGTACTGGCGGGAAAAGTACGACTGGCTAAAATAGCTAGAACATTTGACACAATAGATATGCGGACAGAGCAGATCCTAGCACCATAATCAAGCTACAGAATCTAATCTAGGCTAGCACGAGTTCTACATAAGCATACACGGTACGGTCAGGCTAACCTTCCTGCCGCTGGTGGCCGCGCTCCATGTTGCTGCCGCCATCGACCCGGCCACCGGCCGTACGTCCGCTGTTGAGGACGTTTTCACGCTCCATGGACGTGGATGGGGAGGGGGAGAGGGAGAAGGGTGATGGGGAGTGTTGGAATACTGGAGGAGATGGACGGAGATGGGCGGAGGCGGCGCTGCCCCGCCTCCCTCGCTTGGGTTGCCTGCAGCCGCCGCACAGGGGAGTGGTGATGGGGAAAAGTGAAAGTTAGGGTTAGGAAGGCTCCGTTCCTGTTTTTATACCAGGGAGGGTTATCTCTGGACTATTCTAGACCATGGGCCGGGCTGAAGATTCAAAAAAGGCCGAAATTATTTGACCGACTTATATAAATACCGGGCACAAACGAAATGGCCGAAATTCGGCCGAAATTCATTTTTTCCGGCCGAAATTCAAAACCCTGCAGGAGACTAGCTACATTTTCTAGCGATCAGAAGGAGTATTGCTAGAGCCAGAGAAACGGGACTGTGCGTGCGACTGTGGCAGTACGTAAACATGCCGCCATGAATGCAGGGAGGTGTGCAATGAATATATCCTGCAGAATCGAACGACATTTCTGGGAGGCCTGTGCCTGACCTTCTCTCTCCCTGCTGCCACGCGCCCTGCAACATGCATTCTGCCTTTTCGTTTCGGACGCGACGATCGACCTCCAAAATTTCAGAGGGTTTCATCCAGAGAGACCTGGTTCGTCAACCAGCCAGTCATACTCCATGATTCAAACGAGCGCCAGCTTCGTACCCTGTGGCATGGCGTCCACTGTTGAAGGCCACGACGCACGATCTCGCCATGCCATGGAGTACTTGATTAGCTTCGTCCATGCCCATAGCTTGCTATCTTGTGAGTGATGAAGGCTCATTTGCAGATGGGTTTCAAATGCACTAGGCCTAGCAGCTGTTTGAATTAATTAGCAGCTGCATGAACACATATGCTCAGCACCGTGTGATCTTTTTGGGGATTCACCGCGGAAAAGATCGCTATCTATACTGACCGGGGATGTGACCTCTCCAGGCGTCAATTGACCCAGCAGCCTATGGATCCTAGGCTGCGGAAATCTTCTGATGGATCCCTTCACCGCATGCACAAGCCTTTTACTCCTACGCTGCTGCTCCTCCTCTACTGCCTGTACGAGCTACGCTTCCTCTTCCCCGGCCACGCGATTTGCCTCCGGCGCAAGCAAGCAAAAGCGAAGCCGCAGCGGCGCAGTGCAGCTCAGTGATAGTAAATGCCTGCTTAGTGTAGGAGCACGACTACCATATATCTACTTGATAGATCCATCCACCTGACCAGTCCTACAGAGGATCTCATGCTATGATGCAGCACATTTCACCACAGACAAGTGCGCGCGCATGAGGCGCGCAGACCCTATGGGTAGGTCATTAGCGTGCAGGCCATGTCCCAATCCAATCGTAGAGTCTTCCTAGGGCACAAGTCAACCCAAAGATACTACATATCACCATGTGTCAATTTTGGATGACATGTAAAATGTAAGGCTAAAATGACATCACTCCAAACTAAGGCTTATGATGGCTGAGTGGAGATATACAAAATTTCCTTTGATCACAGTTTGAGGAAATTTAGAATGCAACGAGACATCTTTTTTTCAAATAACCATCCACGGAAAATATAGGTTGAAGTCTTTAGTGCCATTAGAACATCCTAAGTACTCCCTCCATCTTTTAATCTTTGGTACAGTTTTCATGTCGTTCGGCCTTGCTTTGACCTTAAATTCCTTAGCTTTACCTATTCATGCGAATCAAACACCCAACTTTACAAAATCACCCCTTCCAATCGGATGTTAAGCACATGCAATTATATTATATTTCTGTGTGTTTCTTATTCGTAGGATGTTAGAATCATGTGGACAAAACATACCCTAATTAATACATAATGACTTGCATTTTGGATTAATGAAAAATGTGGACATGATGTTTTGACTCACGGGTGCAGATGAACCCGTTGTGCAATGCATTTTTAACGCATTTCAAAATGTAAAAATATTTCAAACAAATTTTTTGAGTGTTCATATGAAAAATGTCTATCTGTACAAAAAAAAAGTTTCGCATCAAAAAGACATTTTGTGTGACCGGTATAAAAAAGAGAAAAAAATATTACGTGAAGTGACATTTTTTATCACCGGGGATTTGTCTTTTTACACCAGCCGCACAAAATGTCTTTTCATCCCATTTTTTTTGTACGAACATAAAATGTTCATATGTACACCCAAAAATTGTGTTTGAATTTTATTAATATTTTAAAATTCGTTTTTTGGGTAGTGGGTGTAGATGCACCTATGAGCCGAAATGGATTTCCCCTTTTTAGGGGGTCTTTGTTTTGTAAGGTTCTCAAAACGCATGAATAGGAAGCACACAAGATTGGAGTGCAATGTCCTATTTATACTATAGGATTTAAAAAATGAGAGGACTTTCGATCAAGAAATGTTTGATATGACAGGAAAACCAAAGGAACTCAAGCAAGAGGTTTGAGTGAATGAAAATTGTTTCCAAAGATTTCAAACATGCGATCAGACGACTACCATAGGGATAAAAAACCTAAGGATCCAAATGCTCCAAAAACCTTATGAAATTTAATTGAATAAAAAAGGAAACTTACCAATTTTTTAGTCGAACATTTCTAAGAAATACATTTCCATAACAACTAAAATTTTGTGTATACTCCCTCCATCACGGTTTACACGGCGCACTTCTAAAACCATGCATTTCCAAATGAGAAGAGAATTAAGGCACAAATCATTAACTGCTCACATAATTAGGTGGTGAGAAACGGAAAAGCAGGCCGCAGACTCCTCTCCTTCCTATTCTTTCACTGGTGAAACGCGGGTGAGGAAGCAGCATGCAGCGCCGTCTTGCTATAATTACGGCGCAATGCATTAACTAACGATGCTATAATTTAGCCAATTAACGATTGCCTTGGTCGCAGAGATTACGCATGCGCGCCGAGTATACCGTGAGAATGGAGGGAGTACCGTTTATCAGTGATTTTCTAGAACACAATTAAATATTTTTATGTGAAGTCTATTTTTATGTGATATCGCATGCATGCACATAAATTAAAAATGGCAATCAAAGTATTATTTCATTGGTTTTATTTTATTAGGTATATTCATAAAGACACTGATTTAAGGTTGGCTAATTGATGATCCTCCTGGTGCGAGGGGCACAATCATCAATTCATCATAGCCTGGGATAAAAAAAATACACCTAAAAACTCTCTAAATTTACCTAAACAACAAAAACATGAACAAAGGTCGTATCTCGACTATTTCATAAGAATACCCACTAATCTTGTGGTTTAATCAAGTTTTGAATGTACTTTAAACACATCAATTTAACTTATCCACTCGGAACCGCTTAACTCTGTTGTTTCCAAACGAGACAAACTTGACCAACTACGGTCAGAACTTTGATACACGAATCGTGTATGTATATAATTAAGGAAGAGGTGGCTGATTGAGTGGTAGTAGAAGTCAGGGACAAATATGCCTGCAGGGAGTGTACATCAACAACAAACAACGCATCGAAGCAAAGTAAGCAAACTAAATACATGCATTGATTTATCACACAAAACACAACTACTCCCTCCGTATCAAAATATAAGTCGCCCTAGTCACCTACCACACACATGTATGTAGACATGTTTCAGTACAAGATACACGTGAATCTTGCACTAAAACATGTCTACATACATGTGTGTGGTAAGTGACTAGTGCGACTTATATTTTGATACGGAGGAAGTAGGAATTAATTAACGCTCCCAGGATAGATATCAATTCAGGACGTTTCACACCACTTCAGTCTTCAGCACAACTTTGGTGGATGTTTTTCCTGTCAGCGACCTGTAAAACATTGGCAAGATCAAAACAAGGCGGTAGGTTTTTCATTATAGTTAATTTGATGCATGAATAATTGGCTATAACACTATACTAGTACTTGTTAGGCTAAAACTACATACAGACAATTGTCATAAACTGTAGATATCAGTGATCGCTTATACAGAAACATTGACGGATCATTTTATAGAATACTATTTTAATACTGAGAACTGCAAATTTTGGCACGCCACTGTTGAAGCTGACAACAGGATTCCAGCAGTCCAGCACCAAACTAATCAAGATTACCTATTTAACTGTTAACTATCACAGTGCAGACGGACAGATAGATCGATGCAACAAGATACTGTTATTCCTTGAAAGAGAACAAGCTTGCACGCAGAAGACATGAAATGTCAGTACTTCTTTCACAGGTGAGGTGTTTAGTTGGTAGTATAGCTACCTAGCTAGCTGGTGATACACATGACAGACAATACCCATGTTGATTCTAAAAGTTTGTGGCAGAAACTTTTTAACCTAAAGTCAAATACTATGTGTGTGAAAAGTCTTACTCAAAGCTAAACATGAATCACGCATGAAGTTCAAATGGACAATACTGTACGCGCGTGTGCTGCAGTGCATGGACATTTGACACTAATAACAACAACCATAGTAGTAAAAGCTAAACAGTACTGTACGCATCAAACAGATGCAAGCCCGATTGATCTTGATGACTGAGCACGAGTTAAATTCAAAAGTGCGCACGTAACTAATCATCAACATTAATGGGGTTCAAACAGTTCTACAATTGTTATAGTACTATCAGGCATGCATCATTGCACACTACCGAACTAACCAGACTCTTGCAATCTCTCTCGTGATGATTTATTCAAAAATCAATGAGAAGGGGAAGAAGAAAACTAAAGCACAGTGCGGAGAGTGAAATTAATGTCACACCTGACAGACAGAAACCGCCAGGCTAGCTACTGCCCGGCGCCGGCCCTCTCGTCGCTGCCAGCGATGCCGGTCTTCATGAACGGTGAGCCGCCGAGCATGCCGAGGCCCGGCACTGACCCGGCACCGGCCATCGTCGCCGAGTACCCAAACTCGTATGCGCCGTTCACCCCCAGCCTCGCGATGGGCTCTGCGGCCTCGTAGCTCCTGGAAAGCATCTGCACGGCGGCGAACTGCTGGTCTTGCCCGAAGCCGCCGAGCGCCGCCGAGTGCCCGACGTTGATGAAGCTCGCCGCGCCGTTCGGCACCGTGCTACCGATGAACTCCGCCATCGCCTGCGAGCCGTTTGGCCCCGTCGTCGCCTAGAACAAGAATCACGGGAACACGAACAACAAAATGTAACGAAGTTAATTACGTGCGTATGAGCGATGACCAAGAGAGAAGTGTGATCTAATCAAATGAATGAATCTCACGGCACCTGGTACTTGGAGAGTTCGTACTTGGCGCGGGCGAGGTCCTGCTGGAGCTGGCGGAGATTCCGCTGGAGGATGGAGATGACGGCGACGCAGCCGTAGACGGGGTCGCGGAGGCGCATGTCGGCCTCGTAGGCGAGGGAGTTCACGGCGTCCTCGCGCTGGTACGGGTGGAGCTCGTTCAGCAGCTTCGTCACGTTGCTGGCGCCGAAGACGCGGTGCACGTGCACGAACTTCTGCGGGTTGTCCGGCGGGAAGTAGGGCGCGAACACGCAGTCCGGCTGGCACTTGCGCCTGAGGAACTTGCACGCCGCGCACGGTGACCCGTGCCGCACACCCCCAAGCCGCCGCCGTTGGCCGCGGACGAAGCCGCTAAGGTGATCACCGATCCGCCACCCGGCGCCGGCACCGAGGACGCCGACGATGAGGCCATGACGTCGTTCCTTGCGCCTGGTCAAAGAAGAGGTAGCACGAAAGGTAAGTAGCCTGTCATATCCTTTTTCTTCGACAGAATTTGTACGTTGCTGGAAACTAGCTGCAAAAGTGAAAAAATAGAAGCATATAACCGATCGAGGAAGAAGTGTATAAACAGAAAGAATCAGTGATTTTATTCCTTGCCAAATACTCTAGGAAGAAGGAACGATGCCTAAGAAAGCACAAGAAATTATACCAAATATGTGCTCCCATTAGCATCCTCTATCTATATGATAGAAGGAAACAAAGCAAATAAAGGGAGAGAAATCAAAAATACAATTTCTTTCCGTTTGAGCACGCACGAAAAAAGAGGACGGAAAAAAGAGAGAGCAAAATCGTTTCTTGCACTTCTGAACGTGTATGTCACTCGGAAATGCCAACAGACGTTGGGCATGTGCCTTTCTTGGATCAATGGCCGAGAGCGTAGTTAACTGGAACCAAGAAGAGAAATAGCGTAGTAATAGGAAGAGACTAGTAGAAAGGAAGTGAGAGGGGAGGGATAAAAGAAAGTGAGAGAGAAGTTATCGGATCCGACGCCGGCGGTGGATGGCTGCCTATCTACGTACCCTTTTTGCACGATCTTTTTCCGCTATCTCTGCGCGCGCCGCCGCCGCCGCCACTTGCTGCTCGCCGCCCTCCTCGCCTTTCTCTCCGGCCTCCCGGCTGTTGCAGCTGCTCTTTTTAAGCGGAGCGTAGGTTCTTATTCCTCGCTGCTGCTTTGCTCTGTTTGTGTGTCTGTTTCTGAGAGAGAGACAGAAGGTGAGGTGCGGAAGAAGTGAGGGATAGAAGACCACCGAAAGATGGTGAGGTGCGAGGTATATGTTGCGAGGAAGGGGGAGGAAGAGGGGGGATGGATGTAGGGTGGGAGGGGGAGGTTAAAAGAATGGAATTTGATATCTGTGTTCTTTATTGGATGGGTAGATATTAAGGAAGAGAGAGAAGGGGAATGAAGGAATACTGATTGGACCCTCCAGTCGGTCAATGTGATCCTCTATATCGTGTCGACGATCATAAGGCGTGCTGTGTGTGAAAATCTGTCTTCGATGCAATACATAGAAGAATCAAGATTTTTTATAACTATTTTTGTTTTTATTTAGTTTTTTGCTTCCAACACTGTATGCAAATTTTATCATTTTTGACGCAATACATAGAAGAGAACTCCATGTGGAAGAATCAAGATTTTTTATAACTATTTTTGTTTTTATTTAGTTTTTGTTTCCAACACTGTATGCAAATTTTATCATTTTTTATGCAATACATAGAAGAGAACTCCATGAGGAAGAATCAAGATTTTTTTTCCAACACTCTATGCAAATTTTATCATTTTTGATGCAATACATAGAAGAGAACTCCATGTGGAAGAATCAAGTTTTTTGAAATGTTTCATATTCTTTGAACTCTTATCAAAACGAGGTGCAAATTGACAGCATGTCACACCATAAAAAGCTTATATTACACCAATCACTGCTAGTGTACATGAAAATGATTTTTATCGATGTTTATGTGCAATCAATTAGACACTTTTAGTTCATTTTTCATCAATTTTGTTAAATGTTCAGAAAGCATTTTAATTAATCAATGTAATATGTTTTGCATCATAGACATGTAGACGTCAACCTAATAATAACATGGACACATGTTGTCCATGTTATGGGGGTTGGACTGACCCATGTTGAGACATAATAATATCACTCATAGATCTCTCTACACGATGTGTACGCTTTGTATTTGGACCTAAGATTGTCGCATGTAACCGAGATGTGAATTGAAGTACTTTGGGGAAATCAAAAGCTACACCGTTACTGGATAGTTATAAAGGTCGCTTTTTTTTCATGAAGCATGGTGCGAGCGATGACAAGTCAATATAGAATTTTCCCCTCACCACTTAAGAGAGAGATCTCTAGGGATCTCGAGTGATCTGATCTAGAAATGTATGGTCGTGCTACGTAAGATAGCCAGTAAAGGTCTCCAGGAAATAAAAGTGGGTCAAGAAGCGAGCCATGACAGTTGAAGAACACCAAGTTTACACAAAATATACAAGTCTAATTTACATCTTTGGTATTAAAAAATAAATTTACACGCATATGCGAGAAAATAGAAGGGGACCCCCCACGATTAGAGTTTGAATTGTATCATAACTCAAAAGAATGAGAAACACATATATTTACTTTGATATGTATGCATCAAACAGATCATAATAACACTTATAGTACCAACAAAATTTATCATATCATTATTATCAAAATTACCTGGAATTCATGCTAAACTTATGTGAAGACTGGTATTGCTTTTACATGTGAGAATCTCCTGGAAATTTCCCAGAAATTCATACTAATTAAAGATGTGGTTTGATTGACGTTTCACGAGTCCACAAAAAAATACAACATTTTCTTCATTCGAATTCTACGTGGTTTATGGGATCACTATAGGGTTCTCCGGGCTCTAACCGCAATCATAAGGTGGAGTTCGATGAATGGTATCCGATAAGATAGAGAAGTTGCACCTAGGGTGGTACCAACTAGTGGGAATAGCCAAGACGAACCATGTCATCATGTCATTAGTGTTGATTCAACAAAATAAAGACAAGATACTGATTGCACCGAAGAAGATGAGGATCATTATAATCTAGACCCATTCGCACGCCGGGAAAGAGATCTAAAATTGAACAAGGCTTGATAATGATAATTTGTAGAGTCATATACATGTCGTAGAAAGCAACAATTTAGAAGGAGGCCACCTAGAAGGAGTCCAAAGGTCTTTTCAGAAGAAAAAATCTACTAGAGATCTTCTAGAACTTAGAGGTAGGTGAAGAAGCGAGCCATGACGGTTGAAGAACAAACTTTGTACACAATATATACCGGTCTAACTTATATCTATGGTTGTACAATAAAACATAAAAAAATATTTTATGCTGAGTCTAATGATATTGATTTATCATTAGAAATGTTAATATATTTTCTAAAACTTAGTTTAAGAAAGTCACGTTTGACTTTTCAAAAACTAATACGCCTTACCAAAAGGATGGAGTATTAAATGACATCGAATATGTAAAGACAAGAAAGGTACAAGGGAGCCCTCAGCTTGATTAGTGTTTCAATTGTGCCTTATAGTTCAAAAGTGTGTCCAAATTGAATTGTCCCTTCTCACCTTTGAAGACATTCATGTGGCCCTAGCCATTGCTCCACCCTTTTTGTGCAAAGTTGAGAAAGATCCATGCATGGCCATGTCCTTGATACGACAAAGAGCATGTCCCGATTTCCGAATGGGCACAGGCCCACTGGGCCCCTTTTTAATAACAGTAGAGAGTCAGAAATGCGGGCCAGTACTCCCTCGCTCCACGCTGCCGAGGCAATAAAACCAGCCCAGGGGTAAACACAGCCATGCATGCCCACAACTCAAAAATTGAATGCATGTATAGCAGCAGCTGCAAGAATGTAATGGTGTATGATTGAGCACTCGCGGCCGGGCGGTCCTTCTCTCAGGACCCTTCCTATTCAATACCGTCATGGCCACAACTCATGCATCCACAAGGTTAGCTGATTAGCTCGCTCGCAGATGTTAAGTACTTACTACACTCTCATTTTCATAATGGGAGTATATATAAGAGTAAGTATATTAAGGTGCTGTAATGGAGCACAGCGTTTTGGAGTGTAGCTCGTTTTTTTTTAAATGACCACATTTTGATGTTTAAAAAATTCAAGAATCCTCGATGTAGATAAAGTCGAGATTTACCACTAATTAAATTTTCAAGGGAAAATTCATATGATATTGGGCTACACAGAAATGACAAATGTGATAAAAAAAATTGAACTTTTACACTGTGTACTTTTCACCGATCTAGAACTGCGTATTTGTCTTTTTTGTCCATGCTAAAATATAACGAATTTGTCACTAAAATTTTGCACAATGTAAGATCTCGATATTATCTACACGTAGGAAAAAATTTGAATTGTTAAAACAAAAACCGAGCTAGTGTAGATCGGCATCCATTTGGAGTTTCCGATTGTAACTTGACTATAAGGATTTAAATATCATATTTTTACTTAATCGGAGGAGAGAAAAGAAAGAGCGATAAGTTAGTAGTCAGCTACATCATGTGCTTCTATGTAATTTGTAAGAGTGTAAAGTGAACCATGTATTGATAAATTAGCATATGTATATAGCAAACTACACCGCGGTGTTTCCTGCTAGGAGCTCGCTGATTGAGCCTGTCTGTAGTCCTGCGGATAGTGGCGGTGTTGATCCTTTCTGTGGTGCTACCCTGGATGGCGTTGTGGGTCTCGGCGGTGTGCCGCGTGTGTTGGTGTGCCCGTGCTCTCGGCGAGCTCCGGCCCAACACCTCTGCCCGCCCTGCTTTTGCTCCTTCTTCGGCGTTGCTCGCCTTGGTGTTTCACCTATAATCTCGTCGGTAGCTCTGTTTTTCTGTTGGGTGTGTGTAGTGCGTGCATTGTAAGCTGGGTTCAGCATTATGTACCTTTCGCCGTTCGTGGCGTTATTAATTTAACGTCGGGCCTCTCGGCCTTGTATCTAAAAACATATAGCAAACTACACAGATATCTTGATGTTTAATCAATACGGTTGGGTGATTGATAAGCATGCCCGTGCAAATCGATCGTCTCGCAGAGACGTCGGTTGCTACTAGAGTACACTAGAGTAGCCAAATCATGAGCTATTAGGAGCAAGTAGAAGTAGCACTGGACCGCGCGGCAGGTGGTCGGCTGCCAATTCTAGCTCGGCCATCAATTCGGGAATGATGTGTTACTCCCACATGATCTCATCATGGACGAGATCAGTGTAGTGTACTAGCGGGATAATCTTGCTGCAAAATGGGCAGTACTTATCCAGTGCAGGACCCTGTGGCCGGCCGGTGCTGCACTGCAGTTAGGCTCTTTAATTTTCCTTTCATCATACTGTACTACAGTTAGCCTCGCAAAGCCAAGCCGTTCACCGCCCAACCGTCGGTGCCGCGGAAACCCGTGGGGATGGCGGGCGGGGAGAAAGAGCGTGGGCAGGTGGAAAGCGGCGATGCCGGCCGGTGATCGCCGGCTGAGGCGGGAGAGAGAAGTTGCATGTCCCTTCCGAGGCGACCCATCCTTGCTTGTGAAATTTGACAAAATTAATCATTTTTTAAAACTTCAACAAAAAATAACCCTTTTTGAAAAAAATTCTGAAACTAACCCTTTTGTGTGGCTCCCGCATCGGGGGCGACACACATACATGTGCAACGCCCCAAGCTGGGGCGCCACAGCTCTGCATGTGTGGCGCCCCAGCTTGGGGCGTTGCACATAAGGATGTGGCTCCTCAGCTGGGAGAGTTGCACATGTATGTGTGGCGCCCCCCGATGCGGGAGCCACACAAAAGGGTTAGTTTTAGAATTTTTTTCAAAAAAGGGTTATTTTTTGTTAAAGTTTCACCAAAGGGTTAATTTTATCAAATTTCACTCCTTGCTTGGGCCTGACCATGCCGATACGTACGCATCCGGCCGACCGCGGCTCAGTGATGATCTGGTTCGCGCGTGCGTGCGTGAATCTACCGGATGGGACTGGTGATTCTGTGACTCGACGCCGGTTGTCCGTCAGTCCAACCGATGCACGCGGGTAGTTCCGGGATTAGGTTTAGATCGATCGTGTGCAGGGCAGGCAAATCAATCACAGATGGATATCCATCTCAATGGCCGGAGGAAATTGCACAAACCACCATCTATTGGTGTAAGTTTTGCGCAAAACACCTATTTTTAGGGTTTGTTGCACAGAACACCTACTATTAAGGTAATGAGTTGCAACTAGGGGGACGGTGCCGGATCCCTGACTTGGGGCAATTCCACTGAAAGGTCAGGCCCATCAGGCGTGGGGCCCCACGTGTTAGCCACCCAAAGTCAGGATAACTCAGGGATGGGCATGTCAGAAGATCTGTTTCCGATCTAATCTAGTGTTTGTCTTTATTTACCTGATTGGACAAGTGTGTCCCGATTGTAAATGCCTACGTGGCAAATAAAACTGGCCCGAGTGGGTCCTGCCCTGAGTATGAAACAAAAACACGAAAAGACGCAAGGTATAACATGAATCATCCAAGTTCAGTACAATCGGTCCAGATTTGTGAAGCAATAGCATGCTATGAAGGGCTGAAACTGGCTGTTAACGAGCACTGCAACCAGATAATTGTTGAAACTGACTGTTTATCTCTCATACAAGCCTTTGATCTTGGAGGCACTGATCGCTCGGACATCAGAATTATTGCTCAGGACTTTAGGTACTTGATCCCTGAGGGGAAAGATGTCAAGCTAGAGTACCGAAGCAGAGAAGCAAATCTCTTAGCGCATGAGATTGCAAAATTAGCCAATAGTGCCTTGTGTAATGGGGTGTTGTTCGGCCAGGTTCCAAATAGCTTGTCGGAACTGGCTGAACGCGATTGTATGAATGTTTCTTCCAGTTAATTAATACAGAAAATTCAAAAAAAAAATCAATACAAAGAAAAAAACAGAAGAAAGTCATAAAGACAAGGAATTGTTGTCTCCCTCCTGTTTTTTCTATGCTTACTGTAGATTTACATGTTTTGACAAACTTCAGAAAAATTTAGACCATGAGGAGGCTACCAGATGCAACCAATAGTGAATTTGAAAATAAAACATGCTTGGATGCTAAAACCTGATGACTACAATTTCTACCATGTTTTGGTGTTACTGATCTTATTTTCTGAATATTGTGGCAAATTTATGAATCTTATTAAATTCGTGTAGCAATCTTATGCTTTTTCACATAAAAGTTTACGACGTGATCACGGATGCAACCAATAGTGATTTTCGAAAAAAAATCTTGTTTGGATCACATGTTAGACAGATATTGGCGGTTTTTATTAGCCTATTCAAAAACAATTCACAAAATTCTCTGTATTTTCTTTTGTTTGAACTGGCTGACATGGCCTTTTTTATTTGCCACATGGCCATTCACAGATAGGACCCACTTGTCAGCAGTCATGTTAACAAAGATAAACAATAGATTAGACCTATGTGCAACTAATTATAGTAGGTGTTCTGCGCAACGAACCACAAAAGTAGGTGTTTTGCACAAAAATAGCACCAATAGGTGGTGGTTTGTACAATTTCCTCCAATGACCGTGGATACTCCTTTCCGGTCCTTATCTGCTTGATTTCTGCAGCCAGCAAGACAACCAAGGGCGACACGGGGGCTCCCCAAACCCTAGCGCCGCTGCCTCCCTTCTCCACCCTCTTCTCTTACCCCGTTGTTGGAGGACGCTGCCAACCAAAGCCCATGCGCTCGACGGCGGCGGCGGGGCAACTTCTCGTGGCCACATCGGGGATCCTAGGCCACGGACTTCGTTGGTCGTGGGCGCGTGTTTCGGATTCATCCGGGCGTGCGGCAGCGGGTCAGGCTAAAGGTGGAGGCGGACCTTGGTTGTCCTCCCGCAGGCGGTGGACAGCGGTGACAAGCTAGCAGTTTAATCGTCTATAAGATTAGGGAGTTGTGGGTACGAGTGAAAATCAGGCTTTGATTTCATTCATGGCGGACGATGACGGTGTCTACACACCGCTACCTTTTTTAAGTCATCGTCTTTGTAGTCATCGTTACCTCTCTCGGGCTACTTCGTGGGAAATCCTAGGTCAAGGTCTTTCGGATCGGAAGATGGGGACACTATGGTGTCATTCTCCCTCCTTGGGCATCGTTTTGGAACATGCGCTTGATAGAGGCATCACGAGGTGGAGCGGCATGGAATCTACCGTGGCGACACCTGGGGTCTCTGTGGCATGATATGGTGCTACGGGGTCTCAGTGTTGGACGGAGATGATTGGTGCGTGTAGGGCGGTGGCGGTCTTGCGTCGTGGTGGCATCGATGGTTGTCCTGACTTGGTTAATTTGTTGATCCATGAAGATGGGTCAGCGCAAAACCACGGCGACGGCTTCTATAGCGTGTGCATGCAGTACAGTGAGGGTCAACTGTACCGATTTGTGCTCCCGGCTCGCTGTTGGACGACTTATTGAGGTATCCAGGTTTAGATGTTGTGCGCATCTGCAGCGTAGGTGTAAGGTCTGATCACACGGCTCCGATCATAGTCACCTCTTCATCTAGCGGTAGGTGTCAATAGTTTGTAAAACTTTATTAAATAATATAATAATAAAAGTAATCTCCATCACTTTTATTTAGAGGCTGGGGTTTCAGTGATCGATCGGACATGATGAAAAAATGCCGGGAGACTTGTATGGGATCTCTTTCTAAGCTGAAATCGTAGGGGCTGACCCGCCGCCGCACGCCTCTGCCTTTAGCCTGTTTGTATAAGATCTGTTTAAAAAATCATAGGGACCTTAGCTAAAATCATGTCACAAAAACCATATTCACAATTTTTTAAAAAATCTGAAAAAATTACACAACATATCTAGGGCCGTTTCTAGAACTCCAGAAAAATTCAGCTAAAAATTTGATCTACAGTTAGAGAAAGAAAAGTTTAAATTATACCATGAATAGTGTGAAACACTATTAACACTGAAGTTTTTCTTTTTTGCCTCTCTAAGTATAGGTTGAATTTGAAGTAATTTTTTCTTACATTGCATATATAACATAAATGCGTGTTGTCAATTTTTTTGAAAATATTTGCACATGTGTTGTCCATTAAAAATAATAATAATCTCAAGATACTATCTAATGTTGGATCCAACCCAAATTGTCCCCGAAAAATGCTTTCTAGTGTATGCATATACCACCTCGGCCGCAGCGGTGGAATGAGTTGTCAACGTCCAAGCTAGGCGCAGGGGAGTTATATGTGTTGAGAAACAAACTGAATGATTGCAACTGATTTTATTCCATCGATGATCACAGTATATATACAAGGAGAACCGACTCTTGTAGAGTCGCGTCCGTTCGCGAGGGGGCAGAGAGCGTCGTGACGGTTTGTCATATAGGCAACCGCATGAGACTTTTACAAGGAAGGATTATCCTCTAATTACATGATTAAATAAATCCTAACACTCCCCCTAATCCTTGCTTGTCCTTGTGACTGATCATCCTTTGGAATCATCTTCTCCAAAAACCCTGTGGGAAAAATTGAGAAGAAATATGCAATATGCCATGAAAAACTCCTTCTAAAAACCTCGTGGGAAAATAAGGAGAAATCGACATATATCGTCCATGCTTGTACTACTATTGCCTCATTAAAAACCTTACATGAGAAACCTTAGGAAAACTCACAAAGGAAAAGAGTGCAATACCGAAAATCTTATGATCTTCAACAAGTTATAACCTAGGAGATTTCTCCCCCTGAATTTTGCAAGTCACGAAGTCTCCTCATACCAATTCCCTTCACATATTTATTGAACAAAGAACTTGGTAACGACTTGGAAACAAATCTGAGGTTATCGCATGACTTTGCTTGCAAAATACTTATTTCCCCATTCTTCTGTAGTTCATGGGGATAAAATAGCTTAGGAGCAATATGCTTTGTAATATTACTCTTAATATAACCTGTCTGCATTTGTACAATACAAGCAGCATTATCTCATAGATAATGGTGGGAGATTCCAATGAACCGATCCCACTTGAACTCTGGACAAAGTTCATCATCCTTTGAAGCCATACACATTCCCGTGATGCTTCGTACAAAGCAATTATCTCAGAATGATTAGTGGGCGTAGCCACTAGGGTTTCTAGGGATTTTACTCCCCCTGAACTTTGCAAACCTCAAGGTTGTCCCCTACCAATTCCACGAACCTAATTCTGGAATATAAACGCTGGTAGAGACATTGTGAATATCACAATAGTTTGTTTGCAAATTATCCTCTTACACTTCTGTAATTCACGAGGATATAACCCGTAAACAATACAAGTGACAATACAGTGACATTATCTTGATGATTCTGTCGAATCTCCACATGATCTCACATGTGGCCAATCATTCCGCGAAGCCATACACATCTTGTGATGCTTCATTACTGCAGAATGGTCACTTGAAGGACCCATTTAGAGTCTATTCTGAAGGCTCTCCTCAGAATATTTTTCCATTAAATCCAGTCTTTGATATGACACTGTTGGGATCACATAATTAGTCACTATCGAGATTTCACAACATGGTCCAGTCTTGATTTTCCGATGGAACTAATCAAAACTTTTTGTGCCTTGGACATATCTGAGAATATTCCTTACACAAATCTTATACCTTGCTTTGGGGATTGCACTCTCAAATAAATTGCCAACAAATATAATGTCAGGCCTGACGTATTCAGCAAGATATATGAGTGTTCTGATGGTATTCAGATATGGAACTTCAGGTCCACTATCACTTCACCATCTCCCCTAGGTCTGAATGGGATTGTATCCCATTTCATGTATAATATGACCATAGGTGTTCGATAAGATATATCCATATTGAACTTTTCCAATATTTCTGGATATATGAAGACTGATATACATTTATTCCCAAGGGAATACGCTCAAGCTATAAACTTAGCATCATTTGGTTTGACCCAAATATCCGTCTTAAAATGATTGTGTGTATCTCATTTGTCCTTTATAGACATTGATGATAAGATCATCGACATCACTAAATGATGTAAATCCAATTCAGGATATCTTCATGAATACACATCAAAATCATCAGTATTAGAGTAATCCTTATCAAGGAGTAACTCACTTAGTCGGTTGTACCACACAACTCTCCGACATCTTCAAAGTCATAGAATGACTTCTGAAGCTTCACACACGCATGTTGCGATTTATCATTGGATTCAGAATATTAAGCCCTTTCAAGACTTCTATATCTGAACTAGTGATCCATGTGAGTATATAGCCACTACATACATCAACCGCATGGATCCTACTGCCAATTCAGTATCGAAACATAATTCCACTCATACCGAAAAGGTATGCTACATCGTATTCGATGTTGGGTCTCTGCGGAAACCCTTGTGCTACAAGCCTCACTTTTTCACCACCTCATCTATTTTCGTTTCTGAACGAAAAATCACTTCTCTTCCCTACCGAAGATACTTATGAGGAGCAGGTTTTACTATTGTAAACACCTCTCTTTTGATGAGTGAGTGCTACTCTTCCTTAATTGCTTCCTTTCATTTGAACCAACATAAGTGCAAAACAACACTCTCCATGGATTTTGGTTCAGGGCCCAAAAGGATCTCACAATTCTCAAGAAGAAACTTATGTCGACATATGTAGACTTTTCATATACGATTCTCATGAATCAATATCATTTGTGGAATTCTCGTTACGCCTCTTAACTCCTTGTTATTTCCCACAACAACAGAGTCAAGGTGTTTCGATGTCCCAACACTTAAATTGTGTGCACATCTGTGATGGGCTCTGGATGACGCATCCGTCAGGTGTCCTTCAACCCGAGGTTGAACTACATTTACTGATTGAGGAGAACATCTCCTCCTATGAGAACTTAATCTCATGCGTCCAGAATTCTCCCCCTCATGCTCTCATTTGGGGACACAAGTGGTTTATTAGGTACCTCCACTCGTTCTGGTACTTTATTTCAATGACACCTTTGTCATCAGTAAATATATATGGCAGATTATTTGCAAAACATTGCAAATTTCTCATAACCTGAACCTGTGGTTCAGATTCTTAAGTACGTGGACAAAATGTTTACTACATTTCTTATGCATTTCCTGGCATTCTATGTGGTACATTTCTCCCCCTAATGCCAGAAAATGTCCTTATTGCAAAAGCAATCAACGCACGGGCTGCAAATGACTCCCTTGCTAGGGTTAAGGTATTTGACGGATTAACAATCATACCACAGTCATTCCTCACATAGATCCCAAATATATGTGAAGGCCCTTTATGTACGCCGGGGTGGTGATATCGGTATGCAACCGAATTACCGCAGATGGGAAATACTTCACTGATTTCCACGTACAAACTGCAAGGGATGCAGTATAATATGCATTTGATCTCATTTAGACCAAACATGCGGCGTGTGAGACCGCATGTTACCACCAACGAATGTTGGCTAATCACAATTCTGTAACGATGGCCATTCAATTTGACTCTCTTCTATAAGAGATCAGCCACACCATTTTGGGAAGGTACACAACATACTGAATATGACCATTGAATGTCCGTGAATAAAATTCAACGACATTTCCATTCCAATGGAACTATCCCATATTTAGGATAATTTGCTCCAAATTCGTCAATTTGAGCAATTAATTCAGTAAACACATGGTTTTGTGCGGAGGATCCACACCTAAGACCATCTTCTAGATGTGTCTATGAATACCATGAAGTACCAACATAACCCACAATGGTTGAATATTCTGCATTATTCAATGCGTTCAATAATAATGAGTGGCTCATTTCAAATTTTAAGGTGAGAGTGCCTTAAAATTAATTCCCCTATGCCACGTGTAGTGTACATAAAATCTAATGATTGTCGGGAATATTCTGGCCAACAGAATCAACAATAATTTTTCGAATCGTCCTATACCCGATTGGTAAAGGAGGAAATATTATTGTGTACGCAACAATATTGAGTATGAATTGATTCATACACTCAATTTTTTCTCAACTATCATGTCCCATGGACAAGATGTTACAAATTATACTACATTTAGTAGTATAATGACTTAATGATCCATTCCCTTTTGAGATGTACACTCCATTTCTGTATGTCATATCGCATTCACTTTACGTTCAAATCCTCATGGTTCTTTAACCACTAACTTGCTTATAACTATAAGCACCAGCATGAATTTCAGATAATGGTATAGCACCCGTTGGCTGTACCCGATGATTCTTCATAAGAAGTTCATCATATTTTCACACTGACATAAAGATGATTTCTTTTACCATCATAGGAGAACATAAAGTGCAGTAAGGTCATACAATCAGATCAAGATCCGAGACTGCCTTATCACACACTATCAACTTCATGTTGATTTATAGATAACATAATTATAAGCCTCAGCAGACTTAAAATTCCGAATACGAATGAATAGCCATTCGTATGATGCTTATGACAACATATCTATCTTCAATGGAGTCTCAACAGGAAAACAAATTCATCATCTGTTAAATACTCAGTTTCAAAACTGAATCATTGCGATGACACATAAATGCAAATCTGCATAAATAGCCATGACATTCTCTGCAGGTGGAGTTTCTGTGGCGACAAGGCCACGGGTCGACAAAATCATTAATGTCCATGATCCCCATGTTAAAAAAAAATATTCCCACCTTTTGTCATCACATCGCATTTCCTTCCGAGAAAGGCCAGCCATATGCTCTCGGTTGTGCATGAAATTTAATTCACTTCTTTGATTACACTTCATAAGTTGTGTACGCATGGAAGGTAATCACCAAATTATGCAAGTATTTTGCATAATTCTCTTCACAGCATAATGTGCAATATACTCGCCACCAATGTCTTGGATTCCACTCCTGAGTATGTGACCCAAGAGTCACACCCAATGACAAATGCTATGACATTTCCAAGTACTTGGAAAAGCATCATGAAGGTAGTCACCAATGGTGTAGACATCATAGTTCCGAACAAAAATAATTCTGTTCTACGACACTATATGTCCTAAATTATGTGCCTTCATTTTAGCTCACATAATTTGTCTCATGACATAATAATATTACAACACACAATATATCTTTCTTGGATATGTCACTCATATCCTGCATGAAAAATCATGCGTGTAATAACATGCTTGATTCAAGGTCAATGAGAAGCCTAAATGACCCAAAATATAACTTTCTACAAAAAAAAATATAATCACCATAACATGGCGTAGATCTTCGTTTTGTAGAACACGGTCGAGGTAATTTCCATAAGTGGCGTACACCTCACTCGTATGGCTATCTTCATGCCATAACCCATGTGCTTTCGCTTTTTGCTCTGAACACATGGAGGTAATCACTACTTGGTAGTGTAGACCTTCCCTCGTGTTACTTTGCACAACCTTGTGTTGATTAAAACACATTCTAGGTAATCACCACATCATGGTGTAGACCTTTAGTTGTGAACAAAGTTATGCAAAAATTGAAAGAAGTCATATTATTTTTAAGCATCGTCAACATACAACAATTAACATTGTACTCATATAAATGTTGACATTTTTTTTCAGACATTACGTAGTCACATGTTAGAAACAACTAACATTCACATTCACATGTTAGAAACAACTAACATTTTTTTTTCAGACATTACGTAGTCATATATGTACAGAAAACTGAAAAAGCTGGAAGCTAATCAGAAACAATACGAAAAAAGGCAATAGGCCAAAACAAGGCAGCCCACCACCGTGTGGCACATGCCGCGCCTTTTTTGTTTTTCGTTTTTGTTTTTTCTTTTTCTTGCTCGTACAGAGCATGGACCGCTCCAGATTGGATAAGGGGAGAGGACGGTTTCGTTTCCGTCGCCAGCCTCCCCAATCCCCTTTTGCGGTGGCCTTTCCGGCAGCACCGGCGCCACCACCCTTTGCCGCCGCCGCCGGCTGTTCAACGGCGAGGAACCGAAGGGCCCGGCGCCTCGTCCTCCTCCTCTGAGGAAGATGCGCCGGCAAGTTGCGTCCCGGGCGCGACGCCGTTGGAGTGGCCGTTCGCGAGCCCGAGGCTCGCCGGTCTCTACTCTCCAAGTCGGCGGCCGCTCGACGAGGGCAGATGCAGCCCAAGGCCAACGCCCGACGAGGCAGCCCCGGAGTTCACCGCCTCGTGTGCCGGAGTTGGAGATGGCAGGTCAGGCGCCCCGAGCACCGTAGGCTCGGGCGCTCGGCCTCCTCCTCGACATCATAGTCTGCCGCCGGTGGAGATGGCGGCGCTGTGGGGCACGGGCCCCAATCATGCACCGGGCACGGTTCTGGTGGAGGAGGAGCCGCTAGCGCCAGATCGACGCCCACGACATCGACCTCCATCTCCTCGTCGGCGTGTAGCATCGGGGATGCTGTCCCGGCCAAGATCCAGGCCGGCAATGGTTGCGCTTCCGGCATCACCGGAGGTGTCGCTGGTTCGGCCTGGACGCCTGATGGTCCAGCACCATGGCGGTCACCAAGTCCGTGGCGGAAACCACGGCGGTGTCCTCCGAAACGGTGGAGTGGAGACCGTGGTGGCGTCCTCCGTAACGACGGAGAATGCGGACACCACGCCGGCGATGCGCGATCTGCCGGCGACGGCGATCTTCTCCCCGAAGTAAGCGAAGGAAAAATCCCAGGAATCTCCTAGGCATTGTGCTTACCTCTTTTTGTTCTTCTTTCCGGCGAGTTCGCCGGTGATTTTGGCCAGTTCGCTCTCTCGGTAAAGCGAAGTGCTGATAACGTGTTGAGAAACAAACTGAATGATTGCAACTGATTTTATTCCATCGATGATCACAGTATATATACAAGGAGAACCGACTCTTGTAGAGTCGCGTCCGTTCGCGAGGGGGCGCAGAGAGCGTCGTGACGGTTTGTCATATAGGCAACCGCACGAGACTTTTACAAGGAAGGATTATCCTCTAATTACATGATTAAATAAATCCTAACAATATGTAACACTGATCCTCCCGCTCTGTCTGCCTGCTTCGCTGTGTCTCCTCGTTGGCTCATCTCCCGTCCGGATCGGAGGAGGAAATGCGATCGAGCGACTATCCCTTTCCCTCCCTCGTCATTCTTGGATCCGCGTCCGGCCTGTTGACATGCACCGTCCTGCAGTGGCACTGTTCGCGCACCGGCTTAATCCCTACACGAAGTGTACAACAGGCAGCATGTGCGGACGTTAGTGCTAAACTGTTATGTGACGCATTTTATGTCAAGACATAGTATCATTTTGTTCAAAACACTGAAACATACGTATGGTGAGAACAAACATGACTTATCACGTCTCAGGACTGTCCAAAACTTGACCTTAAACCGAGACGTGCAAGCAGTCACAATGTGTCGCACAAACGAGTAACTTTTTGTGTGTGGGAGATGACGTTTATGTCGATAGCAAGACTTTTGTGGTGATTTCGTCAGTACCAAGACCTTACATGCTAGCTCGGTCTTTTGGAGATACTAATAGGGGCGGGGTATGCGTACGTGCGTTCATTGAGATGAGTGTGCGTGTATGTGAACATATGCGTTTATAGTGTTTTTCTATTTTTAATGAAGCAAATAGTGTGTTTCTATTTTTTTTAAAGCCTTGAAAATCATTAGTGTTTTTCTCTTAGGTATACATTTTGCATTCTCGATCAACTGGGAACAAGCAGCCAAAGGGTGTAGGTTTTTGGCGAGTTTTTATCCTATGATGTTGTGATATAACCCTCTTTTCTGTCTAATCGGATGACACAACGACTACTTTAACCATTTATAACCCAAAAAAATGAACATCCAAAGGGTGAAAAATAAGACGGTAGCCGATACGTAAGGTACGGCGTGGGGGCAGGGCCGCAGGGGGGACAAAACGGAGGGAGTGCGAGCGTGGCCATGGATGGGGATGGGGCGCGCTCGACCAAAGGGAATGACGGAGTTATTGCGGGTAGTTCCGTTCCGCCTACTCCATCGTCCTCCTCTCTTCATTCCCCAGTCCCCACTCGCTGACCGCCTCGGGATGTGAGATCAGAATGAATGCCATCGACGCCCAAGTATACATCGCGCGCAGACGAGCCGTCCCCATCTGAGCTCCTCGTCTTGGAGCCATGTGCGTGAGTGTTCATGGCCCATGCAACTATGCAAGGCCATGCCACGCTCTCCCTCCCCCGTGCTTTCAGTTCTCGCATTCCCCGGCTTGAAAAAGCTCAGCTCCTTCTGCCCCATTTCTATCGAAGAAGACTGTTGCGTTCCCGATAACTCATCCACTCCGTCTTGGTGAAAATCCTGCTGCAGTGCAGTCTCTCCCCCCTCTCTTCCTTTCTGCCTCGGAGTTCAGAGGAGCGGGGTCGATCGATGGGTGCGATCGAGGAGCAGGAGGAGATTAATGGCGGCAGTGCAGCTATGGAGAGCGGGCAGGGCAGACAGGCTGACTCGAAGTGACGGGTGCTGAGGAATTGTACGCGAGAATGCGTGTGTGTGTGTGTCTACACGCGCGGCCGGCGCAGCGAGCGCATACATGCCTGCCCTCCTTCCTGCATGCCTGCGGGCGATGACGAGTAGTAAATGAATGCATGCGGGGAATGCACATCGGAGTCCACGTTTTGACCTGCTTTGCACTCCGCCGAGATCAATGTTGATATTGCCATATTGGCCTGCTTCGCAGTACTGTACTGCTGCTTTTCTTTTTTCTAGGTTGTAATATTTACACAAAGACCAAATCTAATTAAGCAAAAGCAAAGGTAGTTCCTGCTGCATTGGCGGGTTTTTTCTTTATTTTTCTTTTGGCTATGTGCATCCCTAAGCTCCAGTGGCGGCGCCAGGAACTGAAGGCTGGGTATGCATCCAAAAAAAAAAATTGAATACTGAGCGAGGGCGAAGGGGCAGGGCGGGCGGCCGGGGCGGGGGCCTGGCGCGGGGGCGGTTGACATCGGCGCAAGGCGGCCGGCGGCGCTGCGTCTCAAGGAACAGGGGGTCAGGGGGGCAGAGGCTGTCTGCGGGAGTGCGGGCGTCGTGCGTGCGAGGCTGCGAGCGACCTGGAGCGAACGAGTGCGTGCTGGGGCTGGGCTGGATGTGTGTTTGCTCCTTCGTGGGCTGGGCTCACATATACATATTTATTTTTTCGCCAAAATCTTGGGTATGCATTGGCATACACCTGCCGCCGCCCCTGCTAAGCTCTCTACACAAGGGCGGACCCAGGCAAAACTTTGAGAGGGTGCACACCATTTCTTGTATAACCTCACATAAATTGAATATTTTTCTTCAAAAATAAACAAATTAGGTTGAAGTTTCAATTTTGAGTTGGGGCCAAGGCCTCCACAAGCCTCTACTTGGGTCTGCCCCTGTCTCTACATTATGTTGTTGCTGAGACTGTATGTAATTGATATCTGCTTGGTCCGTCGCTCATCGCTCTGTCCTCCTCTTCAATCCCCTCCAACTGCGTATTTTTATACTAAACGGCCCTTAATCAGACATTAAGCTAAGTGTGGTCCTTCGAAAAACTTTCAGCTAACTATGACCATTTGAAAAAATCTCATATGCTAAGGCGTTCTGAAAATATCAGAGGCTCTGGAAATCCCAGAAAACGCCATACACTTTGGTGTATCCTAAGTCAGAAAAACACAAAAAATTCTAAGTCATTTGGGTAAAGCCCAATGATATGGCTTTTCTCGGGTATAGATGATCTGAGAGTCTCAGAGTACGCCAACTGATATGACGTTCTCTGAGATTCTCAGAGCCGAAAAGCCTTTTCATTTGGATTTACCCAAATGATTTAGAAATTTTTGCGTTTTTCTGGCTCAGGATAAGCCAAAGTGTATGGCGGTTTCTGAGTTTTTTAGAGGCTCTGATATTTTCAGAACGCCAAATGCTATGGCGTTTTCGAAAAGGATCATAGTTGGCTGAAAGTTTTGTGAAGGACATACTTAACTTAATGTCCGATTAAGGACCATTTAGTAAAAAAAGATACCTCCCCTGCACGCCGTCCTGCTGCTGCCTCTCCCTGCTTGGCTAACTGCTGCACCGCTGCACTGTATTGGCTAAAATATCTCATCATGACACTGCCATCCAATAATCAATTATATTTGTTTTATCACTTGGCCTTTTTTATGCATAGTCTGTGTTTTCTGTGGAATTTGCCCCCTCTTATGTTTTGTTCACGATCCGCCGCAGCCTGCATGGTTGACCTGTCCTGCTCAACAGTAAAACAATATTATTCACTCCGTCGAGATCAATTTCGATATTTACCATATTGGTTTTTTTCTAGGTCATAATATCTACACACGGATCAATTTAAGCAAAAAATTTAGAGCAAAGGGTTTGCCCCGAATTCATTCAGATAACCAAAATAGCTTCAAAGTTGTCACACATACAAATATACAACGCGACCTCGCTCCCAGGTTTCCAACCAAAATAGATAAGAAAAATGAACAAAACATTGATTTTTCTTTAAAATTATTGTTTTAATAGAAATTTCAGTAATATTGCGTGAAAGAAAATATTTTTAAAAATATTACGCTTTCGGTTTGGGCCAAATAAAATACCTTTTCGTTCAGATGCTAAGCAAAATATGGAACGGGCCACATTGCCGACCAGAGTTAGGAAGGTTTCGTTCTAGCCCAAACCGAACATATCAGCTTGGGCCAAAAATGAAAGGATCTTTCAGCCTAGGCCAAACAAAAAGCCCGCCATTTCCGGATTACCCGAACCTAGATTTCTTTTCTGAGCATAATTTGGTTGCCATTATTTTCTAAAAGTTTTTTAATTTGAAATAACAGACCCAAAATTTTGAACAAGCCGGCCGACGAATCACATTGAATCCCCTTTGAAATAACAATATTTTCATTCAATAAAAAAAATTATACAAATGATTTATCACCACACACAGCTAGCAATACTGCTAATAATAATATTATATATATAAGTTTACAACTTTTTAATGGGTGTTAAAATAATAACAATAGTATTAATATTTATCACCATATATTGCTAATTATATTTCACCTAGATGATTTAAATGGGTGATAAAATAAGTGTTTAGGCTAATAACATAAATTTGTAACAAATAAAATATATTTCTAATTATAGTTAATGGGTGATAAAATAATAACAATATGATATCTATCTCCATAGGTTGCTATTTATATTTCATCCAAATGATTTAAACAACAAAATTTCTTTTCAGCTAATAATAATAATGTATGTATAAGTTTGTAACTGTTTAGTGCGTGATTCAAGCCAGCGATATAAAGTTACATCATGGATTTAAAAAATAATCAAGCCTTTGAACTTGGTAGAGACTGAATGTTCATTTCGTTTTGGCTCAGACTGAAAGGTATTTTTGTCACCTGGCCCACTGATGGTTGGATTCTATAGCATCGAGTGACCCGGGCACTGATTGTTGTCTTGTTTTCCTCGAGTCGTTTCATTTGGGAAGCCACTATGCCAATCCCCAAATCAAATTGCACCTTTCGGTTAGGCTCTGAAAGAAAAGTTGTCTTTTTATTTGGCACAAAAAGACAGCCTAATATTTTTTTAAGTAATTTTTTTCGCGTAATATCAGTGAAATTTATAGAAAAAATGCTATTTAAAATATTAAAACATGAGTGCGACCTGGGTGACCGCATAGGGACAAAAAAACTGGGGCCCATATCCCATCGCACAGTCCATAATATGTGGCCCATCAAAAGCTAGTGGATTGTGCGGTTCTTTTACATGTGCGTTCCGGTACTTGTTCTGAGCGTGAGGACGAATCCTATATATCGTCCAACAACGGCTCAAGATGCTCGCGACGCCTGAAGCACTTCCGCAACAGCCACATTTTTCTCTTTTTTGTTTTGTTTGTTTCTTCTTCTTCTCTCTTGTCTTTTCCTTTTTCTGTTTACTTTTATTTTTTTCCTTTTTTTATGATTTAAAAAATGTTTAGAATTAAACAATCTTCAGATTTATAAATGATGGATCTGCACACAACATAATCAAACTAGTTTGTTCCAACGAAAAAGAAAGATTGTCGATCTCCATGACTTGCTGTAAACAAAAGATTAAACGTATGATGTGAAAAATAAATGTAGATGCAAAAAGTAACAGCGAGCAAATGATGATGGGAAACAATAGAAATGGCGTTTTAATCAATGTAAAATAATGGACCGGGGTCCACAGTAAACTAGTGATGTTTCTTAATAAAACAAATAAACAAACATGCTGGGTAAATAAATTACAGCTGGACAATTGACAAATTGTAAGGGCATGACAATGCTATCAAGACAAGCTAAAGTTCACTGTAATATTTAATTGGGCGTTTGATACCCAATGATGCTACTATGCGGGCGCGTAGTTGACGAGGGAATCTTGATGCGGTGTTGCTTCTTCGCTCCTCGGTAATGGCGCCAGAAAACAGTTGTGATACCCAATGATGCTACTATGACGGGCGCGTAGTTGACGAGGTAATTTTGATGCGGTGTTGCTTCTTCGCTCCCCGGCAACGGCGACAGAAAACAGTCTTGATGGCCCTTCACGTAGTTACCTGCGTGAAAAATAAATGGGTTAGGTTGAGATTCCAAGTGCAGAGTGTGTAGTAAGTGTAAGACGTGTTTTCCCCACGAGGGTGATTCGAGGGTTTAATATCGAACTCTCGGGGAATCAGTAGTGAAGATTTATCTTTCCTATCCTTCTTTTGGTTACCTACAAAACAAAGTAAATGTTTTGGTCCTCAACCTCACCTACTGGTTGTCAATCACAAGGTGTGAGAATGATATCAAGATAATATGCAATGCAAAACAAGAAATAAATATGCAATGGTGGTAAATAAATATGCAATGATGGTGTTAGCAATGATAAATGATATTTTTGGGTTTTTTATGATGAATGCAAGATGTAAAAGTGTTTTTGTATTTTCGGATTTTTAAATGGCAGAAAATGGAAAAATGGTAAAAGTGGTTGGAAAGGTGTTTCTTATGATTAAAAATGGACCGGGGTTCATGGTTTCACAAATGCACTCTCTCTTTAATAAAGTGGTAGACAATGGAACACTAGAGTTGACATATGAGATTGCAACACAACAGTTTAATGACAAGTTATAATTATATGGGCATCACGTCCTAACATAGAGACTTTTTGGTTATTAGTCTCTCTTATACTCCACCAAGATGCGAACTAAATCATAACACCTCAGTAATTAAGATAACTCAGAGTATAGCAATAAGTATCATGACATGAAGTTAAAATAAGAACATGCTAGATCTAGTCATGGAGGAAGTGGCAATGGTCACACCCACATCTCCGGTAGCATGGTATTTCTTTTTATCCCTAGTGAGGCAACAAAATAAGGTAAAACACTCAAGTGGATCGCGGAACTTTCTCTCACGTTCACCGCACTAGCCACCCCCTGTTACTTCAACTAATGCACACGTTCCCCCTCACACGCTCTCATAAACATGATTGATCATGATAAGTAAATAAAAACGGGGTACATAATATGCATCTACTTTCATAACTGAAACAAAACCATTGCAATCTCAAACATATATTAACTCATAAAAAGATCCACCATAAATGTATTACATAGATGACCGTAATCATGTTCAGCAGCTCATACGGTACTAATTAGTGAAGCTCGAGAGAGAGAGAGATACATAAGTTACTTCCACAAACCCATAGTCCAGAGGTGGACTACTCCCTCTTCATCATGGAGACGGTGGAGAAGTCGTTGGACAAGATGGAGACCACGCCAGCAGCGCCACGCCGGAGTTTTCCCCCTCCAATCTGCAACTCCAGGTCTCTGTTTTGGTGTTTCTGTGTTTCTGCGGCGCTCCTTTCAGAGAACGTCGGGGGACTATTTTTATTGGCGTTTTTAGGTCAAAACGATTTCGGTGGAGGAAAGATAGACGGCAGCGGAGCTCCGAGGCCCAAAAGGAGGGGTCCCACGCGGCCAGGTACAGGGGCCGCGTGGGCCCACCTATCTTGGCCCTCGGGCCTCCTCTTGTTTGCTTCCTTCGCTCCCACGCTTTGTTCCTTCCAAAAAATGATGCTCGTAAATTTTTAGGTCATTTGGACGTCGTTTGGGTCCCTGATACATTAAAATATAGAAATAGGGTTTTCTACCTGCGCAGGGTTAATTCCATAAAAAATAGGAAACATATCAAATATTCCCAAAATCATTATAAAACAATGATATAACCCTTATATGATGCAAATATGACTGGAATATAAGTAAAAATAATGCAAAGCTCATGTATGCATTTTACATGCATCAACATCCCCAAGCTTAACCTATACTCGTCCTCGAGTATGAAGGTGATAAAACTGACATGGACTTTGCAATTTAATACTATCAATGGATATCAAAGGTGATTACTATTGCTACATAGAGTCAAATTGTTCATTCTTAAAAGGAGTAGCAATATGCAAGATAGTTTATGAAGTGATATAAAGTATTCAATGCAAGGATGTTCAATGATAATTCACAAAGTGTAACATAAGAGAAGAAGTACTATGGACCACATGTATGCATAATGATAAGTAAGAACTTCCTACAATGGTCATAGAGTATTGGTGAAAATCTGAATATAAAAGGTGGACACTTTGGAAAGATATATATGTGACTAGAGGTAAAGCATGAATAAATTTCATCTAACTTCTAAACTTCTCTACTTAAGTCAATGATTGTAATATGGTTGACAAAGTACAGGTTGAAAGTCTCATGCCCCTTGAATACAAGTACCTACTCCATGTGCTACTCAACTTGGAAAACAAAGCAAGTTCAAGTTAAATATCATTGTAAGTAATAATAGTATCATTAAGAGCGTCAACTGGGGTACCTCTTGTCCCAGGATATGGAACAAGCCCATATCAAAATGACAAGACAAACAAACATAATGAACAATCTCAACACCCTTTTTATTTACCATTGGATAGCTTTTTATTGTAAGGTGTATCACAGAAGGTTCACCATAGCATGTAAGTAAATTTCCACCATGAATGATGCATGGCTTAGATTAGCGGCCCAGGCGTCTCTCTAACCATTTATACAAACTCATTTAAACTCACTTCATTTCCTCCTTTATTTCACCCATGGTAAACATCCATAAACAAAAGTACATGATATCAACTAAATGAGATGATGTGCAATGTTGAAAGCTTGCCATGTGACAGCACATATGAGCTAACTCTCAACCAAAACATTTGTCAAGTCCACAACTTCATAATTTTAATCACAATGGGTCATATTTTATTTATGCAATGAAAGTAAAATGTGCATCAAGTTCGAGAGAGCTATATAACCAACTTTTCCCACAACAATTAATAACATAAGCATTTTCATTCAGAGGTATAGATAACACAAATATCATGATAAACATACTCGGAATAGCATAAACCTAATAGGTAGATATGGTGGACTCACTGGAAAAATTTGGTTGAAGGTGTTGGAAACAAGTTTTTGCTTGTTGGAATTTTTGGGCTAGCAAGAGGGAGAAAGTTGACCATCTAAATGCATGCATGAGTGTCCATAGAACTAACTAATCCATGTTAAAACAAGGTAGAATAACATTTATCATCAAAACATGAATAAAAGATAGCTCTTGATAAAATATTTGCAAATTATTACTCATTAACAAGCTCATGAATCATGCAATTATATGTGTCTTTTAAAATTAACTCAACATCCCTTTTCCCAATCTTATAATAGCATCCAACATAATTCAACCCAAATTTCCAGTAGCTCTCTCATATATAAATGATAGTTTGGTGGTCTCACAAAATAAAAATCTAACCTAAACAAACAAAAGACGCTCCAAGTTTATGCGATAAAGTGTTTCGATCGAAAAACAGAAGTTAGACGTGTGCAAACCGAGAGTGTGTAGGTACAGTGGGGTTGTCTTCACATCCCCAAGCTTATGGTCTTCACCATCCTTGGATAGCTCTTGGTGCATCTCCTCTAATCCCTGTGAAAAAACTTCAAAACACCGATTCTCCCATTTCTTTTTCTGTGGGGCACATTAGTAGTGATAAACAAATAGATTTCTTGCTGCATATAATCCTTAGACAAAAATTCATATGGATGTCCAGAGCATGTATAATGTTGTATGCCTACTCATAAACTCAATTGGATAAAAAAGATTCATGTTAAAAGTTCTAAGCATGCATCAAACAAAATGGGACAGAATCTGTCCAGAAAAACAACAGCAGCAAAACGTATTTTTCTACCCTACTTAACTTTGTAGAAAATTCCGAAAAAATTCATGCATACAGAGGATGAAAAGTTTCCACTACAGTTTAAATATGAGCTCATTGGAGTTACAGAATAAGAATTAAAAATCATACCGTGCACTGATTCGCGCAGGAAAAATATCCCGAACGCTATAAGCAACTTTTTCATAGCAAAATGAGTAAAACTTGGCACTTTATTAAAAATTCCAGAAACTAAACTAAACACTAAGTCTCTTGTTACAGCAAGAGGACACAAAGAAAATCACAAATAAAAACAACCAGGTTGCCTCCCGTAAAGCGCTTTCTTTATAGCCATATAGTTAGGCTTCTTACTTGATGTTTATTGTGGACGAAGCTCATGAGGGAGCTTGAATGATGTGCCCCTCTTCCTTGGGAAGTGTTCCATACATTTCTTGTGTGGAAACTGAAACTTCACATTCCCTTCTTTTGAATCAATGATAGCACCTGTAGTACGAAGAAAAGGTCTTCCAAGAATAATTGGACTAGAGGTTTTATTCCCCATATCCATGATTAGAAAATCAACAGGCACAAATGTCATATGTAACTCTACCAAAACATCACTTACTTTTCCTAAAGCATGTTTAATGGAATCATCAGCAAGTGCAAGTTCAATAGAGCATTTTTCAAGATTTTTAATTCAAGTACTTCATATAGTTCTTTAGATAAAACAGAGACACTAGATCCTAGATCAAGTATAGCATGGTGTGTCTCTTTTCCAATGGTTACTAGGACTTTGGGAATCCATATATCCCCAAGCTTAGGTGGTATCATAGCCTCTTGGTTGTACCTAGCAATCTTTTATTTCAACACATGATTAGCAATATAAGAACCAAAACCTGCTTGGTTAACATTAATATAAGGATCACTTGCAAATTTTTGTAAGATAGATATTAGTTCATGCAAGCTACAATTCTCTAGTTCAAGCAATGGATCCTTTACTTCACTAAGCATTTTAACTTCTTCAACTTTCATCTCTTTTTTAACCCAAGCTTGTTGCTTATCAGGAACTTCTTTCACATGCTTAAATGATGAGTCTTTTCTTATTGAATCACTAACACAAACCAGCTTTTCCTTAATTCTATCGAGGTAAACATCTTTTTCAAGAAATTCCTTCTCACATAATCTTAGTTTATGCATGACATTAACTAATTCATTGTTTATCTTGGGAATAATGTTTTCAGAATAAGATACTAGTTGTTCAAAATCCTCTTTACTTGGTAGCTTCTCTAACTTAGTTTCAAATTTATCTTTGGATAATGCAAGTGCTACTGCGGTGTCCTCCAACTTTTTCTTGCTACCCACAAAGCTACCAAAGATTTTTCTAAGTGTCATGGCTGCACAAGGTGGTGTTGACAACACAAAACTTCCCCCTGTAGCCCCATCTAAAGCATTTTGGTACCAAGGGTCTATTCCATAATAGAAGTAAAGGTTTAGCTTTTCATCTTTACAAGGTGTAGGATCTTCATAGTGCATCCTATTAATTCTTAGCCAAACATCTTTTAATGTTTCTCCATGATATTGTTTAAAATTAGAGACCAAATTCAATGGAGGACTCACTCCTTGTTTGTTTCCTAGAACCATGATTGCAAGTTTTTATGTGTTTTTTAATTTTTATGCAAAACTGAAAATAAATATGCAAGACAATGACAAAACAAGATAAATTGCTTTGAAGGTAAAGATGGACAAGATGATGCTCACGTAGGTGCAACCTCCCCAAGCTTAGGTGTTAGCACAAGTTGGTGATGAAGTTGACTTGGTGAGATATCCTTGGATAAACCGGCACCAGAAAACAGAGCTAGTGCAGGGGACCCTTGGATAAACCTTTCAGCAATGATTCCCCGGCAACGGCGCCAGAAAACAGTCTTGATACCCAATGATGCTACTATGACGGGCGCGTAGTTGACGAGGGAATCTTGATGCGGTGTTGCTTCTTCGCTCCCCGGCAACGGCGCCAGAAAACAGTCTTGATACCCAATGATGATACTATGACGGGCGCGTAGTTGACGAGGGAATCTTGATGCGGTATTGCTTCTTCGCTCCCCGGCAACGGCGCCAGAAAACAGTCTTGATGGCCCTTCACGTAGTTACCTGCGTGAAAAATAAATGGGTTAGGTTGAGATTCCAAGTGCAGAGTGTGTAGTAAGTGGAAGACGTGTTTTCCCCACGAGGGTGATTCGAGGGTTTAATGTCGAACTCTCGGGGAATCAGTGGTGAAGATTTATCTTTCCTATCCTTCTTTTGGTTACCTACAAAACAAAGTAAATGTTTTGGTCCTCAACCTCACCTACTGGTTGTCAAGCACAAGGTGTGAGAATGATATCAAGATAATATGCAATGCAAAACAAGAAATAAATATGCAATGGTGGTAAATAAATATGCAATGATGGTGGTAGCAATGATAAATGATATTTTTGGGTTTTTTATGATGAATGCAAGATGTAAAAGTGTTTTTGTATTTTCGGATTTTTAAATGGCAGAAAATGGAAAATTGGTAAAAGTGGTTGGAAAGGTGTTTCTTATGATTAAAAATGGACCGGGGTTCATGGTTTCACAAATGCACTCTCTCTTTAATAAAATGGTAGACAATGGAACACTAGAGTTGACATATGAGATTGCAACACAACAGTTTAATGACAAGTTATAATTATATGAACATCATGTCCTAACATAGAGTCCTTTTGGTTATTAATCTCTCTTATACTCCACCAAGATGAGAACTAAATCATAACACCTCAGTAATTAAGATAACTCAGAGTATAGCAATAAGTATCATGACATGAAGTTAAAATAAGAACATGCTAGATCTAGTCATGGAGGAAGTGGCAATGGTCACACCCACATCTCCGGTAGCATGGCATTTCTTTTTATCCCTAGTGAGGCAACAAAGTAAGGTAAAACACCCAAGTGGATCGCAGAACTTTCTCTCGCGTTCACTGCACTAGCCACCCCCCGTTACTCCAACTAATGCACACGTTCCCCCTCACACGCTCTCATAAACATGCTTGATCATGACAAGTAAATAAGAACGGGGTACATAATATGCATATACTTTCATAACTGAAACAAAACCATTGCAATCTCAAACATATATTAACTCATAAAAAGATCCACCACAAAGGTATTACATAGATGACCGTAATCATGTTCAGCAGCTCATACGGTACTAATTAGTGAAGCTCGAGAGAGAGAGATATATAAGTTACTTCCACAAACCCATAGTCCAGAGGTGGACTACTCCCTCTTCATCATGGAGATGGTGGAGAAGTCGTTGGACAAGATGGAGACCACGCCGGCAGCGCCACACCGGAGTTTTCCCCCTCCAATCTGCAACTCCAGGTCTCTGTTTCGGTGTTTCTGTGTTTCTGCGGCGCTCCTCCCAGAGAACGTCGGGGGACTATTTTTGTATGCGTTTTTAGGTCAAAACGGAGTCGGTGGATGAAAGATCGACGGCAGCGGAGCTCCGAGGCCCAAAAGGAGGGGTCCCACGCGGCCAGGTACAGGGGCCGCGTGGGCCCACCTATCTTGGCCCTCGGGCCTCCTCTTGTTTGCTTCCTTCGCTCCCACGCTTTGTTCCTTCCAAAAAATGATGCTCGTAAATTTTCAGGTCATTTGGACGTCGTTTGGGTCCCTGATACATTAAAATATAGAAATAGGGTTTTCTACCTGCGCAGGGTTAATTCCATAAAAAATAGGAAACATATCAAATATTCCCAAAATCATTATAAAACAATGATATAACCCTTATATGATGCAAATATGACTGGAATATAAGTAAAAATAATGCAAAGCTCATGTATGCATTTTACATGCATCAACATCCCCAAGCTTAACCTATACTCGTCCTCGAGTATGAAGGTGATAAAACTGACATGGACTTTGCAATTTAATACTATCAATGGATATCAAAGGTGATTACTATTGCTACATAGAGTCAAATTGTTCATTCTTAAAAGGAGTAGCAATATGCAAGATAGTTTATGAAGTGATATAAAGTATTCAATGCAAGGATGTTCAATGATAATTCACAAAGTGTAACATAAGAGAAGAAGTACTATGGACCACATGTATGCATAATGATAAGTAAGAACTTCCTACAATGGTCATAGAGTATTGGTGAAAATCTGAATATAAAAGGTGGACACTTTGGAAAGATATATATGTGACTAGAGGTAAAGCATGAATAAATTTCATCTAACTTCTAAACTTCTCTACTTAAGTCAATGATTGTAATATGGTTGACAAAGTACAGGTTGAAAGTCTCATGCCCCTTGAATACAAGTACCTACTCCATGTGCTACTCAACTTGGAAAACAAAGCAAGTTCAAGTTAAATATCATTGTAAGTAATAATAGTATCATTAAGAGCGTCAACTGGGGTACCTCTTGTCCCAGGATATGGAACAAGCCCATATCAAAATGACAAGACAAACAAACATAATGAACAATCTCAACACCCTTTTTATTTACCATTGGATAGCTTTTATTGTAAGGTGTATCACAGAAGGTTCACCATAGCATGTAAGTAAATTTCCACCATGAATGATGCATGGCTTAGATTAGCGGCCCAGGCGTCTCTCTAACCATTTATACAAACTCATTTAAACTCACTTCATTTCCTCCTTTATTTCACCCATGGTAAGCATCCATAAACAAAAGTACATGATATCAACTAAATGAGATGATGTGCAATGTTGAAAGCTTGCCATGTGACAGCACATATGAGCTAACTCTCAACCAAAGACATTTGTCAAGTCCACAACTTCATAATTTTAATCACAATGGGTCATATTTTATTTATGCAATGAAAGTAAATGTGCATCAAGTTCGAGAGAGCTATATAACCAACTTTTCCCACAACAATTAATAACATAAGCATTTTCATTCAGAGGTATAGATAACACAAATATCATGATAAACATACTCGGAATAGCATAAAGCTAATAGGTAGATATGGTGGACTCACTGGAAAAATTTGGTTGAAGGTGTTGGAAACAAGTTTTTGCTTGTTGGAATTTTTGGGCTAGCAAGAGGGAGAAAGTTGACCATCTAAATGCATGCATGAGTGTCCATAGAACTAACTAATCCATGTTAAAACAAGGTAAATAACATTTATCATCAAAACATGAATAAAAGATAGCTCTTGATAAAATATTTGCAAATTATTACTCATTAACAAGCTCATGAATCATGCAATTATATGTGTCTTTTAAAATTAACTCAACATCCCTTTTCCCAATCTTATAATAGCATCCAACATAATTCAACCCAAATTTCCAGTAGCTCTCTCATATATAAATGATAGTTGGTGGTCTCACAAAATAAAAATCTAACCTAAACAAACAAAAGACGCTCCAAGTTTATGCGATAAAGTGTTTCGATCGAAAAACAGAAGTTAGACGTGTGCAAACCGAGAGTGTGTAGGTCCAGTGGGGTTGTCTTCACATCCCCAAGCTTATGGTCTTCACCATCCTTGGATAGCTCTTGGTGCATCTCCTCTAATCCCTGTGAAAAAACTTCAAAACACCGTTTCTCCCATTTCTTTTTCTGTGGGGCACATTAGTAGTGATAAACAAATAGATTTCTTGCTGCATATAATCCTTAGACAAAAATTCATATGATGTCCAGAGTGTATAATGTTGTATGCCTACTCATAAACTCAATTGGATAAAAAAGATTCATGTTAAAAGTTCTAAGCATGCATCAAACAAAATGGGACAGAATCTGTCCAGAAAAACAACAGCAGCAAAACGTATTTTTCTACCCTACTTAACTTTGTTAGAAAATTCCGAAAAAATTCATGCATACAGAGGATGAAAAGTTTCACTACAGTTTAAATATGAGCTCATTCGGAGTTACAGAATAAGAATTAAAAATCATACCGTGCACTGATTCGCGCAGGAAAAATATCCCGAATGCTATAAGCAACTTTTTCATACCAAAATGAGTAAAACTTGGCACTTTATTAAAAATTCCAGAAACTAAACTAAACACTAAGTCTCTTGTTACAGCAAGAGGACACAAAGAAAATCACAAATAAAAACAACCGGGTTGCCTCCCGTAAAGCGCTTTCTTTATAGCCATATAGTTAGGCTTCTTACTTGATGTTTATTGTGGACGAACTCATGAGGGAGCTTGAATGATGTGCCCCTCTTCCTTGGGAAGTGTTCCATACATTTCTTGTGTGGAAACTGAAACTTCACATTCCCTTCTTTTGAATCAATGATAGCACCTGTAGTACGAAGAAAAGGTCTTCCAAGAATAATTGGACTAGAGGTTTTATTCCCCATATCCATGATTAGAAAATCAACAGGCACAAATGTCATATGTAACTCTACCAAAACATCACTTACTTTTCTAAAGCATGTTTAATGGAATCATCAGCAAGTGCAAGTTCAATAGAGCATTTTTCAAGATTTAATTCAAGTACTTCATATAGTTCTTTAGATAAAACAGAGACACTAGATCCTAGATCAAGTATAGCATGGTGTGTCTCTTTTCCAATGGTTACTAGGACTTTGGGAATCCATATATCCCCAAGCTTAGGTGGTATCATAGCCTCTTGGTTGTACCTAGCAATCTTTTTTTCAACACATGATTAGCAATATAAGAACCAAAACCTGCTTGGTTAACATTATATAAGGATCACTTGCAAATTTTTGTAAGATAGATATTAATTCATGCAAGCTACAATTCTCTAGTTCAAGCAATGGATCCTTTACTTCACTAAGCATTTTAACTTCTTCAACTTTCATCTCTTTTTTAACCCAAGCTTGTTGCTTAACAGGAACTTCTTTCACATGCTTAAATGATGAGTCTTTTCTTATTGAATCACTAACACAAACCAGCTTTTCCTCAATTCTATTGAGGTAAACATCTTTTTCAAGAAATTCCTTCTCACATAATCTTAGTTTATGCATGACATTAACTAATTCATTGTTTATCTTGGGAATAATGTTTTCAGAATAAGATACTAGTTGTTCAAAATCCTCTTTACTTGGTAGCTTCTCTAACTTAGTTTCAAATTTATCTTTGGATAATGCAAGTGCTGCGGTGTCCTCCAACTTTTTCTTGCTACCCACAAAGCTACCAAAGATTTTCTAAGTGTCATGGCTGCACAAGGTGGTGTTGACAACACAAAACTTCCCCCTGTAGCCCCATCTAAAGCATTTTGGTACCAAGGGTCTATTCCATAATAGAAGTAAAGGTTTAGCTTTTCATCTTCACAAGGTGTAGGATCTTCATAGTGCATCCTATTAATTTTAGCCAAGCATCTTTTAATGTTTCTCCATGATATTGTTTAAAATTAGAGACCAAATTCAATGGAGGACTCACTCCTTGTTTGTTTCCTAGAACCATGATTGCAAGTTTTTATGTGTTTTTTTAATTTTTATGCAAAACTGAAAATAAATATGCAAGACAATGACAAAACAAGATAAATTGCTTTGAAGGTAAAGATGGACAAGATGATGCTCACGTAGGTGCAACCTCCCCAAGCTTAGGTGTTAGCACAAGTTGGTGATGAAGTTGACTTGGTGAGATATCCTTGGATAAACCGGCACCAGAAAACAGAGCTAGTGCAGGGGACCCTTGGATAAACCTTTCAGCAATGATTCCCCGGCAACGGCGCCAGAAAACAGTCTTGATACCCAATGATGCTACTATGACGGGCGCGTAGTTGACGAGGGAATCTTGATGCGGTGTTGCTTCTTCGCTCCCCGGCAACGGCGCCAGAAAACAGTCTTGATACCCAATGATGATACTATGACGGGCGCGTAGTTGACGAGGGAATCTTGATGCGGTATTGCTTCTTCGCTCCCCGGCAACGGCGCCAGAAAACAGTCTTGATGGCCCTTCACGTAGTTACCTGCGTGAAAAATAAATGGGTTAGGTTGAGATTCCAAGTGCAGAGTGTGTAGTAAGTGGAAGACGTGTTTTCCCCACGAGGGTGATTCGAGGGTTTAATGTCGAACTCTCGGGGAATCAGTAGTGAAGATTTATCTTTCCTATCCTTCTTTTGGTTACCTACAAAACAAAGTAAATGTTTTGGTCCTCAACCTCACCTACTGGTTGTCAAGCACAAGGTGTGAGAATGATATCAAGATAATATGCAATGCAAAACAAGAAATAAATATGCAATGGTGGTAAATAAATATGCAATGATGGTGGTAGCAATGATAAATGATATTTTTGGGTTTTTTATGATGAATGCAAGATGTAAAAGTGTTTTTGTATTTTCGGATTTTTAAATGGCAGAAAATGGAAAATTGGTAAAAGTGGTTGGAAAGGTGTTTCTTATGATTAAAAATGGACCGGGGTTCATGGTTTCACAAATGCACTCTCTCTTTAATAAAATGGTAGACAATGGAACACTAGAGTTGACATATGAGATTGCAACACAACAGTTTAATGACAAGTTATAATTATATGAACATCATGTCCTAACATAGAGTCCTTTTGGTTATTAATCTCTCTTATACTCCACCAAGATGAGAACTAAATCATAACACCTCAGTAATTAAGATAACTCAGAGTATAGCAATAAGTATCATGACATGAAGTTAAAATAAGAACATGCTAGATCTAGTCATGGAGGAAGTGGCAATGGTCACACCCACATCTCCGGTAGCATGGCATTTCTTTTTATCCCTAGTGAGGCAACAAAGTAAGGTAAAACACCCAAGTGGATCGCAGAACTTTCTCTCGCGTTCACTGCACTAGCCACCCCCCGTTACTCCAACTAATGCACACGTTCCCCCTCACACGCTCTCATAAACATGCTTGATCATGACAAGTAAATAAGAACGGGGTACATAATATGCATATACTTTCATAACTGAAACAAAACCATTGCAATCTCAAACATATATTAACTCATAAAAAGATCCACCACAAAGGTATTACATAGATGACCGTAATCATGTTCAGCAGCTCATACGGTACTAATTAGTGAAGCTCGAGAGAGAGAGATACATAAGTTACTTCCACAAACCCATAGTCCAGAGGTGGACTACTCCCTCTTCATCATGGAGATGGTGGAGAAGTCGTTGGACAAGATGGAGACCACGCCGGCAGCGCCACACCGGAGTTTTCCCCCTCCAATCTGCAACTCCAGGTCTCTGTTTCGGTGTTTCTGTGTTTCTGCGGCGCTCCTCCCAGAGAACGTCGGGGGACTATTTTTGTATGCGTTTTTAGGTCAAAACGGAGTCGGTGGATGAAAGATCGACGGCAGCGGAGCTCCGAGGCCCAAAAGGAGGGGTCCCATGCGGCCAGGTACAGGGGCCGCGTGGGCCCACCTATCTTGGCCCGCGGGCCTCCTCTTGTTTGCTTCCTTCGCTCCCACCCTTTGTTCCTTCCAAAAAATGATGCTCTTAAATTTCCAGGTCATTTGGACGTCTTTTGGGTCCCTGAAACATTAAAATATAGAAATAGCGTTTTCTGCCTGCGCAGGGTTAATTCCATAAAAAAATAGGAAACATATCAAATATTCCTAAAATCATTATAAAACAGTGATATAACCCTTATATGATGCAAATATGACTGGAATATAAGTAAAAATAATGCAAAGTTTATGTATGCATTTTACATGCATCAGCGTTACAACAAAATACATAGATCGCTTGCTAGCTGCATCTATGACTAGTAATACACGGTGGGATCGCTGTCCAGCATGTCACCCGAAAGTATTAAGTTGCAAGCAACAGATTATTGTAATAAGCAAAGTGTGTAATGTAAGCAATGAATATAACACGTAGAAATAAACACCGCAGTTTTATCCCTACTAGCAACAGCACATCCAAAGTCTAGTCGTTTCTGTCATCTCGAACCCAGACAATTGGAGGCACGAACCCACTATCTAACATAAATACCCCTCTTGGAGACACTAGCAACTATTTGGCGAAAGCAACCACTAGCATCGGAGAGCATGCAAGATCATAAATAAAACATATAGATAAATGGATGAACAAACTTGATCATAACTTCACAATTCATCGGATCCCAGCAAACACAACATGTAGCATTACATAAACATGATCTAGATCATGTTAGGCAGCTCACAAGATATAAACATGGTAGCACAAGGAGAAGAGACAACCATCTAGCTACTGCTATGGACCCATTGTCCAATGTTAGACTACTCACGCATCACTCCGGAGGCAGGCATGGTGGTGTAAAGCCCTCCGGGGATGATCTCCCCCTCCGGTAGAGTGCCGGGAAGAGCTTCAGAACCCTCCCAAAGTAGGGTTGGCGACGATGGCGGGCCTACCTCTGGCCGCGACTGGGTGGCGTGTGGGTGCCCTGGGTCGCCTCCCCGGCTGCCCTTTGGACTCCATCTCCTTTTCTTCGTAAAAAATAACCTTCGTGAATTTTCAGATCTTTCGGAGAATATTTCCTTACTAGGATTTCTGAAACAAAAAGACATCAGAAAATAGGAACTGACACTGGGCATCTTGTTAATAGGTTAGTTTCAGAAAATGCATAAAAATGATATAAAATTATAAATAAAACATGTAGCATTTGATATAAAATAAGCATGAAACATAAAAAATTATAGATACGTTTGAGACGTATCAATGGTGAGCGGCGAGGTCTTGGGTGGCCGGCTGGTGAGCAACACCTGGATCGCGGCTGCGGAAGAAAAGGTATCGCTTTTTTGAGAGGGAGTCACGGACGTGGTGACTGGGGTTTTTCGCGAATATTTTGTTCGTGCATGTGGAAGGTTTTTTCTTTGCATTCGGGATGGGAGTGGAGGGAAGCTGGACAAAGGGAGGTGGGCAGAAAGTGGAACCAATGGTTCTTTTTCGCTAGTAGAGATGGTAACTTATACAAGGGTGTGAGGACGTCAATTCGTGAAAGTAACATTATGATAAGGTAAAAATCATCTTTGGCCTAGGCCGTGTTGTGTTTGCTCCTACTATATCAATGTAAAAGGCAAAGCTTTTGCCCCGTTTCAAAAAAAAGATAAGGTAAAAATCTTCAAGACATCGTTTTTATTATAGTTTCCCAACCCTATATTCCTATGTATGCAAGCTAGAATCAATCTTTTTTTGGTGGTTCTGGGGTGCACACAGTGCACTCGCATCCCCTGGGGACGCACTCGCATTCCTGCAGTCGTCACCGTGCATGAATGAGACATCGTCAAGACGATAAATTGTTGGTCAAGCTGACGGGAGCCACATATAATGGGAATAATACCTGATGATAGCACGAGGAGGATGAGAGTCACGAGCAGCATATCTGTTGTCCTTATCTTTGTTGAATGTTGTGTTGATAGGAATCCGTGTGTGCTGAGAGTTCAAATAAAATGAAACTATGACATGCCTTTTTATAGTGACTCTGCTATCATTGCTTGCTTTTTTAACCGGGTATATAATCAATACCAGTTAATCATGTTAATATCTGGATATATGTTTTATTAAATGCATTCTAAAAATGGACAACATAATGTTTACATATATGAATGATTTGGCTGAAATTAATTAACCTGCAAGCACAGCTAGTAATCTTCACATTTGAGACAAATAAAGCTGGTGGTGCAATTTTTGTCATTTATGTGCGCAAATATATGAAAAAAGAGTAAGATCTTCCATTTGAGACATATAAACCTGGTGGTGCAATTTTTGTCACATTTTTTTAGAAACTATGGGGCAAAAGCTTTGCCCCTTATATTAGTTAAGAGAGAGTTGAGACAACAACATAGAACAACCGAATTAAAGATACAACCGGACTACTCTCCCGGTAAAATTTCTCCTAAACGCTTAGCGCCCGCAAGAACCCAAATCTTCGCCTCGTTCTTGACCTTTGCGAGGATGGCTTGAGAGGAAGTGTGCTTGTTCCGGAAAACCCTCGCATTTCGCCTCAAAGATTTTTGTCACATTTGAGACATATATGGCACGCCCTGTCACACTCACTTCTATGACGAACTAGAACACAAAAGCGCGTCTTGAGCCACTCACCCATCTTGATGAATTAACGACAAATTTAGAAACTTTTTACCGAGTTGTGGTAATTTTTTACCTAGTGATCACAACTGCATATGTGGTATCATAGTTCATAAAAGAGTAAGATCTTGGGCGGATCAAAATATTGAATCGATGATTCTAGGCTTTGGCGGGGAAAATGTCTCATACAACTTGAGTTTCTTCTTGTTTGCAAAGAGTGTTTGGGCTCTCTTTCTCTCGGAATAGAATTTCATGGGATTTCCTTCATTAGAAATAGGTTCTACTGGATAGTGAATGGAGCTGGTTGAGGTGGGCGGCTCGTGCGTGGTTTCAAAATCTTTTGAGGTTAATCTACGGGGTTCATGTTTTTTTTCTTTGAACCTAGAGATGCAAAATTTGAAGACATAGATGACAGGATCTATATGTAAATTTATTTATTTTATCCGGACACTTTGTTTTCCGTTTTTGTCCTGGTTTTTTTGTCTCACATGTATTAATGTTTTGTAGTCAACTAATAATGTGATCTTATTTATGGAAAAATTAACCAATCAGTAGGTGAACAACCAAAAGGATTGGGGGGGGGGGGGGGGGGGGGCATAGCATATCCTCTGAAACGTTGTACATTGCTACTAGGTAACCTGACGCGGCGCACGCCGCGCCCTTTAGGTTAATTTGCCTGGTGAAAATCATTGTTTGGTACCGTTAATTTTTTTTGCTTAACTAATCTTGAAGATTATACAATTTTTTGGATCTTAATATCTGGATTCAAAATTTTGAAATCTGTTAGAATTTGTCTTTTCGCAAGGTCTAAAATACGACGAATTTGAAGTTTAGAGAGGAATATGTATGTATGTCCATCAAAATTAAAATGTTTAAAACATGAAAGTTGTTTGGAAGGATGATGTCCATCTAATCGTGGAAGAAAAATTCAAGCGGATGTCTGAGTGCGACGAATTTGACGAAATGTGTCAAACGTTTTTGCGAATTTGGATCCAAAATTTTGGAGGTAGAGTTGACGGGGGCGCGTTGAGCGAGTGCTGAAGCGGTTCACCTCTTTGGTATATGTATCTGGATCCAAATACCCAGAATTCAAAATTTTGAATCTGTCAGAATTTATCTTTTTGCACAGCCTAAAATACAACGAATCTGAAGATTAGCGAGAAATGGGTATATGTCCGTCAAAATAAGAAGGTTAAAACACGAAAGTTGTTTGTAAGGGTGGTATACATCTACTCGTGAAAGGAAAATTCAAACGGATGGCTGAGTGCGACGAATTGGACAAAATTTGTTAAATGTTCGTGCGAATCTGGATCCGAAATTAAAGAGCTAGACTCGACCAAACTCGAAACCGATCACGGGAATGGAACCTACACGTCGACGTGCATATATTTCGTGCACATATTATCATGGAAAGGGACTGTTTTGTACACATATTTTTATCGTGTACTGTAGCACCGCACTGTAGCCCGCTGCGCCGCTACAGTGCCACGGCGCCGAGAGCGCGAGGGGCTGTTATGCCAAAAAAACAAACAACTGCAGCGCCGCACTGTAGCGAGCACTGTACACGCTACAGTGTCACCAGCGCTGAGAGGCCGCCGTTTCGCTGCTCCTTAAATAGTAACTAGTGGTAATTGGCGCGGCGCACGCCGCGCCCTTGATGCCAAATTTTATTGGTGGTTTCGGGTTTTTTTTTTTTAAAAAGGAAAATTTTGAGATTTGAATTGCTTGAAATGGCCATTCAGATATATCTTTCATTTTCCCTTGGATGGGTAGGGGTGAATTTTAAAAGTGGACATATTCATTTTTTTAGGGGAAAAATTGTTGGAATTCAGAAGAATTGTATGCTTTGGAAATTGTTCAGATTCGAAATTATGTGAGCGTGGCTTTCTCCAAATTTTTAGGCAATTGAAATGTTGGGAAATATTTTTATTTTGCTATAAATACATAGGTTGTATTTTTCTGATTGTTTTGCTATTTTTTTCATATTTTTTTAGTGGGTAGATTAGAAGTATTTTATTTTGCAAGTTTTAGGTTTATCCTTGTAATTTGGGTAATATAATTTGTAATATTTGTTCTTTGCAAGTATATTTATCTGATAATCATGATATATTCACGCCGCGGCTTTAGTGTGAAATAGTAGTGGTATCTGTGGTAGAAGCTAAATTATGTTGTAAGCAAATTGGTGTGCAGTAAAAAAAATGGATTTAATTAGTAAAGAGTAGAAGTGTAGAACATAAAAATATGAATATTTGCGAAACAAAGTGTGTATTTTTTTTGTATTTATCTTCAAATATCAAGTGATTTCAGATGTTAATTCTTTTTCATTTATATTTCGTTTATGCTTGTAATAAGTGGAAATACACATTTAGTGTATTGAGTTCCATAATTAGAGTTAGTTCATTCGGATGAAACGTCATTTCGATTTCATGCAAATAATTACTGAATCAAAATGTTCAAATTGAGTCCGCATTTGGCCAAAATAAATTTGTTGAGCATCTGCGCAGTTGTTCGGTGGATAGATACAAATTGTATTGTTTTTTTTTGTATATTATATGTCATGCACAGTTTTCTGATGGATAGATTCAAATTTTGTTGTTTTCTTTTTTGTATTTTTTTGGTTGGTATAAACAGCTAGCATTACTTTATTTTTCTGACTATTTGGATATGTTATTAGTAATTTTTGCCCTAAGACATGTTTGTTTGTAAGTATAAATAGTAACTTATTTTTAATGATCGGTTGGATATGTTGTGCATAGTTTTCTGATGGATGGATTTTTTTTCTTTGTATTGTTTTGTGTTGTTTGGAAATTTTAATAATTATGGACAAAAATTTGTAAATTTTGGAGGAAATTGCTACAGATAGACGTAGTGTTTTTTTTTTTTTTGCATATTTTGATACAGTTATTTAATCTTTTTTTAGTTGGTGTGCCTTAATAAACTTAAGTAATTAGGTGTATGTTTTGAAATTTGTGTTGGAAATACGAAAGTGGGGGAAGTTTTTTTTTTAGAGTGGAAAATCTAGGTATTTTATTGTGTGCCAAAAATGTTTAGAAATTTCAGTGTTTTTTGAAATATTTGGAACATCTAATTGTTGAGGTGAGTTTAGAACATGATTGAATGTTTCGAGAGGAAGAATTATTTGGGGAAGTCTTTTTTTTCCCGAACAAATTGAATATTTTTTGTAGAGGAGTAACTGTTGTGAATTATTGTAAATCATAGTTTGGAACTTTTCTATTTCGTGAAATGGTTCAAATATATTTACATACTAATTTGGAAAGTTTGAGTACTTCTTTTCCTGTTTTTTGTATATTTTGAAAATGCAGCTAAGAAGATATGATTTTTTTATTTTTTGTGATCGGGTTTTTCTTTTTCTTTTGTGAGGAAGAAATATTAGGAAAGATGCATATATTTGCGAATGATCTTATTTTGTTTGCAATATTTGGATTGCAGAAGTAGTTTTTTTTGTTGTTGTGAGATTCGTTAAATTAAATCCGTAATCTGAGGATTTGAATTTATTTTTATTCCCAAATAGTCAACAAATCGAGGCTTCGATTTTGTTTTTTGTTCGCAAATAGTCAACAAATCTGAGTTTTCAAACATATTTGCAATATGGAAGAAGTATTTTTTTTGTGTGATCATTTTGATAATTGGTATGTTCTGAATAATAATAAAAAAACAGTAAAAAAGGAAAAACCCCAGAGGCATACGCTGGGCCGAGACAGCTGCGGGGAAAGCGGCCCAGCCCAGCTGGGAGCCCAGCTCTCCGCCGCGGCGGCCTCTTTTTTTTCCGTGCAGGGCTGACGGGTGGGGCCTCGCTGACGTCGTGCGTGACGTAAGCCGTCGGCGGGGACGCAGCGCACGGAGGCGCTGCCGAGCTCGCGCTCGCGCACAGCGCATGCGGGCGAGGCCGTCATGGCGCGGATCCGGTTGCGCGCGTGGAGGCGAGCCCAACGGGCGGCGCCCCGGCCCATTTGGTCGCCGGGCTGGCCGGCGGCAAGCAATCCACGGCGGCGTACGGCTCGATCACGCCGAGGACGACTACGGCGGCTGTGAGGCGTTCCCGCAGTCGATTCGCGTAGAGGAAGGAGCGGCAGCGACGACGGATCCGCTCATGGCCTGGGATCCGGCGGGGGAGGCGCGCAGGGGCGGCGGCAAGCGTCGGCGGCCGCGGCGATTCCGGCGGCGCGCGGGAGAGAGGAGGAAGAAGGGGATGGAATGGCATTTTTGCAAGGTGGTCCCGGAAGTTTTCGGATTTTGCGTGTAGGCCCTTCCACTCGATGAGTTGTGGACCGCGGAGCTATTTTTGGGACGCGAGGGGCCTTTTCGCAAAACCGCCTAGCGTGCCTGCTGTGGGCCGTCCGATCGCAGATGGACGGCTCGGATTGATTTACTGTTCAACACTGTTCCAGGAACAGTGCGCGGGCGCGGAGAGCTCGCCGTTTTGCACAGCTTTCATATAGTTAGATAAGATAATTATACAATGCATTTATGAATAATTTAATACTCTTAAGTATTATTTATTTTGTACTGATATGGTTCCTGGCTAAAAAAGCATACATTGATATCCGATTCACTATAAAAGGTGCGCCGTTTAACTGTACTTTGCAGCCCAGAACAATACAACCGAGACAAAATTCACATCAACACCATAATATAACGATCTAAGATGAAGACTGCACATTTATATATCCGCATTTTAATAATCTTAATTCCAATTAAATATTTTTCGAAAATTTAATTCCAATTAAGCTGGTATTGATATGATTCTTTTCTGAAAAGGCACGCATCAGAATTACTATATAAGAATATAAGATGTGACATTTGGTTTGTACTTCGCAACTGGGAGGCATACAAACCAGACAAAACTTGCTATCTCTCGCTCAGATGAAGATTGCAAAGACGCTGGTCTGGACTCTTGCGTTTCTCTTTCTAGTATCAGGCATTATTCCCATGATGTTTTGCTGCATCCCCTTTTCCACCAAACTATCGGCAATATGCCTTACCTCATTTAGTTTATTCACGTTTTTTTAGGTCTTGTTTACTCCAATGATTTTCTAGGGGATTTGGTGAACACTCATTCTTCACAAATTCCCACAAATATTTTTCCCTACAATACATTAGTATGGACTAGAGTTTTTGTTTTTGTCAAAAATGAGATGGTTGGTGTGGGATATCTAGGAATTATTCCCTCTAATCTCCTAAAATACACTAGAAGTAAACATACTAGTGGGTATTTTCCAGGATCCGGGATAATCCCCTCAATAATCTGAAATACACTGGAAGTAAACAAGGCATTAAGATGTTGTAGTTAAGGCATCGATGGTGACCGGCACTGAGAATTTTGTTTTGTGATGTCACAAAATGCTTCCATTCGCAGTATAGATTCCTTCTTGCTCTCACGTTAGTATGTGCTTTTAGTGAGCTAGAGGTCTTCATGGTGCCTTTATCCATGCCAAAGTATTCCACTTCTGATTAAAAGGTCTTTAGAGATGCTTATTGCAAGAATTTGTTTTCCTTAGTCCCCTTGCGCCCTTAGTGCCAAATATTACATTTATGATTCATAAGTCGTCTGATATGCTTATTAAAAAATATTTAATTTCCTTAGCCATGTGTGCTCATGTTTCCGAGGGATACATTTTGGACAATTTTCAGGTTAATAAATCAATGGGGGCACAGAAGAAAGCCTTGCATCCAGATCTACCGGTGAATTTTATTCGCCCCTAAATCGTTTAGGGTAATGAGGCATACTATTTGAAAAGGATTTTTTTACTTGCATCTTACACCTTCAGTCCATTTAATGCGGGAGGACTTGGGGTTTCTCACTATTATTCTTGACAATATAGAATCATATAGCTAGAGAGTGGATTTTTGGAACCCGGGTTACATGGAGCCCTTTTTTTTTGAAAAACTGAGAAAATGATATTTTTGAGTTTCCAAAAATCATGAAAAAAGTTACCTTAAAATTTGTTGTATTTTGAGCTGTATAAAAATAAAGACAACTTAGAGAAAATTTTAAAATTTTGAAACTGTGTATTGTTCGTTCACCGTTTTTTTTTGTGCAGCCCAAAATGCAACTAATTAAGCAAAAGCGAAGACATGGTTTTAGAGCAAAGTGTTTCCGCCGATTTCATTAACCAAACCAAAATAGCTACAGAGTTGTTAGACATACAACGCGACCTCGCTCCCAGGTTTCCAACCAAAACGAACGATGACCAAAACATGAGAGTGCATGAAGATAGAATTGAAAACGGACGAAACTGGATGCTGGCCCATCCGTTCTTTCTTTAGATTAGAAGTGGCAACATATACAGGGGTTTGAACACGTTCATTCGACAAAAATGACAATATAATGTTTCCATATATTCATGTCCTTAATAAATGATTTTGCTGAAACATGCAAGCACTAGTACAGTACTCATTTGTGACAAATAGACTTGATGGTGATATTCTTCTCGTTGGGCCGACCGACCGCCTCCTAGCATACATGCGCGACAGTGCCATGGACGTGGTCGACCACTTCCGCCGTCGCGTCATCACCGACGATGTCGCCTCCCACACTGGCCTGTAGATTGATAAGGCGGAGCACGTGCTTGGCTTACACGACGGACATCGGGGCCTCCTGGAGGTGGGTCCTCTCTTACTGGCCTTAGGCCAACCCAACGGGCCACCTCAAATCGGATACCAAATGTGTCCGTTTTGATCCGTTCGGGGTGGTCCGCGGACCGAATTTCGCAGCGTGTCCGTTTGGGAGGGGCAAACCCAACGATCCACCTCCAAAAAAATGAACAAAATTTAATAACAAAAAGGACAAACATTAAAAAAAAATTACATATATTTTGAGGCCACAGGCCTCATTGTTCACAAAATCTGCACTAAAAAAATAGTCCTATTGCTACTGGGTTGGGCGGAGGTGCTGCCGCCGTCGCTGCTGCAAGGTGGCTTCGCCGCGTGCCGCCGCCGCGCGCCTAGTCATCGTCGTCCTTAATCTTGATGACGACGTGCGGCCATGCCGGCGCGGTAACCACGCAACCAGCTGGCGGCCACGCAGGCGCGGGTGGCACCGGAGGAGGCGTCCTAGGAACCGGAGGCCAAGTTGGGCCCCCTGGCCACGCCGAAGCCGACGCCCAGTGCTGCACCGCCTCACGAGCGGGCCACGACAACCATGGCTCTGGAGGTGGCGGCGGCGGGCCTCCATGCCCGATGCGTGGAGGGCGGCGGCCAGATCTGGCCACATGCCGAGCTCATCGAGCTCGGAGTCCTCCGTGCGGCCTCGTTGGCGAACTCCACCTCGGCAGCTGGTGGAGCGGGCGGAGTGGCCATGGGCGGCGCGGCATCGGCGTCATCCATGGCATCGTCGTCGTCATCCGTGTCGTCGAAGAGGGCGTCGAGTCCTCCTCCCTGGTCTCCTCCGGCTTCGGGTCGCCTGCGCAAGGCGGCTCGGCCGCGAAGAACGAGCGGCGGCGCTCGTCGTGCTTCGCCTCGAACCAGCGATCTCAGAGGTCTTTGTTGTAGGCATACGCTGAGTCGTGCCGCAAATCGCACGGGAGGAAGGCGTGGCGGCGGCAGATCTCGCAGCGGCGCTCTAGACCCGCCGTCGGCACGGCGGGCACCAGCACACGGCGCCGGTTGAGATGCATCCATGGGGGAGATGGACCCCCCCCCCCCCCCCCCACACACACACACAGCAATGGCTGCGTCTCATGCCAGAAGAGCCGGGCGACCTCGACGGAGACGTTGACCCGGTCGCGGCGACGGGGGCGGCCAGAGGAAGATGACGCCTCGGCGTCGTGGCGGCCACCGCGTTTGAACCAGGTCGGAGTCCTCATGGCTTCTGCGGCAAGTTAGGGTTTTCACGCGGGAAGCTAAGGTTTGGTTTTGGGTGGTGTGGATTGAAGTGGAGTGATATTGTGGATGGGACGCCGCGGCAGTCCCATTAAAAAGGACCAGATTTGGGGGCTCAAGCGGCCACAGCCGCTGACAAGTGGGGCCGTGGTGGACACATGGCCGGACCGCAGACGATCCACGTGCGCGCATAGCTGGCCCAGATTTTGGCCCAATTTGCGCCGACGCGGACATGAAAAAGTGTCCGTACCGATTTGGGGTGCGCCGTTGGGTCGTGCCCCTTGTCCGCTCGGACACAATCGGACGGTCCGCCCAAATTTGTAGTGGCCCGTTGGAGTTGCCCTTACATATTTTGTGGCTAGCTGTCGGGTCCGCATCGATCTGAGCGTGAAATTGTTGCGACGTGTGTAGGTTTCAGTACAAGGATAGCTATTGTACGTCTTCAGCAAGGACAAGGAAAATCTCGCTATCAAATCATCCATATTGCAGGTTGAGCCGCTGGTCGATGAGGTGTTCAAGACATTCAGAAGTCTGCATATGTTCTAATGTTTCTAAAGGGCATCACTTAAATTGGCTATATTTCTGTCAAGGTGGTCGTTATGCATGTATGGCTACACCCCTGGCAAAGAAGAAGAAAATGCATGTATGGCTACACCTGATATGCTAACATTTTATTCTCTAAAAACGCGACCAACCCGGGCTAGACTAGCCTGTTGGCATTTTTTAAAGAAGAAAACTGCGTGAGCACCAAGCGCTCGAGCCGAGACTCGAACACTGGTGGGCTGGCTGCGAACTCCCGCGCCTTGCCAACTGAGCTATGCTCCGTTCTCAACATTTTATTCTCTGATGATCAGTGCAGCTGAATTTGTTAAGAACCCTGGGATGATCGTCTAACGACTTAACTTCTTGGCTTCTCAGCTGTCTCTCTCTTTTTGTAAGGAAGAGTGTTTGGCTTAATGATTGTGGTTGATGCAGGATACAGTATGAGAGAGAAGTTGAAGCCAGCAATATGCTCCACGGAAGTATAGATAGATTCAGAAACGGCAATTCATAAAATGGAAGAATGGAAATCACTTCAAAAAAAATTCTGCGCCTTGTCCAACATTTCAGTCCAATATTGTCTAAACTTATATGAACTTTCCAATTGGCACTTTCTGCTGTGGTTATGCTATTATAAAATGTATAGTGCAATATATTTATTTATATTTTCTATTTGTCGAGACGTGCATTGCTACTTTGGGTGTATAGTGCAGATACTCCATGCTCTACTTTGGATGTTAGTGTAGATTCATCGGACTAATTTCTTTGCATACTTTCTTCATTTCTTGTATCATGTGGTTTCACATATATATCTCTATGAATTCATCTCCAAGCTATATTTAAGGAGAGCCTACAGATGGTTATTTATTTTGTTCAGCTACATATATGAATTGCGAAATCATCTCCAACCAATTTGTACTTCATTTTCCTTAAAGTCTGTTTATTGGAAACTAGGTCAGTTTCAGTTTCAGAAACATATTCATGCAATCAGCTCTATCTAACAAAATTGAATTTGTTGCTTTCAGTCCGAGGATAAGAGGCAATCTTTTCCAACCAGCAAGTGAGTTTTTACCTACGCTTTGGCTGCGTTGACATATAAGCTTAGGATGACATTATATGTATGTCATCTGGTCCAACACTTCAGGCAATCAGTTTGCTTACTTCATAACAAGCATAATGCACCTACAGATTATGATCCATATGGTTACTTATTCCCGTCCTCCTCTTATCCTTCGTTGTTACATTACCGAGCTCGATCAATTTGATTATACGAGCACTGTGTTATACATTTTCTACTGGGAGTTTTCAGTTAACCTCTGTAATTATATGCTCAACCTAAGATAACTGTCCAATCATGATTTTCCAAAGAGTTGTATCTGATATAAAGATCAAAATAAAGTGTCAGGATGGAGTAACTTTCTGCAATAACAGACCTGGATATGTGTTTGTTTTGTGCTAATTACTTTGTGATTTTTATCTGGTTTTCTGCGATTTCAGGCCCACTGAAGAATCGCTCATGGTATGCTGCATCTTACTGTATTTTATAACATCCCAGTTATTATTAATATGACTAATATGGAGCCGCCATCAGTGGTGGTGACAAAGTGGTTGTGACAGAGAGTGAGCCGCCATCTGGTCCTCTGGATGTATTGGTTTAATAAAACGAAATCTGCAACCGACAGGAACATCACTTCATTAACAAATTTGGATCATTCCTTTACTGGTGTCTTTAACATGGAAACTTGTCATATATTTTTTAATTGGACATACGAGCTATGTTGCTTTACGACAAGCGACAATTTCAAATTTTGTGTTTATAACATATCGGTCTAAATATTAGTTGGTGACACTTACTTTATGAAAATGTTCTATAATTACGTCAGTATAATACTACTTTATGTACCACTTTAAACGACACTTTCGTGAACATGTTTCTTTCATAAGAATTTCAATGTATTAGGGCAGGTAAACCGCGTTGCCTCTTATGTGGGGCACCAAGCGTCCTACGCTAGAAGTCGCAATTCTCACGATTAATCAAGTGCTAGGCGCCTACGTATGGGTCGACAACAAAAAAACAGTGGGGAATCCGGCAAAAATGCCAGAATTTCTTCTATGACGAAAATGCGCTCGCCCAGTCGGCCTCACTTCTTCTATGACGAATTAGAACACACGAAATAGAACTTGAGAGGGACTCCACAAGTGTAAATCTTGCTCTAAATGGGAGCATGCAAGGCCGGTTATGGGCTAGCACCATAACTGGACAAGTTAGACGACCTAAGGTCCATGCTTGTTAAGGGCCCATTATCTCATTCTGCAGAGGGGCCTCCGCAACAATTGGGCCGGCCTTGGGAGCGCTCTTAGTGGAGTGGAGACATTGAGACAAGTCCAAGTGAAGTATCGTTTTCTTTCTTTTCTCCACTACTAATAAACAAGCAAACTTGGCAGGAAAAATAGATCCGAACCGCTCATGCAATCTCATCAAACGGCCCAAATACATCTGTTCTCCCCATCCCCTCTTTAAGTCGCCTCACTCGCCTGCCATATATAAATATCATAATGAACAATAAAGAGTAATTACTCTCCGACGCCTGCCATATGTGTGCAAGGGAATAATTGCCCTCTCATCACGCCTGAGTTAAACACAACAAAAATTACAGGGTAAGCAATCCCACTTTATCATTTCAGGGTCATTGACTCCTGTCCTGCCCACTACCAACACAATGACGAGAACAAATTATACGGTTTCTCCCAGTAATAAAATTTGCTCTGATATATTTTAGAGACGTGCGTGCACGTGCAAAGCTACTAGTGTGAACAAACAAGCGAAGTATCTGCTTTATACTGTTTAAACAATAATTTACGGCATACTGGGCGTTACAGCATACTGGACAGAAAGATATTTCTCATTTGCGTTTCAATTCATCTCATTGGATTTTAGCAGAACTTAATCCAAAAAATGGCTCGTGGAAAATTGTGAGATCCAGGAGATAATGTAAAATAGGATAGGAAAACATATTTTCATATTACACAAATGAATAAAAGTTGACAAACATGATGGAAATTTGTTTAAACATGCTTGACTTTGATACAAACATGTAGAACTTCCTTTATGAATTTTTGGTAATACTACACACATGTTTTTCCGATGTACAAATAATAAGATATGTGTTTTATAAGGTTTATTCATATTCTGGAATTCTGGAAATACATAAAAGGTTAAAACTCGGACGGACGGGTCCAACTGACATGCCAGCATGACGTCAGCGCGACGGTCGTCTTCGATTCACAGCGATGGAGGACAAATGGGAGGATGAGACCTAGCGTGTTCGACGCATCTCAGCGCGACGCGTCGATTGGTGGTGGCGCGAGGACCAAATAGTCATGCATGCCTGCCCTCCTTCCTGCATGCCTGTGGGCGATGACGAGTAGTAAATGAATGCATGCGGGGAATGCACCTCGGAGTCAACGTTTTGACCTGCTTTGCCCTCGCCTAGATCATTTTTTCTAAAACACAATATAACGCAGACGTTTATATACACGCACATACATCACCCTATGAATACACACACGCACAAGCTACTCCTATTAGCACCTTCGACAGACTGAACCAGTGGATCAGGTCTTGATATTGATGAAGTCAGCACATACGCCTCGCCGAGATCAATTTCGATATTGCCATGCTGGCCTGCTTTTGCAGTACTAGTGCTTTTCTTTTTACTAAATTTATTAAGAATTATTGCAGTAGGATAGTGGCTAGGAGGATTTGAAAGGCATTATGGAATTAAGATTTCCCAGGTTTAGCCAAGGCTTAGCTCAGGATCCCACTACTCGTCGTATTTGGTTTGGTATTGCTACCGCACATGATTTCGAAAGTCATGATGATATTACTAAAGAACGTCTTTATCAGAACATTTTTGCTTCTCACTTTGGGCAGTTAGCAATAATCTTTCTATGGACGTCCGAAAATCTGTTTCATGTAGCTTGGCAAGGAAATTTTGAATCATGGATACATGATCCTTTACACGTAAGACCTATTGCTCATGCGATTTGGGATCCTCATTTTGGTCAACCCGCTGTGGAAGCCTTTACTCGAGGAGACTCTTCCTGAATCCGAAACCTAGTAGTTTTCTTCTTTCACCGCCATCCCTTGCGGACAATAACAACGATCTAGTGCAACTTGAATTCCAATCAGAAAATAAAGGAATTAGCTTTGGTTGTTTGATCAAGAGAGCAAGTCAAGCTGTCAAGTAACCAATTCATCCCCTTATTCCCAAGTTCTTATTAGATTGTTTGCCAACTTTTATAGAAGTCCTGGAAAATTCTCTTAGATAAGGGATAGGTCTGTTTTAATTAACGAATCGAGCCAAGTGTTTCCGCCGATTTCATTAACAAAACCAAACAACTACAGAGTCGTCAGACATACAACCCAACCTCGCTCCCAGGTTTCCAACCAAAACGAAAGATGACCAAAACATGAGAGTACACGTAAGGTAGAGATGAAACGGACGAAACTAGATGCTGGCCCATCCAGTTCTTTTTTTGAGAAGTGGCAACATATACAGAGGTTTGAGTACGTCATTCGTCAAGAAAAACATTATGATATGGTGAAAAATCATCAATACACTGTTTTTATTATAGTGAACATACCATCCTATGTGTACAAGCTAGTATCAATCTTTTTTTGGTGGTTCAGGGGCACACACAGTGCACTCGCATCCGTCGGGCTTGCACTCAGCAGACCAAGTGCAATCAGGGCATCCCGTTTCCCAATGGGCAGCCGCACGACATTCATGCAGGCAACTGGGGCGATCACACGGTACAGGCGTTTGTTTGAGTACCCTGCACAATTTTCAATCCCAGTAACTTTTGATGCCTTCACTGCAACTTCTGGAAAATAAAAACAAACCATGAATAAATGAAGGAATGAGACATCAAGGTGATGAATTGTTGGTCAAGATGACGGGAGCCACATATCATGGGAATAATACCTGATGATAGCACGATGAGGATGAGAGTCACGAGCAGCACATGTGTTGTCCTCATCTTTGTTGAATCTGGTGTTGATAGGAATCCGTGTGTGCTGAGAGTTGAAAGATAATGACACTATGGCATGCCTTTTTATAGTGACGCTGCTATCAGTGCTTGCTTTTTAAACCGGGTATATAATCAATACAATTTAATACCAATTAATCATATTAATATATGGATATAATTTTATTAAATGCATTCTAAAAATTGACAATATAATGTTTACATATATGAATTACTTAGCTGAAATTAATTAATATGCAAGCACAACTAGTAATCTTCACATTTGTGACAAATAAACCTGGTGGTGCAATTTTGTCATTTATGTGCGCAAATATGAAAAAAACGTTCATTTCGTCAGAAATTGCATGGCATGCCCTGTCACCCTCTCACTTCTATGATGAACTAGAACACAAAAGCGCGTCTTGCGCCACTCACCCATCTAGATGAAATTAACGACAAATTTAGAAACTGTTTACTGAGTTGTGGCAATTTTTTACCTAGTGATCACAACTGCATATTTGTTATCATAGTTCATAAACGAGTAAAATCTTGGGCGGATCAAAATATTGATTCATGATTCTAGGCTTCGACGGGGAAATAGTCTCATACAACTTGAGCTTCTTGTTGTTTGCAAGGAGTGTTTGGGCTCTCTTTCCCTCGGAAATAGAATTTCATGAGCTATCCTTCAATAGAAATAGGTTCTACTCGATAGGGAATGGAGATGGTTGAGGTGGGTGGCTCATGCGGGGTTTCAAAACATTTTGAGGTTAATCTTATGGGTTCATGTTTTTTGTTTGAATATCGAGATGCAAAATTTGAACACATAGATGATAACTTCAAAGGATCTATATGTAACTTTATTCTTTTATCCGGACACTTTGTTTTCCATTTTTGTCCTGTTTTATTTGGTCACATATGTACTAATGTTTTGTAGTCAACTAATAATGTCAGCTCGTTTATGGAACAAGTTAGGTGAACAACCAAAAGGCTTGGGAGTGGGGCATAGCATATCCTCCGAAATGTTGTACATTGCTATTATGGAATGCATTTACGATAATTTATATCCTGAAGTACTCCCTCCATTCCAAAATACAAGGCGCAATTTAATTTCGCTGGTCAACGACGTCCAACTTTGACCATGATTTGAACTTATAATATGACCACAAAATTAGTATAAAAATATATGAAATGAAAGAATATTGCAAGACGAATCCAACGGTACCATCTATATATTCTCGGTCCACATAATTTATTATATATTAACGGTCAAAGTTGAGGGTCGAAGACCAGCACCAAAATAGCGCGCCTTGTATTTTGGGATGGAGGGAGTATTGTCTATTTTGTACTGATATGATTCCTGACATGATTCCTGGCTAAAAAAGCATGCATTGATATCCGATTCACTATAAAAGACTACACCATAACCTAGAACAATACAACCGAGACAAACTTCATATCAACACCATAACGATCTAAGATGATGACGACTACACCTTAATTTGATATATATCCGCATTTTAATACTCTTAATTCCAATTAACTTGGTATTGATAAGATTCTTATCTGAAAAGGCACACATTGATATCAAAATTACTATAGAAAAATATAAGATGTGTCATTTTGTTTGTACCTTGCAACTGGGAGGCATACAAACCAGACAAAACTTGCTATCTCGCTAAGATGAAGATTGCAAAGACGCTGGTCTGGACTCTTGCTTTTCTCTTTCTAGCATCAGGTAGTATTTTCATGATGTTTTGCTTCATCCCCTTTTCCACCAAACTATCGGCAATATGCCTAACTCATTTAGTTTATCCATATTTTCTTAAGCTGATGTAGTTAAGGCATCGATGGTGACTGGCATTGAGAATTGTGTTTTGTGATGTCACAAAACGCTTCCATTTACAGTATAGATTCCTTCTTACTCTCACGTTAGTATGTGCTTCTAGTGAGCTAGAGGCCCTCATGGTGCCTTTATCCATGCCAAAGTATTCCACTTATGATTTATTGGTCTTTAGGGATGCTTATTGAAAGCATTTGTTTTCCTTGGTCCCTTGCGCCCTTAGTGTCAAATATTACATTTATGATTCATAAGTCGTATGATATGCTTATTATAAAAGATTTATTTTCCTTAGTTACGTGTGCTCATGTTTCCGAGGGATACATTTTGGACAGTTTTCAGGTTAATAAATCTCCGGGGGCACAGAAGAAAGCCTTGCATCTAGATCTACCTGCAAATTAAGAAAGCCTTGCATCTAGATCTACCTGCAAATTTTATTGGCCCCTGAATCTTTTAGGTAATGAGGCATACTATTTGAAAAGGATTTTTTTACTTGTATCTTACAACCTTAGTCCATTTAATGCAGGAGGACTTGAGTCTTTTTCACTATTATTCTTTACAAGATACAATTATAGCTATAGAGTGGATTTTTGGAACCCGGTATACATGAAGCTCGTTATTTTTTTTTTGAAAAACTCGAAAATGATATTTTTAAGTTTCCAAAAATCTCAACAAAAACACATATGTAGATAGTGTCGAGATCTACAGGCGTGCAAAATTTTACCTTAAAAGGCGTTATATTTTGGGCTGTACAAAAAAAGACAAATCAGGGAAAATTTCAAAATTTTGAAACCGTGTATTGTTCACCACCCAGATTCGCCCGTTTGTTTTTTGCGCAGCCGAAAATACAACGAATTTGGATTTAAAGATTTGCACGACTATAGATCTCGACAATATGTACATCCGGGTATTTTTATCGATTTTTGGAATCTTAAAAATGGTGATTTCAATTTTTTGAAAAATTTGGCACCATGTAGCCCGGTCTACATTTTAGATTTTCGTCCTATAGCTTCGCTATATGAGTGCGTTATGCATACATCACAGAAGACTTCAACGGCTGAGTTTATAATACTTGGCCAAAGCTGAGCCATTGAGATTTTCTCTTATAAAATTTATCTCTGTGAGTTTATGAATTGATGTTTTTGTATTTTATTGTAAGGATGGTGCTTGATTTTCTATTACTTTGCCCTGTTCTTAGTAATTACAGTACTGGAAACTAGAGTTCATGTATACATGTATTTGATGGTGAGTCGGTTGGTAAAATAGTATTATAGAATCATGCGTAGACTTTGCCCTGAAACTAGTCTGTTATTTTGGGCAATAAATGCATCGGTGCAAAACTTCACATGGTAAAACATGGATAGACACTGGACGTGTTTAGACGAGGCAATTGGCCATTTTTGTTGGTGTAGCAACTTGAATATCTCATTTTAATCTCTCAATTGGTTTGTATGTCAGTGTTTCTTTCCAGATGCCTTCTAATAATTGAGCCTTATTGGTGAGTACATTTCAAATTAATATGCTAAGTGGTCATATTGCTTACAAAGAATCTTGGTTCTTTCATTGCTCAGCTGATCAAATTCTGCGAAATAGGCTGTACAATTCTGCTTAGAAACTCTTTGTGTGCCCGTGTAATGTTCAGATGATGAGCCTTTAGGTCATCCACTCGGGTTTTGTTTTTGGTTGAGTGCTCATTAGATAAGTTTCATTGTGCTACTGCATAATTTTCAGAGTAACACTACAGAGAAACATCAAATAATTGACGTGGCGATTTTGACTTTACTACCGGCAAACCCGCTCGCTAGTAAAGTCACACTAGTGCTATTTGGAAAGCGGCGTGTCCTAGGTCACGCCGGTAATACTGGCGTGTCACATGGCATGCGAGTGGTATCTAGTATCACTGCTGACGGCGGCCACACCAGTGCTAATGTTTTCAGGATTTTATTAAAAAAGCGGCAGCATCGCTTGCCGGCGATGGCATTAGTTGACGCTCCTGCACGTACTGGCCGTCCACCCCGTTCGTTGGTGCGCCCGCCACTGCTATCGTGGTTGCGATCGTCGCTCGTCGACATGTCCGCCGGTGCCGTCGTGGTCGCGGTAATGCTCGTCGGATGTCCACCAAGGGCTGGATGGGGGGGGGGGGGGGGGGGGGGGGGCATACTTGGGTCCTAACGGCTACGTATGTACATAGAAAGCATAGTAGAATAGGTGAGATGCTCATTGATGGAGTTCGCACATGGGCCATTAAAATGTTAGAGCCGGATGTACGGATGTATACTAATTGTCGTCGTCACGGAGGGACCAAAACACTCGCGCGTGACAACTTGGTGACCCGCTTTTCGCTTTTCGCTACTTGGTGACCAAAAACATACATTGCTGTACAAGACATTACCGTGGAACATGCTATCCTCGATGTAGTGTCTATGTAAGATAATCCCATGAACTATGTAGTTAGCTTTATTACAAATTAATTAGTAGTACCCTCACAACCATTTAACAATACCACTACAACTCTCTTCTGAAGATAGATACCAATCACGGGTGTGGCGTTCCGCCGCGCCTCACCTTCGTAGTTCTTGCTTATGTTGCGATGATAAGGTTTGAGTAGTGCTTTAACATGTTTCTAAATTACACCACAATTGTATTAAAAATGACCCTATCATATTCCTTGTCACACTACATAGCTGCCCAAAACCACTTCTTGTCTTCATCAAATTCACAGAGAGATCGCGAAACTCAACATTGTAAAGATGAGGTTGTTTTCCAATTCACAGAGATCTCGAGGTTAAGATGTACATTTCTCAGCTTTATTTTGTTATCAGCATGAGGGATTTTTTTTAATCCTTTTTGTTCCACTGGTATAGTTAAGTGCTCGAATATATGAAATGCAAACGTTTGATAGTGTCCACTATTGTCGCGTACTGTAACAGCCCACGTTTGGTAATGCAAATTATGGACCAAATTTTCGCTTTTGCATTTCATGCATACATCATGGCATTATCTGTTGAAGTGCTTAAGTTGAAACCAAAGTTTTGAAAACCGAAGACAACAGAGGGAAACCAAAAGCAATACTTGTTTTCAAACAAGTTACACTCCAATGAGTTGGTTGTGACGAAACCAATTCAAATAACTTCCATATTTGTGAAGGAAGTTCCAAGAGTCTAAAAAGTAATGTTTTGCAATTGCTAAATTTTCCAAATGAGCAACATGTTGAATTTAGCAAAATGCCCGAATTTCAACCCTATGAACCAAGGGTGTCCAAACTATTTTATTTTGAAGCCCCAATTTTTGTGTAGCTTCTACTCAATATGGGGAGGCTCCCCAATTTTTCTAAATTTTTTATAAAATGTTTTGGTGCCCTATTAAAATTCATGAAAAGCTGCTCGAATTAAAAGGAAACTGGGAAGGACTTGTTGGTGATGGAACGATTTGGCCAGGGGCCTCTTTGCAAATTCTGCATCCCCTTCGCTGTAGCGACCGAGCAAACTGTGCTCGACGAACCCACGAGCTCGCCGTTCTCGCGCCGCACCGTCGCGCCGCGCCCGGCCCCTTCGCTGCCCCCACTGCCTCTACCTGCACGAGGAGCACGCACACAAGGCCACGCTCTCTCTCCCCGCTGTGTTCCCCAGCTCCCTCCCTCTGTTCTCATCTCCCTGGCCGGGGCATCGCCGTCGCCGTGTTCATCGCAGCGCCGCCGATTGAAGAGCCCCCGCGCCAATCGAGGCCTACCAACCTGTCCGCCGCGTCGCCAGCTCCTCCCCCGCCAGAGGAATCGACGTGGGAGGCCGAGGATCGACGCCGCGATCATCTTCTTCCTCGCGGCGGTCCGAGCACCACCGCCGCTTCGCCGGCCGATTTCCACCGCTCACGTCCGCCTCCTTCTCCGACGAGCATAACCACGAGCTCAGGGTGAGCTCGCGAGCCTCCTCCGTTCCTCCCCCTCGCTCTAACCTCGCCGTAGCCGCGTAGCCGTCGCTTCCGTCGCCGTGCTGCTCACCGTGTCCTGTCGCAGGAGCTAGCTGCCCGGCCGTGGAGACGGCCTAAGCCGGGCTGGGGGCCGTTCCTCTCTGGGCCGTAGACGGCCTTTTCGCCGGCCCAGACCGGGCGGACGGCCGGTGGCCTCTGTTACTTGGCCGGCCTCGGAGCCAGCCCAAGCCGGGCGGGCGGCCGGACCCCTCTGTTAGCAGGCCGGCCTGCTAGCCGGCCCAGGCCGGGCTGAAGGCCGGTTTGGCTGATTTTTCTTCGGTGCTTCTTTTTCTTTTCTTTCCCTCGATAGCGCATGTTCCCCGCTACTCTCTCGTGACGTTAGGGTTATCGAACTCCGATGAATCCTTCGTGCTCCCTCTATTTCCCTCGAGATCGAGTAATTATTATTATCGTTGGAAATAAAATAATTGAAAGCAAATATTTAAAAAAGAGGAAAGTATAAAATTAATAACTTTTTATCCGGACCTCCGAAAGATGTGTTCTTTAGATCAAAACGCTCCAAAAATGTGCATTACTCAGTAGCATCATTTTCATGCATGCTTACATGAACTTATAGCACAGGAAAACATTAAAACAAATGTAGAGCCATATTTTCTCTCTTGTTAAATAATTATCTCGCACCCTCTTTAAAATGGGTAGATCTTGCTATAATAAATTCAATGCACTAAAGATGTCATGCCATCATGTGCTTGCGCATTGCATTTGTTAAAACATGTGTGGTGATTGATTGTTCTTCCGTGTTGTGCTTCGATAGATCAAGTAGCCGGGGTTACTCCACAATACCCGAAGAGCCGTACTACCAGCACCTTGACCCAGGCAAGCGTAATCCCCCCTCTGAGCATGTCTTATCCTATTTTCCGCAAATATTTTCTCCACTATAATATTGCATGCGGTTCCAAATGTCAATTTGATTGGATTAGAGTATCCTATAGTTGCATTAAGTTTCCGATGCCAATACCTGTTTCCCTCCTATTATCCATAGGTTTGTACTGTTGGCCTGAAATACTTAACTATGCAATGTTGATGCTTAGCCATGCTTAGTTAAATGCTTAGCCGTCCGATGGATACTTCATGTTGGATACAGGTTGTGGAAGTGTTCAGATGATGGTGGAGAAATTGTGGTGACAGGTAATAAGATGCTTAAAGGTGGGGATGAGAGGCCACTTGGTATGTTGGTGTTTTGTCTCATTCTCGCCGCCTAGGTGCGAGTTCTTTACCTCTTGAACCAAGACTGAGCGTGCAACCATGCGTGAGGCCTATGCATTTGCAGGAACCCTCATAGACTAAATAACTCGGGCGGGACTAGCCAGGGTCCTCTAGTTTGAGCTTCCATTTGCGCGTGCGTGATGATGGTGGTATGAACTGGGATGAGGATGGTGGTGTTAGGAAAATGAGTGGCCACGGGGCAGGGTGTTGGATCCGCTGCTCCGTCCTCACTGATGATCCTGGGTTAGTCCTTAACGAGGGAGAAGTCGACACCGCTCCCACCCAGCCGGCTCTCCAAGGAAGAGAGCTAAAAGCTAGGTAATGGGCCGGACGGTACGCGTGGCAAACATTGTACACCCCTGCAGGGTTAAATCTTTTCGAAAAGCCGTGTCCGTGGTTATGGACGAACTTGGGAAGTGAAGGTAAGCTCAAAGAATAACTTGAACGGAATGATTAAAACTTGGGTGCTAGAGGTACCACTCACAAATGCAAGGTTGACTTCCTCGAGGGTGATTCTGGGAGGTGCCTTGGTAGAACAGGTACAATGATGTTGGTGCTTGATGAGAATGAGAAAGGTGATCAGAAGGAAAGAGTTACTTCTTACCTCTCTTTTAAAAATACTCTGATTAGTCGTCGCCATGGAGTTATGTTTTCATAAATAAAAACCAGCTTTATGCAAAACAGCCATAAAACTTTGAAAGCCTCATCGAGCTAAAGCTCTATATATAATCTTGCGAGTTCGTCGAACTCAACGTCGTTTGTTTTGTTTCAGAGGAGGACTTCACCGACCTCGAAGGTGGGTTCTTTGTGGACGTCGACGGGTAGTCTGGGGTTCGCAGGTGGCAGCTTGGGACATCCCGGAACAGCTGGCGTTGGATGTTTATCTGTAGGCCTCTTAGGCAATATTTTGGATCTTGTTGTTTAGAACAACCTAATTCGCTTCCGCCTGTTGTAATGTTGGGTCTGTGACCTCTGGTTGTAATTTGCTATCTTTCTCTATTATAAGAGTTGAACTATAATGCTTTGTGTCGTAGAGTCTGTGATGTGCCAGTTGTTCCACAAGTCTTGATCTCTCTATTATACATTGAGGGTTGTGCCTGTGTTAAGCCATCAATCGGAGTGTTGCGTTGCCGATGATCCATTCCGAGCAATGCCTGCCAAAGGTTTTGGCCGGGGATTGGTAAACACGTAACCTCCGGTTGTATCGCTTAACCGGTGACACACAGCATCACTGTATAACAGTCGGGTCGGGGCGCCACACGTACTGACACCCGGTCAGCTTGCTTCCATTTTTTTTGTCTCACATGCTTTAATATTGAATGGGAGTGGATCAATAGGAGTGGTTCAATATCGTCGACGATATTCTTCTACTCTTTATGAATGGCACAACCTTTATCCTCTCTAACTGATGCTTCATAAATAATAGTTAGTGAATATGTTAGTATTCACTTTCTATTTCCAGAACTTGAGAAGGCCTCCACAAGGTGCAAATCTTGCTCTAATAAATGGGATCATGCAAGGCCGGTTCTGGTCTAGCACCGGTATCACAATATATAACGTAGGTGCGTAGTAATAGCTCACAACTGCAACAGGTGGGCTAGCCTTGGGAGCATTGTTAGTGGAGTAGAGACAATTTTTTTTGCGGGTGTTGGAATAGAGACATAAGACATTTGACATCTCCAAGTGAAGTATTTGCTTTATATTGTGTATAAATAACATTTTATGGCATACTGGACGGAATGTTGTGATAATCTGAAGAAATATGTTTCTCACATGCGTATCATTATGGCGTTTAGCAGAACTTAACCAAATAATGGCCCGTCCTAAAACTTTCTTGCACTTGGAATTGGTGTAATTTTTCCTGGCGAAACTGCAATATGCCGGTATCCACCGGGCTAACAGAAAATATCCAGTGATACTAGATCTTAAATTATAACATGATATCATGCTTTAAAATTCAAATTTACTAGTGTCAAAAATTCGGACAGAAATGGTAGGTGTTCACAAGAAGTGTGTTTACATTTACTAAAATTTTAGAACCAAATTCGACATATACATAGACAAAAAAAGACAAATTGCTATGTGAATAGTGTCATTATGTGTTTTTGTCTTTTTGTGATACTATTCATGTTGGATTTATCATTTTTGTTTCTATGCGTACATTTTGAATTTGGTTCTGCAAATTCTAGGAATCGTAAACGCACAACTTGTGAGCACCTACAAATTATTTCGAATTCTTTTGAAACTTTAAAATTTGAACTTTTAGAAGTAGAATCATTATATCATATGAGGCGTGGAATCACTGCATATGCACTCCCGAGCTGACAGCGTTGTATATTAAGCACACTGCTCGGTCATGAGTATACTTTCCATTTGCTCAGCCTTGTTTGTCTTCTCGTCAGGTAACACATAGGTTGTGGGTTCGAGTAGCTCTTCGAGTTGCTATGAGTGGATTTTTTTTTTTGGTTCAGTAAGCCGGCAAGAAAACGAGTTTTATTTTTTGCACTTTATGCTTACAAGCCGTGACATCTTCCAGTATAAAAATGAAAATAAGCCATATAGGACGGATTTGTGAATGAAAGATAAAATTAGCAAACCATCTAGGCAATTTTTGAAAACAAATAAAATGCAGGCTGTGGGTTTCAAGAATTGCAAGTAAACCATCTACGCCAGGAACAGCTCGTTCGTGCCTTCTGTAGAGTGGCAGGCATAATATTGGAACAGTACCCCGGGGGGGGGGAATGCGGACACGATGATTTGAACCGACGAACTCATCTATGACTATGTATATATGAAACTAAGTGACAAACGAGTTGAGAGGGAAAATGTAACTTCACAATTAGGAGGATCTTCCCCACTTATCTGAAACGTACAAATGCAATATGTGCACAAATTATCAATAAAAATATCAATGTATTATCAATAATTTTTGGATTTATATAACTTATTTTGTAGATTCATGTGCCAACAAGAAATTTCTGTACATGCATCGACAAAAAAATTAAAACCATGCATTAACATATTTTTTGTTTTATCAACACATCAATTAGTAATAATAATATCGTTTGTTGGATGCAAAATCAACGGTCATGATAAGTGGGGGAAATCCTACTAGTTTTGAAAAATCTGCGTTGCTCAGCTAGGCACTAGGAGTTTTACCGAGTGACTGTAGCAAGAACACGGGAACACTATTCCGCCGTCCATTTACACACGTCCCTCCAATGTGTCAACCTATGGACTACTTGACGTGTACTCAGAAACTGCACAGGTAGAAGATTTTTTTTTTGAGGTTTAAAGGCAGGCGTTCTGCCATTCGATTAGATAGAAAGCAAGGTTTATTTACAATGGATCCTCAAGCGAGGGAGGCCCATGGAGGCCAAAAGCGAAAAAAAACTTGAGTATGTTGTAAAACTAGGCGCCATGGTCTCCAGGGTCATCTGTGAAGGCAAAAGCCCTAGCCTTAATCTCGTCTTTCACAAGACGCACCACCTCTAGAACATTCAGAGCCGTGTTTGAGGAAACCCTCCTGTTGTGCTCCTTCCAAACTCCCCAAATAATGTAGGTGATGATCCCACTCACGGTCTTTCTTCTTGTCCGTTGGGTAGCCCGTGATGTATTGGAGCCACCATCCGTCGAAGTCGCGATCCACCGTGGAGGCCGTTGTGGGGATTGGGAGGTCATTCGCCGTTAACACCATGTCCCTAACCGCCTTTGTGAAGGAGCATTCGTGACAAAGGTGTTGTACCGTCTCAGGGTGAATGCGGCAACGCTTACATATTGGGTCATGAGGCAATCCCCGTAGCGCCAAATTCTCCGTCGTGCGGATCTTTTGGTGCGCCACGAGCCAAGTAAAGAATCTGCACTTCGGTTCAGCATGGGCCCTCCAAATCTTCTCGATGTCAAAAGGGGCATGCGCCCCCAAAGAATTGGGACCTATATGTCTTGGACGTCGTCAACTTCCAGGCGATCGTGTCCGACTGAGGTAGGAGCTACACCTCCTGCATCAAACTCCACAACTCCACAAATCCCTCTAGTTGCGCCGCCGTGGTGATGTTTTGCAGCGCTTGGATCCATTTTGCGCCATCAAGTTCCTCCGCAATAGTCATGTGCTTTCTAGTGGCGATCTCATAGAGGCTCGGGAAACGCGACTTTAGGGGGGGTGCCTTGACACCATGGGTCGTGCCAAAAGAGGCACCGTCTACCATCCCCAATGTGATCGTCGTGGAAGCGCGAAAGAGAGCCATATCATCCGCCTTGCATGGAAGTCGAGCATCGATCCATGGGCTAGTATTGTCCGTCCATGAGAGCCAAGCCCAATGAAGCCGGAGCGCGCGTTCAAACCTCTCGAGATCAGCCACCCTTAGCCCTCCCTGCTCGGCTGGTCTACAAACAGTGCTCCAATTGACATTAGGGTGGCTTGTGGTTCCCGGGTCGGCACTCCTCTTCATCCAAATGAATCCTCTCCGTATTTTGTCGATCCGCTTGAGCACCCATTTGGGGAGGAGAAAGATCGTCACGTAGTATGTGACCATAGAGGATAGGACCGATCTTGCCAGGATCACCCTCCCCGCCCTTGTGAAGTGCTTGCCTCTCCAACCGGCAAGGCATGCTCCGATCTTGTCAATGAGGGGCTGAAAATTGGCCGCTTTCAGACGTGCATAGTGCAGTGGTAGGCCGAGGTAGGAGCAGGGGAAGGATCCTTGTTTCGCCAGGAAGCAGGCTAGTGCCTCTGCAATCTGAGCTTCCTCACATCGTATGGGGAAAATCTCCGTCTTCGACAAGTTTGTTTTCAGCCCCATCGCTTCTCCAAACACTTCTAGGATTTTCGTGATAGCCTTCAAGTGCTCTTTGTCAGGACCAACGAAAACGGCGGCGTCATCGGCGTATAGAGAGACCCGGAAGCGGACAGGGTATCCCGAAGATGCTGCAGCGTTCCCGTCTCCGCCGCGCGTCCAAGAATGTGATGCAGGGGGTCGATGGTGAGGATGAATAACATGGGGGACAGTGGGTCTCCCTGCCGTAGCCCCCTAGCATGTCTAATGGACGGGCCCGGCTTTTCGTTCAGCAATATCCGAGACGAGGCCGTGGAGAGGAGTAGGCACACCCGTCGGATCCATCTTGGGCCAAAACCCAGCACTCCTAGAAGCTCCGTGAGGTAGGCCCAATTCACCGAATCAAACGCCTTTGATATGTCCAGCTTGACAAAAAAACTTGGTGTCCTATCTCTGTGGAGCTCTCGAAGGGTGTTCTGGACATGAAGTTGTCATGTATGCACCTCTTCTTGATAAAGCCGGACTGGCTTGCCGAGACGAGATCAGCGAGGAGGGGTGCAACACGGGAGGCCATCATCTTGGAGAGCAGCTTGGAGACACTGTGAATGAGACTAATGGGCCTAAAGTCTCCCACCGCCTCCGCATCTGGCTTCTTCGGAATGAGCACAATGTTTGCCGAGTTGAGCAGGGATGCTCCTCCATCCCCCCTTTCCGAGAGCTGTGTGATTGCCGCCAAAAGATCGTCGCTGATTGTGTCCCAACATGAGTGAAAGAAGAGGCCAATGAAACCGTCGGTCCCGGGGCCTTTTCCCTTGACATGTCGAAAATCGCCTTCTTGAGCTCATCCATAAGAAACAGAGCCTCCAGTTCATTGAGATCACGTGCATGTGATGCATGTAAAATGCATACATGAACTTTGCATTATTTTACTTATATTCCAGTCATATTTGCATCATATAAGGGTTATATCACTGTTTTATAATGATTTTGGGAATATTTGATATGTTTCCTATTTTTTATGGAATTAACCCTGCGCAGACAGAAAACCCTATTTCTATATTTTAATGTTTCAGGGACCCAAACGACGTCCAAATGACCTGCAAATTTACGAGCGTCAATTTTTGGAAGGAAGAAGACTTGGAAGCGAAAGAAGCAAACAAGCGGAGACCTGAGGGCGAAGATAGGTGGGCCCACGCGGCCAGGTACATGGGACGCGTGGGACCCCTCCTTTTGGGCCTCGGAGCTCCGTTGTCGTTGATCTTTCCTCCACCGACTCGGTTTTGACCTAAAACCGCCTATAAAAATAGTCCCCCGACGTTCTCTGGAAGGAGCGCCGCAGAAACACAGAAACACCGAAACATAGACCTGGAGTTGCAGATTGGAGGGGGAAAACTCCAACGACTTCTCAACCGTCTCCATGATGAAGAGGGAGTAGTCCACCTCTGGACTATGGGTTTGTGGAAGTAACTTATGTATCTCTCCTCTCTTGAGATTCACTAATTAGTACCGTATGAGCTGCTGAACATGATTACGGTCATCTATGTAATACCTTTGTGGTGGATCTTTTTATTAGTTAATATATGTTTGAGATTGCAATGTTTTTGTTTCAGTTATGAAAGTAGATGCATATTATGTACCCCGTTCTTATTTACTTGTCATGATCAAGCATGTTTATGAGAGCGTGTGAGGGGGAACGTGTGCATTAGTTGGAGTAACGGGGGGTGGCTAGTGCAGTGAACGTGAGAGAAAGTTCTGCAATCCACTTGGGTGTTTTACCTTACTTTGTTGCCTCACTAGGGATAAAAAGAAATACCATGCTACCGGAGATGTGGGTGTGACCATTGCCACTTCCTCCTTGACTAGATCTAGCATGTTCTTATTTTAACTTCATGTCATGATACTTATTGCTATACTCTTAGTTATCTTAATTACTGAGGTGTTATGATTTAGTTCGCATCTTGGTGGAGTATAAGAGAGACTAATAACCAAAAGGTCTCTATGTTAGGACGTGATGCCTATATAATTATAACTTGTCATTAAACTGTTGTGTTGCAATCTCATATGTCAACTCTAGTGTTCCATTGTCTACCACTTTATTAAAGAGAGAGTGCATTTGTGAAACCATGAACCCCGGTCCATTTTTTATCATAAGAAACACCTTTCCAACAACTTTTACCACTTTTTCATTTTCTGCCATTTAAAAATCCGAAATAAAAAACACTTTTACATCCTGCATTCATCATATAAAACCCAAAAATATCATTTATCATTGCTACCACCATCCTTGCATATTTATTTACCACCATTGCATATTTATTTCTTGTTTACATTGCATATTATCTTGATATTATTCTCACACCTTGTGCATGACAACCACTAGGTGAGGTTGAGGACCAAAACATTTATTTTGTTTTGTAGGTAACCAAAAGAAGGATAGGAAAGATAAATCTTCACTACTGATTCCCCGAGAGTTCGATATTAAACCCTCGAGTCACCCCTCGTGGGAAAACACGTCTTCCACTTACTACACACTCTGCACTTGGAGTCTCAACCTAACCCATTTACTTTTCACGCAGGTAACTACGTGAAGGGCCATCAGCATGGTACCCGCTGTCCGAGCAAAAGAAGTGGTCGATCCTCGTGAGCATCGACGTGGCATGTTCATTTGACCAAGTAAATTTCTTTCCGGTTAGGCGCAGCTCCCGCAGCCGAGCATCCAGTGCACTCTTGAATTTGCCCATCATCCTCTTATTTAATCTTCCATTGTTTTTATTCTCCGCCTTGTATATGAGGTTGAAATCTCCGAAAATTAGCCACCGAGTAGGTCTAGAGCTTGCCAAACCGCGTAGTTCATCGATGAACGCGCATTTGTCGGCATCACTTTGACGTCCATAGACTCCTGTTATACCCCAAGTTGATCCATCTTCCCGGTCGGTGATCGTGGTAGAGATGGTGTTTGTGGTCAAACCAGCTGGAGCCAAGAAAAACATATTTGCTTTTGCAGCCAGAATAATACCTCCTTTCGTGGCATCCGCAGGGAGGTAGACAAAGTTATCTGCAAACTCAATGCCAAGGGTTTCCACAATGACCGATCGATCAACGGTCTGCAGCTTTGTCTCCTGTAAACAAACAATCGTAGCACCCACATCCAGTGACGGATCCAGGATTTGGTAAAGACCGGACTAATTTTTAGTGCCAAAAAATATGAAAAAATATTATCTTCTATTCCCTTCTCAAGAACATATACTCCCTCCGTTCCAAATTAGATGTGTTTCATTTGTTCACATACAGATGTATCTATGCTTGTAACATGTCTAGATACATCCGCATGTGGACAAATGAAAGACATCTAATTTGGAACGGAGGGAGTATAATATATTATCTATAGCACACTAAAAATACATAAATGATGGTTTGATGTGGAACATAATTTCAATGTTTAACCAGATGACTATAAGAAAAGTACAAAAAATGCGTTGGCATAATCGTATAGTGAGGACACATTTTTAGTACCTTCAGTGCTTGCAAATATGTCTCGCTAACATACTGCCTCCGTGTGCAACAAATGCCCCACTTCCAGCTGCATTCATTTCAGAATCTTGGGGTGCACATGAGATCGGTTCAAAGTTCAAACCACCAAACCGTGAGGCTGATGGAAAATAAATGAAAGCGGTTTGGGCCGACACAACAGCACTTGGGCCGTTCTGCAGGTCACGATATCAAATGGCGCGGCGGCGATGTGCTCGCGAGGTTGAAACAAGCGCGTCTCCGTTGGCCGATGCGACGGCGGCAGCGGCGCGATCTAGTCGACAAAACCTGGTCGCTGGGCGAGATTTCCTCGAAGGGTTGGAGGCGGGCAGGCGGCGGCAATCGAAACGTACATGCATGTTTTTCTAGATCGTATACGAATACGTAACCCAGCTCGTTACGTGCACATACAGGCGACGCTCCGGTTGCTGCGTTGGTGGGCTTGACTAGCCTTGGTCGTTCTGGGAAAAGGATACGGGATGGGCCACTATCGTTTATAAATTTCGATGAATTTTACAAGGGGTGCACCTGTATTGCAGGGGCCAGGCCCCGGGCTGCAGTTCCGTCCCTCCACATCAATGGTAAGGTCATGTACAGCATCCCTTCGACCCGTGCTGTTTAGGCCTCGAACATTGGCACTCATGACGCGTAGGTTTTTTTTTGGATCCATCAGGAACACAAACAGACATACATAATCAGCAGGCATTGACACAAGAAGCATAACCAGCATTGCTTCAATTTGGACAGACAAACGACTCGACAAATAGGGCGCCAGGGCAACAAACTGCCACGCCAGGGGATCGGAGCTGATAAGCAGCAACATCTAGCAAACTTGTCGCAGGCGGTCGCTGAAGGCGAGCAGGCATGGCGACGGCGACGACACACAGACATAGCAGACCCACAGCTCGGGTGCTCAAGCAACATGCAGGCAAAGAAACTAGCAGACGCGGCGATTCCGCAGCTTGGGCTCTCCGGCAACATAGGCCGGATGACGCCCCTAACAACTAACAACTGACACATCAGGGAACAACAAGCGGCGCCCCGGCGCCGGCCTCCATCCACCATTGGCTTACTTATTGCCTGCACTCTGAGTTGAGCAGGATTCCATAGGGCGGCGGCTTCAGCCACAGCGTGCAATGGGGATAGACCTTCATCGGGATCCGGCGCAACAGGCCGATTCTGAGCCGCGTGCGAATAAGGCCGGCGAGGTGGAGCACCACCGGACCGCCGTTAGCCGTCGCGTTACGCCACGCCTCGGCATCCTCCTGCGGCAGCGGAAACTCGCTGGTGACGAAGTGGGCGCTCTGGAGCACGCGTTCGCGGTGCCGCACGCGGACTGGCGGCTTCAGCACCTGCGTGCCGATCATGTGGCCGTTGAAGTAGAGGTCGAGCTGCATGTAGTGCAGCTCGATGTCGACCTTGGTGTTGTTGCTGGAGACGACGGCGAGCATGGTGACGTCGGCGTTGAGCGCCAGGCCGCTGCTAGGCCCGCCGGAGACCGTGAGCTCGTCGATGTAGCCGGCGTTGAGTGAGGCGGAGTCCAGCGAAAGGACCGGCAGCTTGGGGTGGTAGATGATGTCGATGATGAGCACGGCGAGGCCGGTGCAGACCACCGCTGCCCAGAAGAGGATGCAGGACACTACGAAGCACATGACCACCGGACGGCTGTACGCCGGGCGTTCCGGCGAGAAGACGATGGGCCTCCGTGGTGGCGATTCGGCGAGAAGGTGACGCCTTGAACCACCTTGCGGCGGCAAGGCCACCATCTCCACGGCGGCGCGGCCCTGACCCTCGTTCTGGCTGCTCATGGTGTATCACTCTTGGGGCGTGGAGGGCATGCGGTGGTTGGCTCAGCTCAACACCGGGTAAGCTTTATATATAGTATCGGCCAGCAGCGAAACTGTCTGTTTTTTGTGTTGCTACCAGCCGAACACCTGAGCTGCCAGCTGGAAGAAGTTGATAGTTTCGGCCACATTTTAAAAGAATTCTAAACATGTTGCTTCTAAAGCAAATTAACGAAATTGCTATTGTCGAACAACTATGTTTGTGAGTCACCTCGTTTCGATCAGTCTATTCCCTAGTCGAAGCGAATTAATTTGGCCCCACTGCCTCCCGGGTCGCTCCCCCTCGGGCGACTCCGGAGGCCCCCTCAAACCCTAGAAAAAGCCCACAGTTTCGATCTCCCCTGGCCGCCGTCGCCGGCGGCGGTGGCGGAGCCCTGCCTGCCAAAGGCGGAGGGCATGGTGGCGCGCCTGACGACGTCCAGGCGAGCGGGGCTGCAACGCTGTTTCGGGCGCGTGATGAGGAGGACGCCGGGGCGGCGGCTCTGGATCGTGTTGGCGGCGTCGTCTCGGCGGCGAGTGGCGGCCGTGGATGCTAGCCCGTGACCCTGGCCGTGCGGACGGCGGGGTGACGGTGAGCGTGTGGCGCGGCGCGTGGGGCCCCCGTCGACCCCTACGTCAAATCTGTGAAGACCGACGTCTCCGTCTGAAGCTGCTCCCTCCCTTGGTCGATCTGGCTGGATCTGACCGGTGGATGGTGCTGGGGAGCTCGGGACCAGGGGAAACCCCTGGCCGGCGGTGGCCATGACGTCGACGGAGCCTCGGCGCCGGATCCCTCCTTGGAGGCGACGTGGAGGTCCCTTTCCCCATCCTTAACCCCTTTGCCTATTGGGTGAAAACCCTAATCCCCTGGATTGTAAGGGCGGTTGGTGAGTGGCTGAGCTCGGTGATGGTGTGTGGCGGTGCTGATGGTCTGCAATGGCGACGCCCGGTGGCTGCTTGGGTGCTTCCAGCTCGTGGTGTCCTTTCCCCTGGAGTTCATATTTGCCTGTGGAGCGGCGCCCTCGGACCTGGGCGAGAGGGATAGGGATCCCCTCTACGGCTACAACGACTTTCAGTGGTGGCGAACGCCCGGTGCTCCGGTGAGCCCCGCGCGGTGGTTGGCGTGTTGCTGTTTTCTTGGTGCCGGTCTTCCCAGTGTGCGTTCTCGCTCTGCAGTCTGCGTCTTGCTGTGTGGAAGTGCTGCAGCTGATGGCGGCGTTCGTGTGGAGCTTCGGCGCGGCTGCCGTTCGTACTCTCTCCGATGGCCTTTTGAGCTGCTGCTCCTGCGTGTTCTCGGGTGAACACCTCTGTCGGCCGACGGTGCGGTGCCCTTCGAGCCAGGGCGAGAGGGAAAGGGTCCCTCTTCGACTACGGAGGCCGCAAGGTAGCAACTTGGGTCCTTTTGGTGGCGATGTATCTGCGTTCTCCCGTTGCTCGTACCTCCTGCATCGTCTCGCCTCGCTCCGGTGGCATCCGCTGTGGTAGACGACGGCCTTGACGATCAAGCGAAGCTTTTCTTTCTTATTTTCTGTTTGCTTGTTGCGTTAGGCCTGTAAGCTGTGCTTTTGTACTCTGTAATCTGCCGTTCTGGCTTTGTTAATTCAAAGTTGGGCTCTTTGAGCCTTGTATCTACAAAAATTCCATGGTCATTTTCTAGGCACGTATCCATATAGGGAGGGATGACCCATACATACATAGTGCGAATGCACATGGGCAATGCCGCAAGAGCTTAGGGATGGCCGTAGCTAAATTCCCATTGCTAATCTTACACATGTTCCCATGAACAATAAAGAAAAAAAGAGAAGGCTTTATTTCCTTAGACAACCTTGCACGGTTGAGCGTCTTCTACTCCCTCGACTTGCATTTGTCTAAATACGGATGTATCTGTACTTGTTTAGTGTCTAGATACATCCATGTTTAGACAAATATGAGTCAAGTAATTTAGAACGGAGGGAGTACTGCCGAATCGACTTTGTTGCCGAATGGCCACCTATGCAATTTATCGAGCACTGGTCGACAAGATGGTTTTGACCAAGCGCCCTGATAAAATACTCGGTAAACAAAGACACTCGGCAAATAAGTGTATACCGAGTGTATTTTCCATGTGACACTCGTCAAGAAAAAAACATTCTACATAGGCAAAAGGATGTCGAATGCCATACTCGGTAAAATAGATGACACAAAGGATCTATGCCGAGAGCCACGTCAGGGGCACTACATAGGCAAAGGTTACAATGTACTGTTTGCCGAGTGCATAATAAAATGGCAGTTGGCAAATATATTTTTCCTTTTCAATAGTATATAAGAAAATAAATTTTATAATTATTTTCTCATTTGTTTTTCAGCCGCAGTTTCGCCGTGGGAAAATTTGGCAGAAAAAAGAGCGGGAACAACTTGGCGTGAAAAAAACTAGTGCAGAGTTGGGATAAAATTACACCGGCCGGCCAGGAACCCAAATCCCCATTTTCGTTATCCATCACTCTCACCGAGTCCAATGGAAAGTCGGATATCTTTCTCGGAGGAAATGTCCAGGTGCGTCGAGCCTAATTTCTACCCCAAGTATGACCATTGTGTGCTGACCCGCACTCTTGGCATGGTCAAGCTAGATAAGAAGTGACGCGGGCCGCGGGCGCACACTGGTGACTATGGTGGAAGGTAGCTAGCCACTGGTATCGTAGGGGACGTAGTGGCGGTGGGGGTAGCTCATTGCGGTGTGAATCTCCACACAGTGAGGTGGTGGTTTGCACGCCGCAATTTGACGTCTTCGTATGATTCTGTTCGAGTGAGGATTGCACTCACATTCTCCATGCCTTCAACATCCTTGTCGCCAACGGGAAGAGGTTTAGAATGAGTTGCTGACATTCCGGGCACGGAGGTCAGCCATCACAACTGTTGTACCTGACCAAAATGTGTTTCGATAGTTTCGAGATGAGACCAACGTCGTTAGCCAGTTCATCAACCAACTATGTGTTGGAAGCTCGTGAAGATGCTCAACCTGGAGGATAGCTAGTACCTGAAGGTGATGGCATGCCAAAATCTTTGATTTAGAGGTGCAATAGCACGATCTGCCATCGTACGAGTTCGGCGGCCCCTACTCATCCACCAAGAAGAGGACAGTGGTTTATAATTTCCTAATCCATGTGGAGCAAGTCGTGGACCGCGGTCTAGTCATCACCGACATGCGTTGGATGACGACATGCCACCACATAAAGCGCACACACTATTTCCCTTATTCGGGTGACCGTGTCAATGGTACTATCCCTCCCCCATATGTGTTTGTGGGGTGGGGGGGGGGGGGGGGGGGGGGGGGGGACGACCAGCTGCATGCAGCCACAGGAGAAGGAGAATATAACCAAAGATGATCGATTTATGGTGTGTTAAATGTTTGTTGATTCGCTAATTGTATGGTGTTTCCTAAATGTTTGTTATTTGTGAGAGTGTTTTTTTCTACTCCCTCCATTCCATATAAAATACATAGAGATACATCCGTTTCGGTGACAAATAATATGAAGGGGAGGGAATACATGTTTGTGCATATTGCTATGACCCAACACAAATAAAGAGAGAAGTAAATGCGATAAACGTTCTCGAAACATTGCTATTTCTTAAATTATTGTTGTAGGGTCTCAAGTTTCGATTAGAATTATACTTTTTCGTTAATTGAGGAATATGTTTATTTTGTGAGTCTAGAATCCGTTATAATGAAAATTGACTGGGTTTTAAATTGCTTTTCATTCTGATATCTACGAAACGGCAAGAAAGATAAAATATGAGCTAGGTCTTTTTACTTAATAAAATCTGAGCCTGTTTTATAGCAAACAGAGTAGTTAATCGTAAAACTGAAACTCCACGCCCTGTATGCTCACAAGCACGCGCCCCCCGCTCCATATACCTGGACATACAGGCTTGGGTTTGCATGAACATGTGCATGCATGCAGCTAAAGCGATACCCATGCCGAGGCTACACGCTAAGAGCATCTCTAACAGAGCCTTAAAAGGGCCAAATCCGTAAAAGTCCGGCGACTTAACGGGCCGAGGCTGTTTTTTTGGCCATAGCAGAACCCGTAAACGAGAGGCGGCCCGTAAACGGGATAAGGGCGCCCGTAGATGTGTGATCCGCTGCCCTTTATTTATGCCGGGCAAGGGCCATTTGACGGGTCGAAACCCTCATTCCCCACCGCCGCCGACGAGCAATTCGCCCACCTCTCCGCCGCCTCCGACGCTCGATTCCGGCCCCGCCTTTGCAGATCCAGCGCCGCCGCCGCGCTAGGATGGCCCCGAAGAGAGAGAACTCGCCGCCGCTGCCGAGCGACGATCGATTCGGGGGCGACTACTCTGACGAGCGGCGGGCGAAGGTGGTCCGCAGCGACGGCGCGCGGAAGTGCTGCTCGCGCAAGTGGACCAGCGACCGCTTGCCGGTGCCGCAGCCGCTCCGCTATCGCGCCGTCGAGGAGTTCGACCGCCTCCGATGGAGCGCGAGCTGGAGCGCCGCTGACGCGCGTGGCTCCTCAACGGAGGCGAGGGCAGCTCAAGCGGCGCCGCGAGCAGCTCCACCTGCTCTTCCTCCGCCGGAAGAGTACGACGCCGCCCTCTTCGGGTCCTCCGTAGAGCCGGAGGACTTCGTCCCCGACGAGCTGCTTGAGTCCATCACGGCTATAGTGAAGCTTCGTTCCGTGCGGGAGGCGGCGGAGTAGAAGGCGCAGGTCGAGCGCTTCGAGGAGATCAACGAGATCTTGCTCTATCAGGGGCTCGAGCAAGACCACGTCGCCGCGGAAAAGAAGGCATACTGGGAGGACGATGCGAGGAACGTCGTCGACCTCGTCTCCGACGAGGACTGAAGCTCCAATGCCTCGGCCTCGACCTCGTCGCCGCCGCACCCGAGGCTCCTGGCGAGCCGAATTTTGGAACTATGGTTAGGGCGGCGACGATTAAGACTAGTTTAGTTTTTGGTTTAGTGTAGTTTTTATGTAAATTATGTATGAATCGATGATGAACTCGTGTCTGCAATGAATCGATGAAGAACAAGTGTTTGTTCCCGCCAAAATTAAAAAATTGTAGTTTCGTTTAAGGTTTCTGCTATGTGGCGTTCGTGTTTGTGAGTAGAATTACCAAAAAACACGAACTGTAAACGGTGTTTGAGGTTTCGGATTTAAGGGGCTCTGTTAGAGATGCTCTAACACGCGGCAGCTACCGACCGAGCAGCTCCATTGACCACAGTCCACATGCACACGCCCAATCAGCTGGTCCCAGCAGCATTTTTTTTTTGTTACGTGCAGGGCAGCCAACGTGGACATGCAGAGTTGAGCTCCAATCTTCGTCACAGTCAAACAACCAGGCGGAAGTCCCTGGCAACACGTACTCCATCTACACGACCCACCCACGCGTGGCATCCTTTCCAAACTCGACCCGGCCGGAAAAGAATGAAAGGAGGATAGAAAGATGGATGGATTTGATCTTGATTTTGAACGACTCAGTTTTGATGCATAGATGGATGGATTTGGTGTTGGAAAAGGGGTCGACGAACACCCGTGCACACCCCTCCTCAGACCAGGACTACCTAGCCTGCTAGGGGCAGTAATACTTGCAGAATTTGTAAATCCCTCTAATATGTGATGTTGCATTTCGTCCATTACGTAATTTGTTTTTAAAAAAGTCTCTAAATGTTTGCATGCCTAAAGAGGCAGTGTCGAAAAGGTGATAAGTATGCTTAACTTACTCAACAACTGCTTTGACTACACTTTACTCACTTAAGTAGATTTTTTAGGACACTTAACCCCATCAACTAATTAGACCGGTTTTTAGTTCCCCGCTTAACCCGTTTTGCCCAATGGTTCAGCTGACGTGGCATCCCGTTTGCTGCTAGTTAGGCCATGTGGGATGACATGTTATCTGCAAGAACTGATGACATGTCGCATGCTTTTCTCCTCTCATGCGTTTGCTAGATCTCGTCTCCCACGATTGACTGCAACTGCATCAATGATGTCTAGGTGGGATAAATGGACTAAGTGGAACAAATATGGTCTAATTTCTACCATCCCTATCCTCTATTGCTTGATCCATCTATTCCGTTGAGGACAGGTCCCACCGTCCCACCCATCGCCACTAGCAACCTAGCGTGCTCCTCCATCTTCAGCTTTTTCTTTCACTTCTATGTCTGCTGGCAGCTGGCCCCATAAACAATCACCTGCTAATGAAATAGCTAGTAGCTTCACGGGAAAGGATTCTCACATTCTCATCCGAGTTCACAAGCTGGTCACTAGTCAAGTAGGATCGAGCAAAGACCGTGGAGATGGAATACAACGCATTTTAATATGTCACTTCATTCAGAAGTTTCTCAAGTACAAATACAAACATGATAGAGCGCAGTGGATTATTGCAACATAATGCAGTAGTTATCCATCAAGTAGAGCTAATTTGCTAGATATTACTTCATCAACGTCCACGGCCGTCTTTCAACGAGGAAGCAGCCCGCGAAGACCGCGAATCACAGTCTCCTGCCGCGCCATGGTGAAGAACATCGAGGTCGCATGTGCCATGCCGGCACAACTACATAACTCTACCCGGCTGGTTGGCTAGTGGCGCGGATGACATTTTAGTTTAACTAGGCTTAGGTTCGATCTTCCACGGTTGTTTCTTGCGTGCAACTGGTTATAAATGAGTCGATTTCAGACTTCCATCGAATATTAGCACATAGTAACGACGATTCACAACTGTTTTATAATATAATACTATAATAAATGGGTCGGGAAGCTGTAAGAAGAATCTCAAACAGTGAGATGTGTGATCCGGCATAGCGTAACAGATCATGCATGAGAGGACAGTCCCAAGTCAAAACTAAAATAAGAGGTAGTGCGCCTAAAAGAATCTTTCCCTGTGTAGGCAGTACATATCACCGTCGGACTGATCGATTGGCTAATGACCTGTTTTAGCACGCCGTACCAGAACTCAAGTCTGCATGTTCATATATTCCCAATAAGGAAAGAACATTACATCCTACAGGAGTCAATCGTCAATCGACAACATCAACTGTAGCAGTCCTTCTACGTACGGGTCAAAATCAAACTCAAATCAACCAGTCCATCCATCCAGTGTAGCTACTTTCCTTTCGGTAACTACTTTTTCTTTGGTAAAAGTCGTCGCTAGCTGATCATTCACGTGGAGGAGTGACTCGGGGCGTTACTTTTGCAATCACCGCCGGGTCCGGGTTCTGAACTTGGGACGTGAAGACCGAATTAAATTAATCCGCCGTCACCAGACCCTGTAACACCCCTTCATCTTCCACCCAATTTCCAGAATCGTCTTTCAAACGTTTAACAAAATTTGACTTCCGCCTCCATGAAGCAAATTTATGAAAATTGGATGTGTTTTGATCGCCATACCGGCCCATGATGCCCACTCAATGTACATCATCGCCTTTATTCAGGCCTTGTGGTGCTGTCCCTATTTGCCGCTTTTAGCGGCAACATTGGCAGCATATGCATGCCCTATCACTATGGGCTCGGCCCATTTACATTTTGTAAACCCTTTTTTTACAGGAACGCAAAAAGGGAAACATCATTTGGGTAGTACGAAAGCCACATAAATTGGTCTGTCTGCAACTCCCTCATCCCCAAAGCTGCTAAACAACAAGCAGGCTTATTACATGCCCGTGGGCAAAACTCGACAACTAAGTCATGGAACTTTATAATAAGAAGATTGTACTTGATATCTAGGAAAATATGTCCCAGTTTAGCTTGATCGTAAGAAGATGATGTGAGAGCTTGTTTCAGGTTCATAGAATCTGTAGCGAATATCCATTCCCATTTGTTCTGCAACACGAATACCATTCTCCACAGCGATAGCTTCAACATGCATGGCATCGCTTGCATTTGTAATTCTTCGAACTGCAGCAAACACAACCATGCCCTAACTATCCCGAGGTACGTCTCCCCAACCTCCAGTTCTTTCTGCCTCCAGAAATGCCCCATCGGTATTGATTTTAATAAAATCTGTGGGAGGAGGTTGCCAGGCCGGGATAGCACTCAGAGTTGGCTTTGGTTTAGGCTTGTAGAACTGGGCCCATTCAGCAACATGGAGACTGATCAGAAAATGGAAGTTTTGAACCGAAGCACGAGCTTCACTATGGTTTTCTTTATTTCTTTCACTCCGCCAGGTTCGAAGCAGAGCTTCCGTCAGCATCTTTCTTTCGTAGGGCAATTTCCAAAGGAAAACGCTGGTTATCAGGCGGAGGCTCGCGTCCTCCGCATTTGACGTCGCGCCACGCGTCCCTGTGTGGGTCCACACACCACCGCTCCTTATCCTCTCGCGTCGCTGCTGTTGGCGCAGCATCTTGCTGCGCCGGCTTCTTCCACCTCTCAACTCTCTCTTGTCTCACAGAACACACACACGCGACACAACCAAGGAAGAAACGCAAAGCTTTGCCAAGAGGCCTTTCTCCTTGGAAACACGGTGGCTACATTGTGTCTTGCCCTCACGGCTTCTTTCTCCATTAACTGAATGCAACTATTTATGCACAAGGTTAGGCAATGCTGCCATGCCACTCACGCACTACTCAGCCACCACTCGGCCACTAACCCATGCACTAGCCCACTAGCTACACGACCTGACGCACTAACAAACTGACTAATCCTGACCACTTCCACCTCCTAGAATCACTCTAGAAATATGACGACCAGGACTACATGCACATGCAGCTAACAACTTACGACCGAATCACTCGGCTGAGCATGCAAGTCTTCTCCTTCCTCCACGCAAGTGCTGCATCGCACAGCACAGCATCACGCCTTGCCACCATCAGCTTAGCATCTCACCATTTTGCGCACAGAAGCTTCACCGGCCAGCATCTCTCTAAGCTAAGCTACATGCATGACTGAAAACTAAATATGCAGATACAAAATATCAAGATTAGTGCTAACAATCACCCCCTAATCTTGATATCACAATCTTTGTTGCAGATCACCCGCAGCCACTTGCCGTGGACAACGCCATCGCAGCGTCGATAACCACGCCTTCTTGCCGCAGACAGCGGCCACTCCTCGACGTGGACAATGCCATCGCAGCGCTGGTCACCATGTCGTCTTGCCGCACGCAGCAGCCTCCTCTCAGCGTTGACGATGCCATCGCAGCGCCGGTCACCACGTCGTCTTCTCGTAACGGCATCTCGCCGTCGTCTTCTCACGGCAGCGTCACACCGCCGCACCTAGCCCCCCAACGGCATCGCGCCGCCACCGACACCCAACGGCATCACACCGTCTCTTCTCGTGACGGCATCTCACCGTCGGCTTCTCGTGGCACCGCTGCAGCCAGCGCCCGGCGGCATCGTGCCACGGCCGCCGGCACACAACGGCATCTCCTCAGCGCCTCAGCGGCATCGTGCCGCCGCATCGAGCTGTCGACGGCATCGCACCGCCACCAGCCTCCTTCTAGCGCCGTCCACCTCCATCTCACATGGAGTCCGCAGCGCCTTCGTCTTGGCCGCGTCATCTCCGCTTGCGCCACCACCACAGGAACCAAGAGCGGAAGGCTCTGATACCAATTGTTGGCGCAGCATCTTGCTGTGCCGGCTTCTTCCACCTCTCAACTCTCTCTTGTCTCACAGAACACACACACACGCGACACAACCAAGGAAGAAACGCAAAGCTTTGCCAAGAGGCCTTTCTCCTTGGAAACACGGTGGCTACATTGTGTCTTGCCCTCACGGCTTCTTTCTCCATTAACTGAATGCAACTATTTATACACAAGGTTAGGCAATGCTGCCATGCCACTCACGCACTACTCAGCCACCACTCGGCCACTAACCCATGCACTAGCCCACTAGCTACACGACCTGACGCACTAACAAACTGACAAATCCTGACCACTTCCACCTCCTAGAATCACTCTAGAAATATGACGACCAGGACTACATGCACATGCAGCTAACAACTTACGACCGAATCACTCGGCTGAGCATGCAAGCCTTCTCCTTCCTCCACGCAAGTGCTGCATCGCACAGCACAGCATCACGCCTTGCCACCATCAGCTTAGCATCTCACCATTTTGCGCACAGAAGCTTCACCGGCCAGCATCTCTCTAAGCTAAGCTACATGCATGACTGAAAACTAAATATGCAGATACAAAATATCAAGATTAGTGCTAACAGCTGCCTCGTTCGTTCCCCTTTTCCGACCTCGACCTCCTCCTTTCCCATGACGCCGCCATGGAAGCACATCCCACCTCGACCTCCTCCTTTCCCATGACGCCGCCGCAAGCACCAAGCTCCACCCCCTGGCCGGCCGGCCGGCCAGCCCTGATACGCGGAGCCGGCTGTCCCCAAGCTCAACCAGATGCGCGGCTCCGCCATCTTCAAGCCCGGCCAGATGCGTGGAGCCCGTCCCCAAGCTCGACCGCGTCGCCGCTTAAGCTGCTCTCCACCGCGCCGGCAACCGGTGCCGCCCCTCACGTGCTCTTCATCTGCTCTCCTCCCTCCTATCTCCCTCCGCCCGGCAAGATCCCGTCAAGAGCGAGGCGGCGCTACAGCAAGGGGGAGGGAGTGCGCCGCCCGTCCCCTGCTCGTCCTACCGGAGCGCCGGTCGGCTCCTCCACTAGTCCGGCGCGTCGCCTTGCTCCGACAACCACTTGTGTCGCCTCCTCTCCTGCTCCTGCTACGGAGCGCTGCCGGCTTCAACCACCACCGCTTCACCCCTTGTTCCTCCTACCGCAGCGCCGGTGGCGTCAACCACCACCTCGCAACCCTGCTCCTCCTACCGGAGTGCCGCCCGTGCTCCACCCACGCTGTGGCAACCCGTGCTCCCGTGCTCCACCCACGGAGCTGCCGTGCTGTGGTAGGTCGACAGTGTTGCTGCCGTCCGACAGGGGTGGTGCTCCCTATGCTCAAGGCCGGAGCTGCCATCGTGCTCCAGTAGGTCGACGATGATGCATGGAGCAAATTGTGGTCGATTTTTTTGTTCTTTTTTCTGTGATGCTAAATTTTGAATGCTTTGTAGCATAATTTTTCCACTGTTGACGCAAAGTTACAGAAGATTTCTTCTTGATAATTTTATTTCTCTTGACGTGGTGCAAATGTTTTGGATGTTTAAAGCAAAACTTTTTCTTTTTTGGTGCAAATCTGTAGAAGAGTTGTAGCAATTTGCTACCATCCTTTTGTTGTTTTTGCTATATAGATGAAGTTTGCTACCATTGATCTCTAATTTTGCTACTGTAGCAGACCAATTTTTGCTACCATCCTGGTCAGAGGATGAATTTTTTTGCACCATCGTTCACATGGGATGAACTTTTTTGCTACCATCGTTCTACTGGAGAAAAGTTGCTACGATGATGCTCCAGTAGTATAATTTATTTTGCTACAAACGAAACATTTTGCACCACCGTACCAATTGTCAGATTTTAGGTGAGAATGAATTTTGCTCCTGTCGAACAATTTTTATGCTTCCGTAGAAACGTTTTTGCACCATTGTAGCAAAAGCGGGTTTGGAGAGTACGAAAAGTACACGTGTCAGCAGGGGGATGCGGGGCTGGAAATGTTTCAGCCCCCGGAGGACACTCAGCGCTCCCCATTTCCAAATTTGCTCCATATATATGACATTCAGCGTTCCTTGGCACCGCATCAAAAGGAGGCGAACATCTTCAAGTTGTAGGGCTCGCCAGCATGGTTTGACATGCTTGCATCAAACGAACAGGTGTCCTCCATCCTCAAACAAATTCTGACAGACGACACATCTGGTATCCATCTCCACACCCCTGCGAGTTCATCCGTTTGTACCTGATATTTTTCCTGTCCCGCGTTCTTCTCTTATACAGCACTGCTGTGGCGAACATTTTTTTGAATCTGTGAACTTTTTCTTATATATGCGAATATACTATTTTATGAAAATACACCTGGATATTATTTTTTATGGAAAATAGTAGGTGAACAGAAACTGCTTTTGAGACGATTTGAAAAACCAGAAGGCAAAAAAATGAACAAAAATAGTAGGTGAACGGAAAATAGGTTTGCAAAACCAAGGTTATCGAACCAATAGGAGTTGGAAGAGCTGCAACACGGTGTCAACCAGGCGCCAGCAGCCTGAAGAGACCGAGGAGCCGGCTGCCGCGAAGCAGACCCCGCCTCTGGCTGGGAAGGTGGTCATGACGAAGCAGCCTCCGGCTGGCGCGGCGTCTTCTTCAGAGGCGATCATTACCACGGAGCGGGTGGATGCCAACGCGGGGGGCATCCGCACGCCGGAGCGACCTCTCAATGTCGCCATGGAGTTCTAGAAGGGTCTGGAGATTCAGCTCACGGACTTCCAGCGGTTCACGGAGCTGCTCAAGGTAAGTCACTCCTACCATACTTGTCTTGCTTTCTTGGAATCGACTCGGGCCGGCTGGAGGCAGCCGGCAAAGTTCTTGACGCTAATATCTGCCCTTTAGTGGTCTCAGACGGAGTCCAACAAGAAGGTGAAGCAGCTGGAGAAGGAGCTAGAGGCCGCCAAGAGTGAGTGTTTATCCGGCTAGGGCGTTTATTCGCAGCCGGCTTAAGTTGCTGGTGTGTTTTTGTTTTTGCAGAGGCTGACATGGAGCTGCGCGCGAAGCTGGACAGCTTCTAGTTCAGCCAGCTGTCGGAGGAGGTAGAGCGCCTCAAGAAGCAGGACCACAAACGGCGGGCGAAGTTCATCGAGCTGGCCAAGGCCAAGGAGACAGTGGAGAAGGCGGCGAAGGAGAGCCGGGAGGCCTTCGAGGTGCTGGAGAAGGGGTATAACCAGCAGCGGGAGGACGACCGGCAAGAGATCGGCAACCTCAAGGCCGAGATCACCCGGCTGACGGAGCGCAAGAAAGCGCTGAAGAGCGAGCTGCTTCGCATCGACAATATCGTCCGAAGTAAGTTTCAATTCGCCGCCTGCGACATGATTTTTCTTGGATGTCTTGTCGTGGTGATCTTGTACTGCTACAGGCTACTATCCGGCCATCATGGAGGAAGCGGCGAAGAACCGCCTCGAAGATCTGGTGGTGCCCGTCACCCCGGCTTCCCTGGTCGGTTGCAAGACAACAGTGGAGGACCGGGTGGCACAGTTGGGAGAGGACGCTCGGGCCTTGGCCCAGGCATCTGGTACAGTCTTCCGGTGCCTCTGGCCAAGAGACCACCCGCCAGCGGCCTAATCCGAGCTTGCCCGCCGACTGGCGCAGGCACCGGCTATGGTTCAAGGGCTGCAGGAATCGGGGGCCCGCGCAGGGGCCATGTGGGCGATGTCTTTGCTGCTTTCCTGGTACCCAGATGTTGTTTAATGTCTAGTCTTTTATTTCTGTGTTGGTGCTTGACCTGGTAGGCTGGTACACATATGTCTGTGTGGCCCGGGAGCTCGTAAAACTCTGTTACTTTCGATGGTTTCAATGAAGTCAGGGGAAACCCTTTTATCTAAAAAAAATAGGACCCTACACGGATTCGAGATGAGGTAGATGAACGTCGGCCCGGTCCCCTGAAGCACTTGCTTCATGGGTCGTTTTTTATTTTTAAAGATCAGAGAACCTAGGTAAACACCGTGTCCATGCTCCTTGTGTGTGTCCTAGCATACCGCAGGGTAAACACCAATCCGTTGAGCCTTTCATATTTTTTCACAAAAAATAGCTATCTCTTTGCACTACGGATTATGAACACACCACTATTGAGCTATTTCCTCAGATCAATCCTTAGACTTATTTTGTAAAAATTGCCCCTAAAATCTGTATAAGGAGTCTCTTGAGGAACATAGCTCTCAGAAGAATTTGGATTGAGGCTGCGTTTGGTTAAAATTCCCACCGCTCATACAGAATCTTGCATCGACAACAAGCCGATGGTGTGTTCGAGTATTCGAGGGCTCTGGTTATGGCCACCTCCCCATATCACGAGGGTTTGCATACGGCGAGCATCCTTGTCACTTGGGAGATATGGTGGAAAGGAACGCAAGGGTTTTCAACAACAAGCTCTCCATGCCATCGGCGCTATTTCAGCGCATCAAAGACGAAGAAAAATGTTGGTGCTCGCTGTTGTGAATAAACTATGAGACATTATCGGCTAAACCCGTGATGTAGACTCCTTTTTTTGTTTTGCTTTGACAGGGTTGTCCTTTGCTCCTACTATATCAATATAAAAGATAAAGCTTTTGCCTTGTTCCAAAAAGGAATGTATTCTTATGTTATCATCTATTATTCATGTATAAGAGACTATTGACAATTTATAAATAGTAGAGAGCCAACCTTAGTCTATATTAACAAGTGCACATGACGAAGCAATATAATGTACCAAATAAGAAAGAACCAATTAAATCAGCGGTGGTAAATTTAATTTGGCACTATATTAAATATTTTTCTTGATATATTTGAAAATTTTAAATTCATTATAACTTATTATTTGAAAAAATAACATAAGCAATTGTATACGGAAACACATTGAAAGCGAGCATATATACTAACTGCATTTGTATGTGCAATAGTAGAACCCATAATATTTGACAAGTACTATTAGCAATGCTATTTAAACAACAAGTATAAATCGTCAACATATTATCAATCGTGACTAAATCTAATGCAAGTCGTAAGAAACATTTGACCAAGTAAAAGAGATCATGTGAACTATTCATTTTATATTCTAGAAGTTTCTAAATATTTCTTACATAACCATACACTAGACACTTTTGTTAAGATATTTTTTAGGTTGTATGCATTGTAATCTCAACCAAACTATTTAATATTAAAAATAGAGAAGAATATCCACAAAATAATATACATACACACTATGTAATTCATCAGTTGTACATAGGAGCCGTGCGTTTTTTTGTTTTCTTTCACATTTAAGATAAATTTGTATCTTGTTAAGAATAATATCTCACAAAGGATTTTTTTTCATAACTCACATATCTTTTCAATGATATAAATAACAACTAAGTAATGGAAAACAATTCAAAATATATAGTATAGTTAAAAATGCTAACTAAGTGTACGCCATATATTTGTTAACACCATAATATGGTAAGAAAAGATAAGGAAGTATAAAAGTTCAGTATAATTATTTATTTAATGCAGACAGCTAGCCATAAGGGCCGGGATGCAGAAACTGGTGACGCAGATCACAACCGAGCGATTGTACGTCTGCCTTTCCGGCGACAGAATCCGTGGACGCTGTTGTGGCGGGCACACCACCACCGGCAAGGCCACCTCCCGGGCAGCGTGGCCCAGGCCACCTTGGTCGCTGCTGCTAATCAGGGCCCTGCTGCTGCTCATGAGGCAACAAAGTGATGGGAGCTGGGGCGGGTGGGAGCAAGGGGTGAGTCTGTTCAGTGGGTTGGGTGCAGGTTCTATAGCCTGTCGATACGAGGAGAAAACTTTTGCTGTACCTACAGCCTTTGCATAGTTTCCGTGATTTTGTTTAGCGTATCATATTTGTGTTACACCGGACATCGTCGCGTCCAATACGTCTCCAACTAGGAGACCAAAACGGCGCGAGCCAGAGCTTTTTACAATTTGACAGACTCTGGTTTCAACTCAGACTGCAAACACATAGCTAAAAAGAATGTAAACTTTCCTAAAGCTAACTCATAGATGACTTTACTTGGAAACAATATAGCATAATTGATCCTACCAACCAGGTTAACTTCTACACATTCAATCATAGCATAATTAACGAGTTTGCTCGACTCGACTAGTCGTTAACTTAAGGAGCTGAAAGTCTCAACTTGGTTTGACTCAATAAATACTAGAGTTGGCTCGATAAGCTTGATAAGCTCATTACGAAACTAAAAAACACAATCAATTCATCATTGAGCAAGAAAATAAGAAGAGTCGTTCATCCTCGATTCCTCTCCTGGTGGACTTTGGAGACTTTTATCTAAGTGCTCATGTATTTTTTCTATAGGTCTTCGTTTTTCTTTACTGTTGACTAATCTATGTGCTAGCATATCAATGTAATAATATTAACATGTCTATCAAATGCTCGTAACTCGGCTCATTAAACTCATTTTCTTAACGAGATAAAAATGGCAACTTGACTTGGCTCGTTCATGTTGAGTTCGAGTCGATTTTAGCCGACCTTTCGATATTTTTATTGCTTGCGAGTTTGAATTTTATTTACACCTTTAGAGCCGCATCTCCAAGGGTAATCCCCGTATCCTTCCATTACTCCTTTCGGAGATGACAATTTTTTATTATGTAACATATGACATTCTTTATTAATTTATAGAACAAACACACCACGTCACACCTACAAACTCGAAATGTGGGAGAACATGTAATTAACGCAAGTGTCCCCCCTCTCCGCAGTTAGATCCAGGGGCATCATCGAGCCGCCCTCTAGCGTATCAGAAGCACAAATCCGATCCAGAAGACACTTAGCGTGTGTCGTTTGCATCGCTTAATTATGAAGCCGCCACCACCATCGAACCGTTGACCCATCTTCAGAATAGAGATCCATATGACCCTTCCTAGCGCCCATCCGTCCCACGGTGAGAAACAACACCACCGCCCTACGCTCTTTCATGAAAACACACTGCCACGGAGACTCCGCAGCACAATGCCGCTGATACCCGCCTCGTCAACGTGGTACGTCAGAGCTCGGAGTGGCAGTGATTGATGGCGGCCAGAACTAAGGTTTTGGGAGCTTGCCGGGGAATCGATGGAGATGCAAAGAGGATAGGGCGAGCCAATAGGGCCTCCTCGTGGTGGTGTCGGATTTCATAGCGTTGAGGGCAGCAGCAGGAATCACGGTGACATCGGGCGGCGTTGGGGCAGTCACCGAGGTGCTTGTCCCTCTGAGGAAGATCCCAAATAGCTAGCGATCACTCTGCAAAGATACCGGTGGGACAATGTGAAAGGATCGAGTACGACACCTAGAGGGGGGGGTGAATATGTGCTACTTCAAATTTTAATTCTTTAAAAAGGTAAATTCTCTAGATATGCAACTTTGGTGAATTTACCTATATGATAAGCAAGCACAAGCAACTACACAAGATACAAGTAAAGGCAAACAAGGATAGAAGTAACCGAAGTGAAGCACGCGGAGACAAGGATGTATTCCCGAGTTTCTCCGTGTTACGGGAGTATGTCTCGTTGGAGGGGTGTGAGCTTCACCACAATAGGCTTGCTCAACGCCACAAAGGGCTCACCCTATTCTCCGATGAACCGCAGCATGAAGGATTGGTTCACCTTCCACTATCGTCCCCTTCGAGGCGGAAATCGGAGCCTTTACAACAATCTTGGGCACGCATCCACAACTGAATTGGAGGCTCCCAAATCACCACAATCTGTCACATCACAACACAACAAGATGTGAGAATGGTGGCCTAAGGTTTTCCCAATGGAAACCTAGGCTCGAATCCCTTGAGTGAATGAGGGGGAAATACAAATCGCTTTGGTGATGTAGATCTTGCCTTCTCCTTCCATACTCCAAAGATCAACTAGTTTGGGCGGGAGGTTGAGGAGATCTATTTATTTTCGTGGCTCAGCTGTAGGTTTCCTTGAAGGTCTGGTCGAGCTACTTGAGGTTGAAGACGAAGTGGGGTATATATACCCCTCCATGAAAACTAGTCGTTTGGAGACATTACAGGAAAACAGGGGCCGGATTATCCAGTTGAAGTGGGGGCCGGAATATCCGGTTTATGTAATATTCCGGCCTCCAACCAAATCTCCGGCCCAAATGTCCGGCCATATCCTAGAGCCGCGCAATTGGCCGCGCTTCGTTCCTTAGCGAAATTCTTGTGTGGTTTGGAGGACCGGATTATCCGCCCCACCCTGGGGGCCGGAATATTCAGTTAACTTGTCTGAACATTCTTCAGAAATTGTGCTGGCTCTTTACCTTATACCTTTTGGGGTTTGATGCATTCATGTTTTAATCAACTAAACCTTGCATCACTTAACACCAGATTAAACTGTCACTAGTGTTGTTGCCTAACACACACATTACTCAAGGGATTAAGAAATGTTCTTTCACAATGGGAGGAGAGGTGAGATGGGCCTTATTTGGGTCTTGGCGTTGGGCAGCGCGGCGGATAAGAAATGCAGAGAGAGAGAGAGAGAGAGAGAGAGAGGGAAATGGGCATTTTAGTATGAAAAAAATGCAATTTTAGTATGAAAAACAAGTATGATGCCCATGAGGCACATTTAAAATCCTAATTCTGGTTAGCTAAAACAACTATGTTACAATGAATCGTCAGCACAATCAAGGCCAAGGAAAACAACACAACTCTGCTAAGAGTGGACGAGCTCCCACTAAAACCTAAGAGAAGACGTTGTGACTACTATGGGAGGAGCAAGCACATGACGTTCAAACAAAGATGAAGAAGCCAACTCGCATGGAGAGATACATCAGTGTGGTGCCGACGATAAAACATCAGGGGCAACCTCGTCCCCCACATGACACGAGGTCGGTGCCCGAATAATGCCAGTCGGAGCCCAAATAATGCCAAACTTACATGACTACAGACCAAAAATCTAGCTTCTCCACCATGACGAGTGGACCATAACCACTCTCCCTTTCAGGATCGTGTTCAAGTCATACCCCTGCTCGCGCTCATGCGCGAGCCACATCGCCGCCAACCCAACTATTGTGACATGTTGGCCTAGGACTTAATCAACCAACCAAGACCTACCGTGCTGCATCAGGGCCCTCAGAGGATTACCTTGCTATCTACTACATTGAAGGAAAGCTAAAAGGTCAACACTTCACGTACAAGGCAAGAGGAAACCCTAGGCGTACAAGGCTCGGACATCTACCCCCACATATATATACTGAACGATTCTCGTCAAGACCTCCACGTTCATTACACGTCGAAGCTTTGCCCACACATATCTGTAAAACTCTAGTTCTAAACCCTAGATCCACATCTAGAACCTTCGGCCAAGAAAACATCCTATAACTCGCAGAGATAGCCTTTGTACAGATTTTGTAGCCACGCCATGAATAAAGTCTGATCAATCATCATCTACATTGTTTACGACTCAAACCTGTTGACCCGCACCGCCTGTCGAACAAACAAACTTGCTTCTGATCCCCGGGAGTAAGATTGCCGAGGGATCGTGAAAATAATCGTTCGACATGTCTCCATTCCCAACTGATAGCACATCATGCACCACTGTTGCTGGACTACAGACGTCTGCAAAGAAACGGTCGCGACCCAAGACCAAGGCGCGCTTCTTCTATATCTGGACTCGGGGGGGGGGGGGTCAGATCGGTTCAATTATTTTTGGTTCATCGGTTATTCAATATTACTTTTGGTTCACACACATCTTTCTTTTTATGAAAAAAATATATTTGAATTTTTCATTTTTTTTAAATGGTTCAGATTCTAAAAAGGGTTTGCACTTGAGAATGGTTTAGATTTTAAAATATTATAGATAAAAATGTTTTAGATTTTGAATATTATAAAATGTTTCGATTTAAAATTTTCATATTTTGAAAAATGTTCATTTTTTTGAAAATGGTTCATATTTAAAAAATATTCATTTTATGCAAATCGGTCAGCTTTTGAATAATATTTCAAATTTGAATCAATTCAGATTTTGAAGAACATACAAATGATTATAATTAATAAAACTAGACGAACAAGCTACTTGGTTTGATTTGATATTTTTGTAAACGGGAAAAATCTTAGATACTTGGATGGGCGCGAGTCCGGTCGCCGGCCATAGTATAGATCCATGTATAAAAGCTGATAGGATTCAGCCCCTATTTCAGCATCCAGGTCGTCCCTCTTTCCTGGCCGTCCGATCGGCTCCATTCGACGACCAGGATTCATCCACATCACCCCCGCGCGTGTTATTGTAGCAGTCTACATTACGGAGTGATTTTGTACCAATGGGGAGATGACACGTCGCCGGTGGACGGCCGGTCGCACCGGTGCGCAGGCAGTCACCCGCTCCGCACGAAATTTGACGCAGATTTTTTCAAAAAACCCCCCGCAAAGGACTCAGTCGCAAATTTAGAAAAACTCAAAGGACTTTTGCGCAAAACGACCACGAACCCCCCCCCCCCCCCCCCCTCTCTCTCCCGCGACCGGCCGGAGCTCGCCGTGGCCGCCGCCGCGCTCCGCCACCGCTCCGCCACTTCCCGTTCAAATCGGCGGCCACGGAGGGCTTCGCCGTCACATCCGCCGCCGCCTCGCCGCAGATCGGCCGCCGAGGAGCCGCCTGCGCGCCGGGATGGAGGTCGCCGTCCTCGCCGTTCGGCCGTCGCGCGGGGCTGCTCCGGCGACCTAAAGAGGCGGCGCCGCCGCCAAAGGGCACCCCGCATGCGCGCCCGTCCGTCACGCACACGCGCGTCTCCCGGAACACGGCGGTGCACCGCCGCCGTGGTCATCGCCGTCAACGCCGTGGCTGGCAGAGCTCGGCCACTGATGATGTTGCGACGTCACAGTGGGCCCGGCCTGTCAGCCTTTTTTCTTTTTCCCCGGAAAATTTAAAAAAAAAACTGACTAAAAATATGGAAAAAATATCAAAATGATCACAAAAATAAATGCTATCTATTTGTGGCATAATGCAAACATTTTTGAAGATTTTAATTCGGTGAATGTTTGGCGAAAATTCAAATTCATTTCCCCTAGATATGGATTGAATTTAATAAATGCTCATGTAATGTATTTCCTCTGGTTTAGGAGTGAAATTAAAAATTTAAGACAAAATAGAAACTGATTGTATCATTTCAGATTGATTAATATTTAGAGATGGTACAATTAAACTTTCTCCAATTATGCAGATAAATTTAATAGGTGCTTGAATTGGCTAACATTTGGAAATAACCATAATATATTTGCCCTAATTATGGTGTTAAATAAAAAATTATGGCAAAGTGGAACCACATTTGACCATTTCAATTTAATTAACATATTCGGAGGTGATATAACTTGACTTTCTCTAATTATGTAGCTACAATTAAAGAATACATGATTGGATGATATAACTTGACCATTTCAATTTAATTAACATATTCGGAGGTGATATAACTTGACTTTCTCTAATATTTAGAGATGGTACAATTAAACTTTCTCTAATTATACATTAAAGTTATCCAGCAAAACAACTTCGTACTATCTGCAATTATATCAATAAATCCCATCAATATATTTGTTACCACAAAGTTCTCAGCATATAAAACATGGATGATGGAACATTTCAATTTGGTAGGAAACCTTACCGCCCCCATCTCATTTTTGCAACTGTAATTCCTTGCGATAAATATATCATACAGTAAATACAATGTCAATTTCTCGATGTCCTTACGTATAAGACAGTATCATTTTAGCTATTTTCCCCCCTAATTTCCAACCGTAAAAAAAAATATACCAATATTAACACAAAAATAAACGTGGACTATTTACGTCATATGATCAAATTTCAAATTTAAATACTTTAAAAAATTTAATGTCTTCAAACCTGAACATTTAAAAAAAACGTAAAAAATAATTCACATATAAAAAACTTCCCAATTTGAACACTTTCGAAATTTGAACAACTTTTCAGCACTTCGCAAACATTGTTATATAGTTTTTTGACAATTTCAAAAACTACTAAATACTTCAACTAACTGTTTTCAACTTACTTCCCAAATAAATAGAACCGTATCGAAAAACAAAATTCAAAATAGTACATTCTCCAAAGAATTTAAAATACTTTGTAGATATTGTTTTGCGATATTTAAGCAATTTACCAAAAAAAAGTGATACATATTTCAAATTCGCAAATGGCCTTCTATTCTAAACATTTTTGTAAACATTAACAAAATTCAAATCTGAATAACTTCCTAAATTGAATAATTTTTGAACACTTAACAATCTCGAAACGTAAGCTTTCTTTACATTTCAATAATTTCCAGATATGCGTAATTTTTTAATGTGGATATTCCTTAAAATTTAAATTTTTTACAACACGTTACTTAAACATACGACAAATATATCAACATTAACATAACAAAAGAAAAAAATATTCACTACTTATAACATATAATCAAATTTTAATTTTGAATACTTCAAAATTTTAAATACCTCACAAACGTAAATATAATTCAAATGTGAATATCTTCTCAATTTTAAATTTTTTCCAAATACAATCAACTTATAATTGTAAATTTCTTTCCAATTCTAACATATCTCAGTCCGAACAACTTTATAGCACAAATATTTTCAAATTTAAATTTCCCACGCCACGTTATTTCTACTTCGAAACTATTTCCAAAATATGAACAATTTTTAACCGTAAACTTTCTTTGCGTACCAATAATTTCCAAACCTGCACGATTTCCACATGTGAACATTTTCAAATTTGAATTTTCCCACACATGCATACCATACATTTAAATATTCCAAAAAATTAAATGGCTTTCGAACTATCCATTTTTGTAAACGCAAAAATAATTCAAAACTAAATAACTTCCCAATTCGATTAAATTTCGAAAACTAAACAATTTCTAAACGTAATTTTTTTTCGCATTTCAAAAAATCTCAAATCTTCAAAACTTTTACATAACAACACTTCCAAATTTGAATTTCACCAAACGGGCGCGGCATTGCCGCGCTAAGATGTCTAGTAATATCCAAAATGAGCTAGCTTGATCGATCGTTCTAGTTTTCAGCTAGCTTGATCGAGCGATCTAGTTTTTTTTTTTTTTGAGACAAGATCGAGGGATCTAGTAGCTCATACTGGATCAATCGATCGATGGTTGAGCTGGCTCATCGAGCACCGGCCTTCGTCGCACGTGGAGGAAATTTGGGCCGAGCTCAATAGCGAGACTAATGCGCAATATGGGAGCTCCCGAGAATAGGAATTATCTTTTAATGGTTGGACGTGCGGGGTTTATAAGCAACGGGCTAGGGAGTCCTTCCTCGGAAGAATTGGAAAATAGGACAGGACGCGGCTAACCAGCGGCGTTGGGTGTTAGAGCAAGTACAATAAGATCTAGTCAGCTGGCTATAAAGATTTAAATATTATATTTATGTTTACATGGATGTGAGAGAAGAGGAGAGAGAAGGGGAGTGGGCTCACATGCAAGAGCCAGCTCTTGCACGTGCTCCTAGGCAATTTGTGAGAGTTGAGGTGGGCCAATTAGCACATATCTATAGCTAGCTTATTGTATATGTTGGCTATAGTGTTGGCTATATATGACATTCATTTTCTTATAGCCAGCACTTGGATCTACTATTGTACTTGCTCTTAGACTACTCCTAGTGGGGAGTAACATTGAGTAGTAACAAAGTTATGTTTACTACCCTATGTTACTACCTTCATAGTGGATAGTAACTTATTTGTGGTGTCATGCATAATAGCATTTATTAGGTTGTAGACTTATTTTGCCTTGGGTTGTGTGATGTTACGGTAACTACCTATGTTACTCTATTTGACTCTCTCTTCACTAATTGCATGTCACATCATCTTTTTTGCCTACGTGACATCCATGTTACTACCTATATTACTCCCACTATGACTAGTCTTAGGCGGCGCCAGCGCTTAGCCGATCTGAAGTCTGAACCCACCGCTTCCGGCTCGGATTCGAGGTCAGGTCCGCAATTTGCCTCCGAGTTCGATTACACAACACGCTCAAGCCCCAACCACAATAAAAATCTAGTCTTCAGGCCTATGCTGCTGCTCACAAACAGTTGTGGGAGGAAGCAGGAATATGGCGAAGCGACTCGAGAAGGAGGCAAGCTGCGCCTGCAAAAGGTCACGGCCCGATCAGAAGCACCTCTACTTGGTACTGGATGACTGGGACAGCGGGTACAGCATCCACAAGATGGACGCCGACGAGGACGCCGCTGACCTCCGCCAGCCACCGGTCCTCCGGCTAGTGTCACCTGCACCTCGTAGTCGAATGTGCTTCGATGTCCTGGGCAACAACATCCTCATCACCACAAACCCGCGTTGTGGTGACGCTCCCACCCTTGTCTACAACAGGGAGACGGCAGGACTGGCCGTCGGCCCTCCTCTCCCCGCTCTGCTGCTCGGTCACATCCACATCTCCGTGGCCGTTGCCGATATGCTCTATGCCTGGACATGCCACTATCGAGGTCAGCCGGACTCCTTCGAGGTGATGTCATGGGCACCCACAGGTAACGACGACGATCCGTGGTCTCCAGCTCCAACCATGGACTGGTCCTGGACAAGCGAACCCACGCCACCGCCATTCCAGGCCGATGAACGGATCACCTCGGCTCCTACGCCATGCACCCGGATGGACGCACCATCTTCATGACTGCGCGCAACCGGTGCAATCTACGATGCCGTACCTTCTCCTTCGACACCAGGCACTGTGAGTGGAGGTTGCATGGAGGATGGGATTTGCCTTTCCGAGGCCAAGGCTACTATGACAGCACGCTGGACGCCTGGGTTGGCCTTCACGAGGATGGTTACATTTGCTCCTGCCAAGTCGCCTCCCGCAGCGGTGCCGTGCAGCCGGACTGGAAAATTGCAAGGGAGAAGCTGTTCCACAGGGTCCCGGAGAGAAAACAAGCAGCAATAGAGGCCACTCTCACCTACATGGGCGACGCCAAGTTTTGCATTGTGGAGTGTGTGGTGCGTGAGGAAGTGGAGTATGAGGAAGCCTTTGGTGATCGTGATGGCTGTATGCTCCTTATAACCAAGTTTGGGCTCAAGTACAGTCATAAGGGAGAATTGCAGACCACCAGCAATCGCACCACCAGCTCCTATCGAGTGTCAAAGCATATCGCCTCGTTTTCTCCTTAAGCATTCTCGATGTAAAAGGAACTAGCGGCTTGTTTGGTTGTATGCAATTTGGTACATCAATAAAATGGTTTACTTCTCGACTTGTTGATCTACTGTTTTAACATGTCTGTCCTGGAAAACTCTGAGATGCTGACAGGTTTCAGGAACTAAAATACATGCAATATAGTTATACACTTATACTATGTCCGTTCACTTTTAGAAGGCATGGTAAATATTTTGAGAGGCTACATACATATCAAAATGAGTGTATTTAGACATATTAAGTATGTAGATTCACGTAGGGCCGGGCCGGCAAAATCTGGGGCCTGTGCGAAACTCTAAAACGGGGCCCTATCTCACACAGAAATTTGAACTGATAAATAATTCTAATGTATATGAAATAATATTTTAGATAACAATTGAATATATTGAGAATCATACTTATTTAACTCCAAGTTGCATAATGTTTAACGGATCAAATATATGAGACAGAAAAGAATCATCAACATCCGCACCATGTGAATTATTCAAATTAACATCAATATGATCTTCCTATACCTCAATATTATGTGTCCCTATCTGATCATGTCTAGAATGATTGTAAGCAACAATTGCAAATACAAAGGTAGAAGGATTAACAGACTGATTAGCGGATGACACTTGTGATGTTTATTTTCTAATAAATCTGTCCATAGCACTTTTTGAGATTTAATTAAAGTATGTTCCTTTTCTTTTCTCTTGCGCTTCTAGAACCAGACTCATGTTTCCCCATGATCCTGCAAAAAGTTAATTAGGATTTAGAAATTACAAATAGGAGACGATCGACCGAAGAAGTTAATCAGAATGAGGATTTAGGATTTAGAGCAGGAGCAGGCTACCTGTTATGGACTTTTGGCGATCAGCGGTCTGCAGTGTCGCTCGTCGCCTGGATATGATCGTGATCGGCAACAAACGAGGCAGCCAGCGAGTCGGGATAGGGATCGACGGGAAGCAGCGGCCTGGATGGCTGGATGAGATCGTGTTTCTGAATTCTGAACTGTCGATCCATATTCCGACGGGAGGCAGGCGAGGCGGCCTAGTTGAATCAGCGATGTGTCCAATTTTTTTTCTTAGGCAGGCGGCATGGTCAGGGAAACAACGAAGTGTCCAAGTGCCGATGGATTTCCATATTCCTTTGATCATTTCCGATCGATCAAGGGACGTGAGCGATAGCGACGAAAATGTCCAGCAACCCACGGCCAGCTCGAATCAGGCGGATGCAAGAAACCCAAGAAACTGCTAAGTGTATATTCTGTCTAAAAAAACTGGGACCCCCAAAATTTATGGGCTCTGTGCGGGTCGCACAGTTGACACCACAGTGGGTCCGGCCCTCATTCACGTGAATGTAGACCAAACCAAAATATGTACTATGCCTTATTAAAGTAAAGGAAAGAGTAGTGTTAGTAGATCAAGCACCTCAGCTGATTCACACTTACTGCGTACTGAAATATATGAATGGTATTTAAGTTACTACATTCAGGTAGTGTTGTTTATAATTCTTTGAAAAATTAAAAGGAGATTGTGCTATTTCTGAGAACGGAAATACTGAAGCCCTGAAGTAGATTGACACAAAAGGAATGACATGAACTAAGTTTGGTCTGAACCACCACACATGCATTGTAAATATTCGGTTACAATGAATCTGGAAACATGTATGTTGTCCTTTTATGTGGTTCTCATAATTTTATACTCCCTCCGTTGCAAAATATAAGATGTTTTAACTTTTTCAGATTTGGATGGATTCGGTGTATATAAACACATCTTAGTGTGTAAATTCACTCATTTCGATCTGTATGTAGTCCATATCAAAAAACCTAAAACATCTTATATTATGAAACAGAGGGAGTAGGTCATTATGTAAATCTCATAATTTTATAGGTCATTCTCAAAAAACTATATATCGATGATTATGTATGCTCACTTTGAAGCTTCTTTAGAAATGCAAATATATGTTATTTCAGCCCTTTTAGAAGAAGCATATGGAATTAATTTTTTTGTTCACCTATATTGAACCTTCGGGTACACTTTTGTGTTTTGATATAGCGATAGAATTTTATCATTGCTTCTGAAACCACTCCTACTTAATATTGGTGTTTGTATTATATGTGTTATGGTAGAATAATCATGTATAATATGTTTATGTTTTTTTGTACATTTAGTATTGTCCCCCTATGGTGCTATTTTTATTTTTTGAACAGGGGATCGATCCCAAAGGATCGAAGCTTAATTTATTGTCAATGATGACGTTACTTTTTTTTAATAGGGGATCGGTCCCAAAGGACCGGAGAAATAAAGGAATTAAACATAGGTCCATACATTTTGCACAAAGGACCTCAGAAAGACAAGAAGAAACGTGATTAGCTCCAGCCCCTTCTCCAGCACAACGGAACTGAAACGCAATGCAGCCAACCTCAGCTTCACCGGGGACGCACCACTTGGGAAGAAAAGACGGGAACATGCTGCTGCGAATCGAAGGGCCACCGCAACGGCAACATGGCCTGTAGGTTGAATCGTACCTTACGACGCACCACTTGTTGGATTTTTCTTTTTGAGGGAATCTTCCTTTTAGTGTATTTGTATCAAGGAAAAATCATAAACTTGCAATACAAACTGGACAACCTTGTCTCAAGATTCACATTTTTTACGCCCAAACTAGTGGAGAAGGCCGCAGTGCGTCATTTTTCATTTATATAAAAAGCCAACAACTTTTAAGCAGTGAAAAAAAGAACCAAAGAGAGGTGGTAATAAAATTACTTATGATTAATCCAGATCTGCATGCCCTCCTTTTAAGGGTAGGTTTAACTCTATGTCTTATTGTCTTTATTGAAGATTCAAAAAAACTGAAACAAACCTCAGAAGTTCTGACTTGTCCCTGCTACTCCAGATCATTGCTAGCTTGCAGAAGGGATGGTTGACCTTTTTTGCTTCAATAAGCATGTCGATGAAACCTAGATTTGTATTCCATTCCTCATCAAGTTTTGCCAAACCCACACAGTGCTCTCATTCTCAACATCTCTCTCTCCACTAGAGAAACCATGTGCTTGGTCAACCCGAATGGCTTCCGGCCAAGCAACGACTGTTCCGCCGAAGACCGGGAGGACTACGAACCCTGGTTATACGCGGGCCCATCTTCCCCGAGTGACCACTCTGACGACAACGATTCTGAGGAGGAGGACCTAGCGGAGGAGGAGGCGGAGTATCCCAACGACAACGTCGACAATGAAGCCAACGACAATGACGAGGAGCAGGACGACGACGAGGAGGAGGAGGATGTCGTGGAACCGCCACTAAGAGGCAGAAGAGACAAAAGTAATTTGGATGTTATCTAGGTTTCTACCCTTATGTAAAGTAGCAACAAAAATTCTTGATTTAAGAACCGTTTGCTTATCGAATTTAGTTTTATGTTTCGTTGCATTGAGTTTCAATATTTTTATCTTTTATTTTTGGTTGCATGAAAAAAAACTCGGCTCGCATAGGGTTTCTCCACGACGGCATGCACGAATGGAGAGGACGGGCGCCACCAAATGCTGGAAGGGACAATATTTTTTACGACAAAATTGGTCGGAAAAATACCGAGCGCTCATTACGTGTGTGGTTTTTTTTTCATAGGATCCAAGCACGGCCCCATGTGTCGGCACTTTCAGAGATCCCACTCGTCAAAACTCAGGCAAGTAGCGGTCAACGAGGTTAACTGACAGAAACGATCGTTCGGCTATCTGCGAGCCTCGAAAGAGCAAAGTTGGGCAAAACTGAGAAAAGCTAAGCAAGTGGGGCATAACTGGGAGAACTAAACGAAGTGGGGCACAAAAATAAATGACCCTTTCATTTATGGATAAAATATAGTAAACACTACAATATAATTTTACTCACTTACGCAATATAATCACCATGGTGTAAGAAAATAATTGAAAGAATTTCCCCTCTTTGTTGCAGCTCTCTTTTTTCACATTAGGAACACGATAAAGGTAAAGTAAGGAAATCGTTCATGCTTGGAAATGTCAATTGGGTTGTGGCTTTATTTTTACACAAGTTTATGTTATATTTGCTCTTTTCGAGGAAAGTTTGTACTCATCTATATTCTCCATTTCCTTCATGTAGTTTTTTTTGCTAATGCCAAATATATTACAGGAAATTTGTATGTGACATAAAATTACATTTTTCATTGAGTTAGACCATCACATGTTAATATACATATTTGTTCGTTGTTAGTACGGACATATAATTAGTTACTGCTCTGTTTCCGATTATCTCCATTCTTATGTTACTGTAGTAGATACAGTTGTTTTATGAAATACATAATGAAGATTGATATATGTAGTGGGTATGTTGGACCAGAGGGGGAAGCAGCACAAGTGAAGGAAGACTATTCCACAAGCTACTTTGAAGCCTACCATCTCATGGTTGAGGTAGGTCATATTACAATCATGATTTAATTCGCTTGCTCATGCTACACGCCTTTGTGCTATCTAATGCAGTTTCTCTTGGTCAACGAAGGCTATCGACATTATAATGAGATTGTTGGTGGCTTGGTACACAATCACTAAAAAAATTCTCCCATCTCAATTTTCAACTCGTATTCAGTTTTCTTATTTTCAGGTAATGCATGTGTGATGTCTTTATGAGATATATGTTAGGTATCAGTGCATGTCCGATGCATTATTAGTTTTAACTCAATGCAATACCACCATTTGTCTGCAGCTTCAAGCCATGACATTTTTAGTGTATATGCTTGGCATGATATATGATCGCATCTTAGCGGGATGAAGGTTACAATAGTGTTTTCTTGAAGCTTCTTGCTCATATCTCTCATCAAAGGGTGTTATTCTATAATATTTCTTTAGCAGATGCCCCGCTAATCCGAGCAAGTTTTCAAATATTTGTCCCACATTCATTTCGGAGGTACTCCGAAGGGATTGAAGACCATATCAACAGGTGTTCCATCTTGCAAATAGGGCATATCTTGCCTAGGCAAATTTTTTGAAATGATTCCCTTATTCCCATGTCTTCCAGCTACTTTATCCCCAACTTTGATTTCACGTTTCTGTAAAATATATACACGAACCATTATGTCGAGGGGGTCCCTCTGGATCCATTTCACATTGATAACGCGCCCTCTTTCACCTATAGGTAATTTGAGAGAAGTTTCTTTTGAAATGGATACATCAAGGCCAAATATGGCCCGTAATAATCCAGCTTCCGGGATATACGATGATTCACCCGCTATCTGAGGCGCCCTGCTAATCACATCAGGCAAAGATGGACATGCATATGTAATCATAAAAAATATAAAAGAAACTCTAGACAACATCTATTATATTTCCAACTCGAGTATACGCCATTTACACTTTTAGACTAACAGGGATCACCCCCAGTTCCATTAATCATAGCGAAACCAACATCTTCCATCCAACATCCCAGTGCTACAAGTTTTGAATCAAAAGTAAGCAAACTACTTACATATATAGGCTATTACAGACCAAGTTTTCCTCTCAACCAGCCTGGGCACTCAGCCCCAGCTCTTCTCAACTACGACCAGCAATACAAAAGCCTCCCAAAACATAAACTCGCTTCCTAAAAACTCCAAACCTTTCTGACCCAAGCTTCAACAGCTGACTTGAGAGTGGCCACTCCTAAGTCACTACATGTATCAGCGCATTATCTTCTGGATGGTCATGCAGGTAAACCAGAGAAGCTCTTCCACAATACGCCGATCTATCAACCCATGTGGCCTTCGAGTCAAAGCTTCAGCATCTGAGCCATTTACATCTTGCTTGAGGTATCCATCTTCTGGCATACCCTTTTGCTAGAGGTACCAAATCTTTGAAGGTTGCTAGTAGTACGCAGACTAGGGAGACTTACAACAGCTTTTCCGGATGTCCCCAGAAGTTCCGCATCAATGTAAGGAGGCCCTTCATGTTCTGTGCACAGAGTTCCTTCTTCCCTGTATGATCTACCCAATTAAATGTTTCCCACAAAAGGTAGTCCTTGATTTTACACTTGATGTGCTTCTTCGTCTTCTTCGAATTCACCATCTTCCAGGGCTCTGTGCTTTTTTTGTCTTCAAACTCTAAGAAGATATGCTACATGGACTGAAAATCCCCAAAGGCAGTTGTCTCATGCATCATTGGTGCATAGTTTGCAAGGACATGCTGCAATGATCTCTAACCATTTGGAAAACCACTAGGATGGGTTCTTATGATCCAATCCGTTGACTATTATAACAAATGTCTTATAGTCCAACTTACAACCCTCGTTTGTGTAAGGCAGTAAGTGTCTCAGGTTAAAATCCAGTTCCATTGCATTATCATCAAGCTTGATGATGAAATTTTGGTACCATCAAAGAGCCAAGCCAGAGACATACTTTGCCTATGTTGGCCAACAAGGTGTGCAAAGCAGAGGAGAATCACCTTCACATCCGGTAAGCTCAACCTTATGATGTCACTTTGTCTTGGAACCTGGCATAGCTTCTGCATTTTCTTTTTCCAGACATAATCCCGAGGTTCATCCTCTCAGCAGAAGGTCATGTTACGCCCCTCGATCCTCCATGGTGTTTTCTCTGTTATCGATCTGCACATCAGGACTAGACTCACTTGTGCCGCCAAGCTCATGGACTCTTTTGCATTTTGGTTCACCAGTTCTTATGAAGGTCTTCTGTCCCTCCTCCTTGCCCATCCTGATAGATTCGAAGCGTAGCAGTGGACTATGGTATGTACGATTGATTAATTTGAGATACATTGTTCGTTGAAAATATTTCATAACATACATGTGATGCCTATATGATACATGTCCTAACAAACCGAGATACTATTTCCTAACAAACTGTCAAAGGTACTCATCATGTATCCGAGTGGAAATTTTATACTTCATTATAACCCACAATGTTGCTAAATATATATCATTTTTACTTCTATGCATCCTTTTATATACTACAATTAATAATACTTAGTGGTATAACTAGCAAAATTGTCAATGTAGACATGCTCATGTATATTAATGTACATATAGATATACATATCTTTGAATATTGCTCACAAATAAAATTTCCGATTCAAGCTAAAAAATCATTTTGTTGCAATTTTTTTGGATATTTTGTCAAGTTCTTTGTGGAGGGTTGCCGCAAAAGAAATTGTTTAGAAAATTTGAGAAAATTTCTTGTCACAATGGATTTTCACTATAAATCTAAGGAAACCAATGTTATCATTGTCCATGGTGTTCTTAAATATATGTTTCTAGATGAGCGTAGAAGGTATTGTTGAACATAGAGTTGTAACTAAATAGATGTTTCTAGATTTTGTAGAGTGCCATTGGATCCGGTTTTTGGTTGCTTTTCTGGTGGTGCTCACTTTGCCGATTTTACCCTTCTTTGGGCAATAGTTAGACATTGGTGCGTGCATGCTATGTACTTTTGTGTCAAAAACAGTCAGCTCGTGATCAACATGAGTATGTAGAGTTCAAACTTTTGTAAAAACACAGCGTTATCCACTCATTTTTAACATGCATTTTCTATAAAAAAAAACTACTACGGAGTATAATCTATCTTAGTTGTGGACCATACCAGGGACAGAAGCGACTAATTAGCCTCACCAAACTCGTCCAACCCAATCCTGTAAGATTGATGTATTCACGGACTAATTTCGAAGATCATATATCATGCCAAAAATTATGGATTTATAGTCCTATTAGAATGTTCTCTTATGATGTCATCACTTATTAATTTTTTTTTGAACACTCACTTATTATATATATATATATATATTCCATCTTTGACATTTACTCCCTCCATACCACAATACAGTACAACATATTTTAGTCTTTTTCCACATTCACATGTATACACATCTATCTATATACGTTTTATCGTATATGTACACTTATTTTAGTCAGAATATAAACAATATGTGAAACATTTAAATTTACAAACGGAGACAGTATAAGCGAGGCCATAGATTGCCTCTGAACATGCATCCTTATTTATTTCCTAGCTTAGGGTTGGCTCTAACTTGGATATCCGCAGCTCGACCTGCACATCGAGCCCAATGCGTGCGGATCAAATTTTAGCTCCGCTGGAATATTGCTCCAGTCTTGACGGGCAAGAAAAAAAGAGACTGGACACTAACAGCGGAGCAACAGATTGCCTTGGATGGTTTCTCGATTCAAAAAGGAAAAAAAAAATAGAGTGTTGGTTCAAAAATATTTGATACCATAGAAGCCGATCGATAAATATCCTAACAACTGGACTTCGGCACGTAACCGAGTTGGACTCCCGCTGTTGCGCCCGGCCGCGTTCACGAGCACCAGTCCAGCGCGCGCACGACGCCCGCTCTCGCGCCATATAAAGACACAGCGCACTGCCGCCGCTCCCCACCCACAAGCAAACCCTCCACAACCAGGGCGATTAGATCTCATCTCTCTCTTCCGCACACACACCGCCACAACCAAACCCTAGTAAAGCGTGCTTCCTGTGAAGCTCATTGCTCGATGGACGCCGATGATTCCGCCGATCAGTCCCGCTCCAGCCGCCGCCGCCGCTCCGACCTCGTGGAGGAGGACGAGATAGAGGAGGGCGAGTTCGTCGCCGGCTCCGACACGGACGACGACACCCGCTACGTGTTCCAGGATCGCCGCGACGGCGTCCAGGATGAGGGCCTGCCGGAGATTAAGCGGCGCCGCCTTAAAGGCATCGTCCCGACGCCGATGATGCCGGCAAGGCTGCCCTCCCGCAGCAATTGCTCTTTCCCTGCCCCGTCTGCCCGAGGGAGTTCGGAAGCAAGAAGGCGATGTGCGGCCACATGCGCGTCCACGATCTGCACGGACGCCAGAAGAGGAATAGGGAGCGGCCACTGGTGGCGCCGGCAATCAGCGCTGGTTGGGCCATGACCGGCAAGCGAGGCTCCGTCGGCGGCAGGTCCGTTTCCCCCGAGAGCAAAGGAGTGGTCGATTCCATGGCCATTGTGGTTCCAGAGCCCGTGCTCGACCCCATGCCCATTGCGTTCGCGAGCAGGAGCAGCAGCGTCGAGCCAAATCCTCCCAATGACGACGCCATGTCCATCGTTGTCGCGTCATCAGACAATCCTACCAACCAGGTCGGTGTGGACCCGCCCTGTTCGCCTCAGTTCCTCGAAGGTCACCAACCAGCCGCGCCTCAGGTCAACGCCGTCAACCCTCAGCCTGTCGTCGCCCAAGGTCAACTCGCAGCTGCGCCGCCGCCGAAAATATTCACCGGCCTCCATCTCGCCGCGCATCAAGTTCAGCGCGCTGCGCCGCCAGCACGGGACGACCAAGGCTGGTGGGTCTGCAAGGAGGAAGGGTGCGAGAAGCGGTACCCCACGCACCAGGGACTCGGCGGCCACATGGCCGGCCACAAAAACAGGGAGAACAGCGAAGCCGCGGCCGCGGGTCTCCACCTTGGCGTCGGCGGCGCGTCATGCGCCAAGTCGGCGAAGTTGCACCCGTGCAAACATTGCCCCAAGGTGTTCACCTCGGGAGTTCAGCTTGGAGGTCACATGAGGAAGCACTACGATGGCAAGGTGATCCCGAAGAAGCGTGGCGCTGGAGCCAAGGTGTCGGCGGGCGAGCTCGCGTCGGCACTGGCACTGTCCCTGCCGATGGCGCCCGCCGCCATGAAAGCTGCCGCGCCGGTTCCCGAAGTGGCGGCACCGATTGTGTTAAGGATCTTCGGCGTCAACATCGTGCCGGTGCCACCTTCTGCGGCCGCGTCTGCCGTGACGGAGACGGATCAGAGCTCCGCGGCGTCTACCAACAACATCCACCAGTAGACCGGCGAGTACTAAGGAAACTAGATTTGCTAGGATCCGTACAACATATACCTTTTTTAGATCACAGATACTCGCTCCGTCCAAAAATAAGTGTTTCAAGTTTACCAAAAAAATGGATGTATCTATACATTAAACATGTCTACATACATTCATTTTTAAGCAAACATGAGACACTTATTACGGGACGGAGGGAGTACTATATTTGATGGGATAGGACTTAGGAGTATTACATATGGGACTGACTCAGTCTCAGTCGACTGAGCTTTAACAGAATCTCAGTCAACTTACGTCATACACTACTGTTTTGCTTGATCAAAGGATTTGTCCTGTGTTAGCACGCTACTATGGGCCTTCTTTCTTACCGAGAGAAGCGCCTTACTAGGCTGGACTAGTTCTTTTATTGTTTTTCTTTTTTGCTGCCATATGAGTTTTTGGTGTTAGGGCATTTCTTGTATTACGATTTTCTTTCTTGAATCTGAATTGTATAGTTTGTCATATTCGTACATTCCTAGCATGATGACCGATGCAAAGTTTTTTTTCTTCTACCTTGTTGTATAGGCCAGTGTTGATTTTTGTAGTGAATAAGGCTACGGTTGATGTTTATTATGACGCGTGCTATGGCCTTTCGTTTTACGGGTAAGTTAAGTTTGGGCCTTTTGTGATCCATGAAAATCTTGTAAATATATTCAGAAGTGTTGTGCTACAAAAAATATGGTAGACCTCTTAGAAATATAATATGAGGCAATATAATCACTTATGAATATATATATATATATTCTGCAATAAAAAGAATATTTCGTACCGATTCTTTCAGTTTGAAAAGAATATGCAAATTCATTCGACCAATTCTTGGATGCAAAGACAAGATTTATAAAATAGGTTCCAAGTTACATTAAATATATCTATTTAATACACATAAACTTTAGTTGTGAAAAAATTTATTCATACTTAAAAAGGCGACATGGGGAATATCGGGGCCATCCAGTTGCGCATTTGTGCTAATTGAGCCTACACTAGAAACAAAATATGCATTTAAAAAATAAAACATATAAGATCTCGTTTGTTCTTGAGGTGTGATTGTACAATTGCCCCACCCCCATGTCCTCAACTCGACAGTATAACTAGAAAAGATATCCTACGTACATATCATGTTCAACCGGCCCTATTAACACTCAGTTCACATCTTTATCCAATAGTCCACCTAAATAAACCATAATTAAGAATTAACATCCAAGTTACATACACAATGGAGTTGCGACCGACTTGAACTCAAAAATCGGGATGCAAAATCAACAGCAAGGAATAATTTCTTTTCTTAATTGCAATCACTTTCATAGTTAGTTGCAACCTATTTGTAACTAGAAAAGAAATCAATTGTAACTAGAAAAATCTTAGTTGCAATCCACTTGCAACTAGAAAAATCTCAGTTACAACATGCTTGCAATTCATGATCAACACGAATCACGAAGCAATCGAATGACAGGTCTCAGTTGCAACCCACTTGCAATTAGAAAAAAAATTAGACAAAAAAAGAAAACTTAAATAATTAAACACTAGTCGCACCAAAAAGGGTTATTTCAGTATTTTAAAATGTGATCCTAATAATACGAATAACTAAACAGACAAAAATAAAAGAAAACTTAAATCATTAAACAGATGGATTTATGAGACTGCAGAAAAAAAAAGTAGATAATTCTCTTTGTGCCCTCTATTGTTGATCTTTTGCTCTCACACGTTTTCCGCCACACTTAGAACACACCGAAATGACCAAAGAAACATAAGATAAAAAAGGACACACAAAAATGGCGGTGAGTGTTAGACAACAAAAAAAGTAAAAAACCTAGGTCGGTAGAGAACACAAGAAAAGAATAAAATACCAGATTAAGCCACACACGACATGCTTGCCCGTGCCACACATTTGGTTTTGCGGCCGAGAAGCTACAAGGTCTGTCACAAATCATGGAGCCGAATTTTGAGATTTTAACTAATTCTCATGCGACTAACATTTAGCAATCAAAAAAACATAAAATCAAGGACTTGGAGACTAAAATTGGAGAAGAAAGGCTACATATTTTCAAGAAATAAGCACATGTCGACCACATATAGGTCACCCGCGCCCAAAAAATAGATAAAATCCATTTGATATGCACAAGAGAAGTGCACGTACAAAAAAAACAGCCAGCTCTAAAAAATAACAGAAAAGAGGAAAATCCCACCTACGTAGCATAGCTCACAAAACAAAACGAAATAGAAGAGGCCCGCACAACCCCCATACACGTACGAACCACAACGGCTGATAGATAGGATCATAGGAGAAAAAACAACAACTTAACGGGCAGATCTAACGGTCAGCAACTTGACTGAGATCTAACTAATTCTCAGGCGACTGAGATCTAGCAAATCCGATTACATATAGTGCATTGTCATTTAATCTCAATTGTATCAAATCACAGTTTCATATATACTTCCATATGGGGACAGCTCCAATTTTGCGCCCTTTGGAATCAATAGACATATCTGTATGACTATATCTTTCTAAATCAGTACGATGTCTCAGTTGTATCTTCTACGTGGACTGTTGACTTCGGTTTTTCTACCCGTTGAAATTTTGGTAGCCTTGACCCATTTAGTCTAACAAATCTTGAAATTTTAAAAAGACCATTGAGCTTGATTGTATGCCATATACATGAGTGTGAGCGGGACTAATTGTAACTCCACATTGCTAGTGGGAGAGTTGTAGGGGTGGGCATTCGGTTAGACCCAACCGATCGGTTCGGTACTTCGGATTTTAAAGAAATTCGGTTTTGAAAATATGAGGACCGATCGGTTACATACAGAACTGTTAACCGAGGCATTCGGTCCACGAAGCATTCGGTTCGGTCCTCGGTTAAGACCGAGCTGACCGATGTATCGAGAAATGAAAGAAAAAGCATGCACACCTCTGAAATTGATTTGCAAATAAAAATGATCCGCACGGTGGAATTGATAAAAATCAGAATATATGGGGAAGAACATCACATGAAGCATCACATCTCATAATCTCCAATCATAGAAATTAAAATCTCGAATCACAGAAAGAGAATAAATTGCTAACAGGGGGTGGAGACAAATCAGACAATGAGCATCGGATCCGAGCATCCGCCGCTGTTGCCGGCCGGGTGGAGAGAAGGAGCGTCGCAGGCCGGGTGGAGAGAAGCGTCCTCGTAAGGGCACCGGTTTAGTCGGTTTTCTCGGGTAACAGAGGCAGAAGACCGAACTTACTGAGTTAATTTCGGTTCTTAAAACATTATTATGACCGAACTACTGACCGAAATATTTGATTTCGGTCTATTCGGATTCGGTCACGGTTCTTTTAGTCCGGTTATTCGGTCCTCGGTTAATATGCCCACCCCTAGAGAGTTGTACCTTCTTATAAGTGCAACTCTTCAACACTCACTAAATTAGCGAAAATATAAGCAGTTCACGCGCACTCCTCCGTCGTTGTCGCCCGCTATTCCACGCCACATATCGCACTCATGTCGCGTGAATCAAGTTCAAGTTAAAACTCGTTTGTGTGGAAGATTATTTGTTTTGCTGGATGCATCAACTCTGTGTGCGTGTCAACACGCATGTGTATGCTTGACACCTGCAATGTTTCTACCGTGTGACGCTTGCATTCTCTGTCAAGCTATAAAGAGCAAAACAGATGGATTAAGAACTCACCACTTACTCTCTGTCCTTTGTTATGATGCTTCCAGACTTCTCGTTCCGGTGACCACGTGCATGGTCGTAAGGGAGAGCAGGTCACCGGAATCCCATCCATTGAAATTCTGCAACGGGAGAGAGCCGATGAGATTTTTTAAAAGTGTCTCAGCAATACTGCTCGCTTCCGTTACATCTGTACCGACCATTGTCGACTTTATATTTACGGACATGGTCAACGACATTGTGGTGGGATTTTCCCGGTCAACACGCATAAGCTACTATTCTACTCCCTCCGTACAAAAATAAGTGTCTCAAGTTTGTAAACCATGAATAGATACATCCACTTTTAGGCAAACTTGAGGCACTTATTTTTGGACGGAGGGAGTATCTGTTTTGCACTACTATTTGATTTCATATGTTAGATTTACTGATGCGTATGTGAAGTTGTGAAAATTGCTTAAATTTCCAATAGAAACATCGTCTCAAATCACCTTGTGAACAGCCTGTTCGGATCTCACGCCAGTCAGCCACGGTCGGTGATCCGGAGGTCCCACATGGTAGAGACTCCCGTCTCGCAGACTGCTACGGACTTAAAACGTCCTCAAGTCCGGCACACGCGTGACCCGATCCGATCCGCTGCACCACCGGCATCAGCCACCGCTCGTGCGGGTCACGTCACAACCTGACACGTGTCCTATCAGCCACAAATTTCGTGGTTTTTGCGCCCGTCTCTCGCCATCTACCCGCCTCACCCGATCCTCCCGCTAACCTCCTTCGATTCGGTCGGGTTATGTCTACTGTAAAAAAGTCTCACGAGCTTTCCCTCCTAAACATCTCGAAGCAGCATCAACAAGCTGCAGAGTAGACCAGCGACTGCAGCTCGGCAGCAGTGGCGGAGCCAGCGGGTGTGCCGGGTGTGCCGTTGCACACCCAGAAATTCTGCAATTTTTTTTTATACTACTCATCTGCACGTATAGATAATTAAATTGTACGTACTGGAGCAGTAAAAGTAGTAAGAAAAGTCCACACGGGCAGCCGGGCCCTGCCCGTGCGCGCTGCCTTCCTGTGCGCTCGCTCTCTCTGTGCGCTCGCTCGCGTCCATCTCTCTGTCTGTGCGCTCGCTCCTCGCGTCCATCTCTCTGTGCGCTACTGCGCTCGATTCCTAAACCAGCTGCCGGCGACGGGAGCAAAATCCATGGCGCGCCGCAGTTAACCAGGAGATCCCGCTGCACAGTCCGCTGCATCGACCACCTGCGCGAGCGCCGGGCGGCACCGGGTGCCGCCGGCCCACCGCGCCGCCGCCAAGACGGCCCACCGTAGTCTCCACAGCTCCAGCCTCCGGCGAGTCGGAGACGGCCAGCTGAGCGCGTGAAAGTCGATTCCGCAGGAAGCTAGGTCGCCAGGAAGGCATCAAGGTAGTTCCCCTGTTTCATACTTCTCAGCTCCCAGTAGTCTGTTTTGATTTTAGATTTTTAGTCAGCTATTTCCTGTCAATTCAAGACATTAATTCAGACATTCAGTAGACCAGTGCCACATTAGGCTCTGTTTTTCTGTCAAATACACTAGTTTTGATCTAGTTTGTTGTTATTTTTGTTGTAGATTTGTCAAACATGAAGAGAGGCAGTGGCCATATTGCGACACTTTTCGGCAAATATGAAGCAAAGAAATTTGCTTCTTCTGAATCCCCATCAGCTGTGATTGATTTACAAGCTGAAGGCACTCCGGGAAGTAGAAATTTGCTGCAGTTTTTGGATTCTCCACATCCGGTTGACACAAATATTGAGACTGAAACTGATGCTCAAGCAACAACAACACCATCACCCAATTTGCCGAGTGGAGAATCAGCAGATACTTATCTCCCATTTGAATGGGATCCAGCAAAGAGGATTCCTATTTCAAGTTATGATGCCAATGATCAAGATGATGTTCGGTGAGCTATAATATTGTGAGATTTCAACTTATTTATATAGTTCTTTCCATATAATTGTGGATTACATGTGTTGTAAAAAAAAATCGTCGGTGGCACACCCTTTGATAATTTCCTAGCTCCGCCACTGCTCGGCAGCGCCCGTGTTTAACCGGAGAGGGAGACCTCGAGCTCTCCTTCTTCCTCTCTGTGCAGGTATGTGTGCTTCTGTGCGAGCGATTTGAGAATTATTGTTATGGGGCGGCGAATTATGCTCTACTTTTCCTTCCTGCCTTCCGAGCTGAATAATGGGGAATCGGAGCGCTAAACGAGATTTCCTCGCTCGCTCCGTAGGAGTACTGCCCTGGTGTGCTCGTTGCTACTCGTGTTATTTCTGCCTGAGTTCTAGCTCCTCCTTCTGAATTTCTAATGACCAGTCAGCTAGGTCAGCTCGTGAAGATTTGTTTGGGGCTTTTCCCCATTCTCTCTGCCGGACTGCCTGCGATTTCCTAGGATCTCTGCCCGTGGAATGCCTTGTTCTTGTGTGGTTCTGGCATCGGTGTATGCCAGGAGTGTGAATTTGTTCTAGCCGTGTGGTAGTACTGTAGTAACAAGAAACCTGACCGTTGGCCGGTAAGAGTAGAGCAGGCTGATTCCTGAGATTGTGAATTCAGACATACTGGAGATCAGACATGATCTGTTAAATAAATCTTGTTATGTACGGTTTGAATCGACAACGTGCGCCTTCTCTAGCCATCCATGACTGCACTAATAAAGCAAGTCCACATGTTTTCCTTTCATGATAGGGAAGCAAAGCAAAAATGATGCAGCAGGTACCTCCAAGAGAGGCCGCCGTCCTAGCAAGGTGGGCTCTGCCTGCCAATTGTGGTTCTTTTAGTGGTCATTGAGCTGCCAAGGTTAGTGTTCTACTGATATGTGTTTTCTTGTTCTTGGATTTTGATAGCCACAGAAGCTGAGGTTCAAACCAAAAGTGCCATCACAGAAGAAGAAAAAGTCAACTGCACAAAAGTATACTTCTCGTTCGCTTGAGTGCTAGCTATCTCTCTCAAGTTTGTCCATCTATCATGTTACAGCTTACATAAGCAAGCATGCTCTGTTCTTTCAGGCCACAGCTGGAAGAGACAAAACCAGTTGATGAAGAGTTACTGAAGACACTGAGGGTAAGTGGGTATGCATGTGTTATATCTATCTTGGGATTGGTGTCAGATATACTACCTCTTCTGGTCGAATAAACTATCGCAGGTTCTACAAAAGTTTATACGTGGTACACAGTTTTCTTCCGACACATTTTCCGGATCGAGGGAGTATTATATAGGGGTTGTTTCCTCGGGAGAAATTTGTTCCTTCCTTTCTAGGTCTGACCGTTTGTTTGCTCTTTTACTTTGTTTCAGACATGCCGAGGAGATGCAAAAACCTTGCGAGTTATAAAGGTTGGTCTGGATTCCCTTGCTGCCACATGTATACTTAGATCTGAAGTTGGTTATTAAGATTGAAGGGAAGAATGCACATAACATAAGCATTTAACCAGTGATGTTTCTTAAACATGACAAAGCCTATAATTTACTCTCATTGCAGATGAGCAATCAGCACAGAACTCTGGCTCAATGGTTTCATCTGCAACTGGAGTTAGCTTGCCACCGAGGCAGCCAGGAGGGCAGAAGATACCTCAACCAGTGAGTATACCAAAAATCACTCAGGTTCAGCCTTATACAATTTCCTTTTATGTCCTCTTTTGGTCTCTACTTGCCTTGGCAGAAGAAGGCACTTCGAATCCCTAGAACCTTTCCTGTTGCTGCCAATCCAGGTGAATCTGAGACTTCATCAGGTCCAAACATTTGACCAAAACATTCCACTAGGAATTGTCATGGGATTGTTTTTATGGTGAACAGAGAGTTCTACGGTTATGAAGATGACGACGAAGAAGAAGAAGATGATAATAATGTTGACTTACAGGAGTCTCTTCCAAGCTCAATTGAATGTGAATCTTCCATCCATCCAGCAAAAGAGCTCAATTGCTTGTAGGCTCCCCTCAGCCCTACACCATTTTCTTCATATTGTTTGGTGTCACTTATGTAATTTGTTCGATATTTGGAACAAACAGGAACACGACGACAAAACAAGAATGTTCTTATTCCAGTTGCCGAAGTCTCTTCCTTTGCTAAGAAGATCATCCACGTAGTTCAAAGGAATGGAAAGGCCATTGTCAAGGAGGTGAAAAAGGATACAATCTGAATGATTTGCCAGGAGGGTATATGGGCAAGATGCTGGTGTACAAGAGTGGCAAGGTCAAGATGAAGTTGGGTGATGCCATGTTTGATGTTAGTTTAAGCCTTCGTCATTTGTCTCCTCACAATCTAGGAAGATATCTCCATATGCATGGTGCTTACTGCTTTAGGTTCTTCCTTTGCAGGTGAACCCAGGTACTGAATGTGGGATGACACAACACGCAGTAGTGTGAACACTAAAGAGAAACATTGTTGACAATTAGGGGAGATCGAGAATCGACATGTTATCGTGACTCCAGATGTTAACTCACTCTTGAATGACAAAAGGGGTTAGTTGTGATCTGTGGATTGCATTAGTTTGGCAAATATGGCGTGCATAAGCTAGAAGTACGAGTTTTAACTGCATGACACAATGCGAACCTGTAACTGTAGTTCTAGTAGCACCTGTACAACAGTAGTATAGATGCTGATTACAGTTGATGTGATGATGTACATTTGTATTTCCCATTATACTAGGCTGAACATGAATCTCGATATCATTTGAATCTCAATTTACTATCTGTACATGCACGCATGAATTTCCATGTTCCTTACACCCAGGTTCCCCAGATCATGAATCGTTACAAAATGCTAGAGAAGAAACTTTGTATATGCCGGCATTTCTGTTTACAGAGTAGCACAACAAGCCGCCTTTTGTTTTTGCAAAAAAAGTGAGAACAATTCAGGGTCTGGTTCAGTGACTTGCAGTGCAACCGATCATTGCCCTGATAGATTTCGGTATTTGGATTCAACTAACAGTGCTCAAGGAGCATGTTAGCAGAGAGAAACACAAACCACAATGCTATCGATGTGTGAAGCATGGAAATTCAACCAGATATCCATAGCTAGTCTCAACAAAATTTGCAACAGTCCAGACTCACGTCACCATAAAGATGATTCTAAAAGTACAGAGGGGCAATCCAATGCCAATAACGCAAAAAAATTGCAAGTCAAACATACTAAATAGACACCGTCTTTTTTGTATTGTTAACTTGTGACAACAAATGCGACACCTATTTCCTCGACTTTTTATTCCGGGACTTTCCCTTCGGTGGTTCTGGTGCCTTCACCGAGCTGGTGGATTGGGTTGCTTTCGAAGAGGTGCCACCAACATTGGCAGCAGATGCATCATGCTTATCTCTGCTCACAGAACCTTGGGCACCTCTGACCTGAGCCCTCTTATCCTTCCTCTTGGACGGTAACTCGACCTCTCCCTCTTGGCAGCCATCTCTCAGGATCAGGGGTGGCCCTGGGTTCGCTGGATCAAAGCTCTTTGGATATTTTGGCTTCCTCTTCCTCTTCTTAGCCTTTTGCTTCTTCACTTCCTCAGGAACATCCACCTTCACGGTTTGGTCTACATGCCTTGCACCAGATGTCTTCTCCAGGCTCTCCACATTAATTCCCTTAAGACCAGGCAATGGTTTCAGCTTCTTCTCATATAGCTCAGCTTTCTCAAGGTCTGTGCGAGCTGAAGTTGCGACTAACCCAGCCAACGCTTCCGCGCTCCCATAGCTCTTCACAAGTTCCTCGTACAGTTGACAGGCCTCTTCATCACGCCATGATTGAGCTTAAATGAAGCAGCCTCCCGCATGAACACATCTAACTTGTTATCCTCTGTCATGGCATTCTTCCACCACTGGATAGCAGAATCAAGCACAGAAGCAGCACCATTAGAGTCATTTAGACGCTCTTTTAGAGCTACAAGTGTAGCAACTGTAGCAGGCATGTGCTGGATGTCAGCTATTTTAGACAGTGAGTCAGCAGCAATCTGAAAATGGTTGGCATTGGCAGCAATCTGGGCAAGTGCAAGGAGGACTCCTTTAGAATTATCAGGATGCTTCTCAGCATAGCGGCTAAGAACTTCTTCGGCTTTCTGAACCTTCTTTTCTCTCACGTGAACTGCAGCTTGAAGTAAAACAGGGAATATACTTTCTCGAAACATACCAAGCAGTCCACTGACCAACTCATGTGCCTGAAATATACAATGCAGATTCACTATCTGTTAGTTTGAGTGAAGCAAAAATGAGCAATAGAACATAGCTAAGCTAGGAATAGTAGTGACTAATGTATAAAACTGCCAATTAAATTTATAATATAATGCCAAATGGCTGTATGTTGCCCACATGTGGGTGAATGAAAAGGATCATAGTGATCACCTACGAAATGGGCTGATTATGTTTTTATTTTTTAACTGAATCAATGACCCTTGTAAGGAAATCAAGCAAATAAAATGAGAAACAAATGAAATACTAAGCACGCTGAAACACTGTAGGGCATATTCTTGCAAACAGTTAGTGAGACCCAGGATGTCTATGTAACCAATCGAGCAGTTTTTTTATCAGTTTTCAATCAAATGATTATTACTCATTGAGTGACCAACTAGCAACTGATGTGACTCTGATATACCACTATTATCTAAATTCAACATAAACTTACTAAAGTTCAGCAGCAGAATGATGCCAGATGAGTAATAGATAAAAAAGTAAGCAAAAGATGGATCAATAATGCAAGGCAAACCTGCTCAATTTTATTTGCATGGAGGAGTAAAAGGACGCGAGCAGAATACAGGGCTTCCTTTTGCCTTGGAGATAACTTGAATTCAAGGCTCTCAATTAGTTGCAACTGGTTTGGAGCTGTAGACTTCTCAACAAGCCGTTCAAGCTTCCTCAAGCCATCGGCAGCATCTTTTGTACCTTTTAATGAAATAAGGTTAGTTGTTGCCACGGCAAGGATGAGGGATCTCCTGATTTCTTGTTTGTCATATTAACATAGGTTTCCATAGCTTCTTGAGTCTGTCCTTGTAACTGAAAATGCAGATAGAAAAGTCAATTGCTTGTAGCTAAAAATACAAATAAACAAGTTAACAGGGCCATAAAGATTGGGATACAAGAGAATCAACCAGATTTAGGTACCTGCTGTACATAAGCAAGCTGAGCAGATACAGGAGCTAATTCGTATTCAATCTCGTCTTCTGCATAATCTTCCACCATAAGCTCCTCCTTCCCGATTCTGCAGACAAAATAAGAAACTGAAGTTTAGAAAACTGTAGGCACTTAATAACTGGCCAATGGCGTGAATTATCCATAATTAGATACCTAGAATGATGGGGAAGAACAGAAGTGTGAAACTACTGTACCAGTGAACTAACCGAACTTTTAATGATTACCGTGCCTCTAATATTACAAAAAAAATGGTATTGATTGGATTATTAGTTCAATAAGCCAGGAGTATATGCATCATTTGAGATATTAGTTCACCAGAAAAATCACCTTTTCGCCAAGTCCAGCTGCTCTTTAGCCTCAGAATACTTCTTATTTTCTATCAAGGTGCAAGCAGAATTATATGCAAGCTCAAAGCTCCTAGCATCTCTGAGCGCTCTAGTTGTAAGATCAACCTTTTGAGCCTTCATGGCTGCCTGTACTTCAGAAGCTCTTCCAGCAGCAACCAGAGCAGCGATGGTATTTATCTTTAGATCCATTGAGTCGATCTTAAATTTTTGAAGCTTCTCATAGCTGTTCAAGCAATCACTCATTCTTGCTAGTCGGTAAAAGATCTGGGATTCTAGCTGGAGAACAGCAGCTGTTTCTTCTTGACCATTCAATATCTCCAGAGCTTCTTGCAATTTGTTTTGCCTGTAGTAGCAGTATGCCTGAATATAGATAAAGTACTATTTTAGCATGTTTGCGCATATTATTCATTTTTTCCAGTAAGCAAATGTCCTAGTCTTCAAGATTTATAAAAACAATTCAAAGAAGAGAAAAAATACTGGTCTATGGGAAAGTAGAGATCGTAAAGAAATGTCAAAGATCAACACTTAAGTGATAATGGAATCCAATCTTAGTTCATCGCCCATTATACAGCTATCCGACATGATAGTGAATCCTGGTTATGTTTTAGTATTAGCTACCAACTAGGCTGCCTGCGTTGCTGAACAAAACCTTGTCACCTAATGCTTCATATAAGTATAGTAAGATCATACAGACACACAAAGAATCAAAGAGATCGCCGTATTAAGGTTTTTTTAACTGGATGTTAATTGTCAAATAAGGACTAAGAAGACCATATTCTCCCATAACAGTCTGATCTAATAAAAGTTACAGCTGCTTAGTATCAGAACACACAAAAACATAAAATTAAAATGTACAAAATCACATGCAGTTGTGAACTCTTTGCACTCACTGGAACCTCGAATTCAAAATTTAAGTTAGACAAGCATCATAATAAAAGATGCTTCATCACAAGTATTTGGTTTGCAGGGCAAAACAGCCAAGCACAGAGCTTTGCCTTCCCTCCCCTGCATATATTTCTCCCGCAGTGTGCATTGCAAGTTTACGAGTGCACATGGATCTTGTCAGTTTAAGCCAACAATCAGCTGGATTACAAATCTCAATAGCAAACTTTGATATGCAATTGTAGTAGCTGAGGTCGATGGGGAGGCGCTCGGCGGCGCGGATGGCCGCGAGCGCCTTGTCCGTGGCGTCGGACTTGATGTGCGCCACCACCTTGCATCGCACCGCGTCCTCGTCGCCCGGCGCCGCCGCAAGAACTGCAGAATTAGCCGCCGCGGGTGTCAGTGCATCGCATAGGTTAGGGCATCGCGCCGGAAGCGCGTAGGTGGGAGAGGTGTGGTGCTTAACCTTGGTCCGCGACCTTGACGGCCTGGGGGAACTCGCCGGCCTCGATGTGACGGTGGAGCGCCGAGAAGAGGTCCTCCACGGCGACTGGCTCCGCGGCGGCGGCCTTCGATTTGGGCGGCATCGGTGGGAGGTGGGAGAGAGATGGCTGACGACACCAGGGCGGAGGCTGCGAGGAAAAACCACTAGGCTGTTTCTTTTTCGCAAATCCGTCCGATTTGATTGATTTTTTGTAAACCCTCTCGTTTTGTTTTTCTTTTGGTGATTCTTTCCTCACAGAAACTGTCCTAGTACGATCAGATTCAGATTTGTTTTGCTTCAGTTATTTCAAAACGAGTCCTGGACGCATTTGGGAGTCCAGACAAGCAATTATTTTTTAGAAAAGAGAAAGAAGAAGCATCTGTCAAAATCCTCATTAGACTTAGAATTAATCACACCTTCTTTTAGTCCTTTGTGATTCCGTTGCTTTTTTCCTTTTACATTTTTTTATTGTTTCTTGCTAAACCAGGACTTCCATCGAACACTAGAAAGTATAGAATTGAGTTGGATTATTCAAAATGTGTGTTTAGATTGAGAATCTAATTTGTAAATGCATAATGTATCCATAAAAATATTACATGTAGATGTTTGATTCTTCCCATGTCTATGAATTTCCATAAAATATGAGATTATTTTTATCCATTATGCAAGGTTGGCAACATAAGAAATTCGTTCATATCAATTGGTCGGCTCTCTTAAAGTGTTATCATATTTATTGAATCAACTCCTTTCATTTTCTTACAGACATTCGTCCCGTGGAAAATCTATCCTGGTACGAGTTCCTACTTGTTTCGTGTTTCAAATTTTTTATATTGAATTTACAACATATTCTAAAGTCCAAACAGACAATACTTTAAAATGGGAGGAGCAAACAATAAAATCATTTTGACAAGCGGCTAAAATTATTTTCAACATATTCCAAGGTCCAAACAGTGTAGCTTGCAATTTTTCCAACAAGTTATATTTTTCGTTGAATTGAATCGATTGAGTATTATCAAAATCTCAGTCGACGGATTTATAGCCCACTGTGTCTTCCCGACATAAAAAGTCAGTTATGTAGGTTTAATAACCTTATAAGCAACTGACGTGACACGATTTGTATCCACTTTACCAAATATTTTAGAATTAGCATTCGGTAAATACTAAGTTTCTTTCTTAAAGTAAGACGTGTATTTTAGTCAAAAATCAACATAGTGTAACTTTGACCAATTTTATAGACAAAAATATGAACAACAATGTACAACCCATCCAAATTAGCCCTTTCTCAGTATGTTTTCCAACGTAAATAGCTTAGAAATCAACAAAAAAATATTGGGAACGTTGCTGATGAAAACAAAAGCCTGAGCGAGGTAGCTAGGCGGCTTCTCGTGCAGCCGTGTTAGGTGGCCGGTCAATCGTGCGGCTGCTTCTGCAAGATCGAGCATCAACAATGTGTAAACTATGGGAGGCGTCGTCAACCATGAGAACAACATGCGCTTTATTTTTTACAAGTAGAAGCGTCAACTAGAAAACCTTGTGCTCGATGGTCGGATAGCAACGGCAACCTCCTCTTGAATTCTTGTACGCAGCTTCCTGACCGATGATCTCGGGGTTATCTGGATGTGTTCGGTAGACGCATCACTGTCAGTAAACGCTATCCAAACTTGCAACCGATGAAGATTGGTGCGTTGCAAGTTGCACAGATCAGTCCAAAAATAAAGTGTGCTTAAGAAGGAAAATGATGCAAACTGTACTTGAAAACGAAGATGAGATCAGGGAGGATGATCTCGTTCTGTTAGCATCACTCATAGAAACTATTAACTGACGGAAACCTTACACTGCCCTTCACCTTGAACTGTTTCGGCTGTTTGTGTTTCATGATCGAAGCACTCTGCTCTAGTAGTCGCTCGGCAAAAAATGGTTTAGGTAAGCTGTCAGGTCAAGTTATCTCTGACAATGCGCGACAGGCCAGTTGACAACGAATGCGATCATGAGCACAAGCTTCCAGATGAAGTGATAAAATCTCCGCTCTCAATATCTGCTCCAACATAAAAACAAGGCCCGAGGATAATGTGACAAACATTGGGAGGCATGTGACCAGAACTGCAGTTTAGATGATACACAATTGCACATATACTGTACTTCAGCTCCGGCTGGGAGTAACGTTCGGGGAGTAGAAATCTGACAGCACCTTTGCAAGAAATTCAACTGAATTGATGAGATGTCTGCGTTCAAATGAAACCTTTAGTTTCTGGTTTCAAACAAGTCCTAAATGAAAACTTCGGGATAATCCAGTCTGTTACTGTTAAACCATCATTGGTGTCACCGTGTCAGCTGCAGAGACTTGCCGTGGCAAATCAAGCTTGCCTTCAGTTCCAGCACGGCAGCACGTCACCAGTTTTCTCAGATAACAGCCGCAGGGAGCAATATTCGCATAAGTGTCCCCGTCTTATACTCTTATTCTTATCCTACAACATGGTCATGGTCAGGGCTCGTTTTTATGCGAGACCGTAGCAGCATAAATGTCTAAGTGCAATTTTTAAATGGAACAATGCGTATGTTAGTTGGTCGTGTTGCTAATTAATCAACAAGTGTGTTCTGCTGCTGGCATGTTGCTGTACAACGAAGAACTGGTCGGATAGTTAACAAATCGATTTATGCCAAGTATGAGCATTACGTGCATAAACAGAAGGGGTCTGGAAAACGATTTTGGTCTATTTTAGTAAGAAAAAACACCTCCTGATTCTATGATTTTGGTATGGATCGATTTGAAATTTGGACGGCAAAGGTTGTTGAACAGGTAAAACGATCGAAGAAACGATCATCAATTGTGAAGATACACGTCAAACTTGTCCAGCAAAATGGAGTTTCCATCGATTAGCGCCAATCTGAAGAACACGCCTACCTCAAATGTACCCGTATCTAGCTCTAGAAAGACTAACGTATTTGTGCAACGTACGTTGAGCTGACTTTCGAGAGACGTTATCTCACTCTCCACAAATGAAAAACTGCCAATAACAGAAAAGTTGTAAACTACTACCACTACGGTTTGCCCTCGTAGTAGTTTCCTCCATCGTATTCTTTCAGAACATGGTAATGAAAGTTATTAGTTAGTTGTTTCCAAAGAAAGAAAGGTGATGGAACCGTTGCCTAAATCTGATGAAACCAAAATCTTCAGAAACAAGATGTGTCTCGGTTGAAACCAGCAACTGCATGCTTGACATGGGCAACGACCTAACTATGGAGAAAGCAAACCAGCCATCCGACCAAAACCATCAGCTGGACAACCGTTTTGAGCTAATGGCTGTTCACCGTTAACACAATCATGCAGTACAAAATTAGACAGAACCGTCAACGTCGAAGGTTTTTCAGGCAAAGGCACAGCCCACAAGCAACCGAAACCCAATTGCAACATCACCACCACGGGCCCTATAAGACGACGCCTCCCTCTCTGTCCCAAGCTGGCAAAGCTCGGTTACTCCAAAGCTAATAGCCATTTCTTCCAGCCAAGCAAGCTTATGGAGGGGCTCATCCCGTTCATCTACAGGGCCATCAAGGAGAGGAAGACCCGGAGCTACTCCAGGTGCAGCTCCGCGCGCGGGTTCGACGCCCGCGGCGGCGTGGAAGGCGGCGACGTGTGGGAACAGAAGCAGTGGAAGGAAGACGGCGTGGGGACGCACCGGCGGCACCGGTCGCTGGAGGAGCTGGCCGGCGAGGTGGGCGCTGCGGCGCCGGACATGCGGAGGGGCAAGAGCTCCAGGATCTTCTCCTGCATCGGCGGCGTGTGATTCGCTGCCAGGACGTGCAGCCGGGCAGCCGGTGCAAGCGTTCGTACGTACGCGCGGGGTTGTGTAAGTGCTTGGTTTCGCTGGTGCTTTGGTTAGCTGTAATTAATGAAGTTAAGATGCAGGGTAGAATGAAGAGTATTAGTACAGAGTTCATGTTGTGTGTACTCCAACCTCAAGTGTATATACATGGGTTTAATGAAGCTGTAAATGATTGTGCATGTGTTTCAATCTGTCCAACTCATGGTACTGTATGGAATATGGAGTTTTTCCTTATCTGCAACAAACTGAAAATGGTACTGTTGTAATAAGTTCTCATATCTTTCCGAAACCAATTACTCTATCTTGAACTTTATGTGATGCAAATGCTTAAAACTGAATATACAGATGTATCTTGCTGGAACACGCCTCCGGGAAGCATGGAAAAATGGAAATAGCTGACCGAGTAAATCTGTCGCAGATCAATTAATCCTCATCACTGGACAGCGATGTGGTTATTAGATGGTGAATTGTCTTTCTGATCGTCCTAGTACTGTTTTCCATCAAGTCTTGAATGTGTCTCGAGATGTCACGTATGACCCGGTCCAGAGAAAAGTACACGCAGTACAGAGTCCCTCGCGGCGCCTTTTTTTATTCGAAGGATTTGCGTAGAAATTTTAGAGGATTTAAATTTTCACTTAGTACCAGAGTGTGTCTTGTTGAATTTTCTTATGGACACGACTACGCAGTGCCCGGGCACTGGTTAGTCTTCCGCAGTGCCCCTGTCCGATTCTGACACTGTCCAGAAAAGGAAAGTTTCATCGCGCCTTCACCAAAAGCGGAAAGCACCACCTCCCAGCCCTAGGTTCCCACATGCGTTTTCTGTCGCGACGCTCTACCCGCGCTGCACGCCGCGTGATTGGTGTGGCGCGCCCAGGCTGGACAAACATCCATCTGAAACATTAAAAAACAACATCTGGGGCCATCCCAAGGGCAACCTTAACCTGCTCTCTTTCCTCCTTCCTCCAGCAGCCGGCAGGGCGATCTGTTCTTCTTCGTCCAGCAGCTGCCATGGAGCTTCCAGCGGCCATGGAAGTTTGAGCAGGAAACTACTTTAGGACCAGAAAAAAGCAGTAAACAAAAGATCAACTCCCCTACCCCCATGCCCCTGTAGCTCCATCTGCAGATGAAACATCTGGATCTGTAGGGGAGTAATCAAAAGAAACATCCAGGAGGGGAGCAGCTACGAGATCATCCAGATCTCCAGCAGACACCCAGGTAATGAACATAGCAGTATTTTCCAGTTTTTTCAGATGTAAAAAGCAGGAACTAATGCTAAATCGAAAAGAAACATTTGTGATAAGCAATCTGGTTGAAAACCTTTAGCACTGGAACTTGTTGCAAAAATTACAGTGTAAGATCATCCAGTAGTTCTAAAAGAAACATTCATGTGGCAGTCCATAGAAGAGAAAAGAGTCAGCTTGGGTAAACTTGATGGCGTTGCAGTCATGTTGCCGCGAGGTGATCAAAAGCAGGAACTTGATGCTGACATGTAGTTTTCTCCCAAAAAATTCTTCCACGAGTACCCAAAGTTGCAGTCCATAGAAGTAGCTGGTTGAACCTGAAGTTGAAACTACATGTCCATGAACATTTCTGCTGAAGTGTTGGCTGCAAAAAATGGAAAAAGATATAGTTAGTTGCCCTATAGAAAATGAAAGTAAATTGCAGAGAAGAACATGTGTAAGAAGCTAGCATAAGTAGTTGTAGTTTTTTCATGCAGTCTATTGTTACTGAGAAAAATTGTATCTCTCGATGCAGATATGGACATGGACACTGCAGCTGGTGGTATTGACCTGAACATGCCACTTTTGATGAGGAATGGATTCCCAATGTCAATCGAGCGGGCGAAGGTGTTCCTATTGTCGAACCAGTGATGACATCTGTGGATACCACAATGCAGTCTGCTGACACCAGGGCGAGCACAGGGTAAAAGCTTTCTAGTGATTGTTCTAGCGGTTATGACTTGACGCTGGTCGGGGTCATCTTTTTTGCAAAGTCTGAAGTTTTTCATTGGAGAAGACCGGTTCCATGTTGTGCTCTGCATTTGAAAAAACAAACATAGATGAACTTTCGTTTGCATAAACTACATCAGTGCGGACTGACAAAAACTAAACCAATAAGCCTAACTAACAATAGTAAGCCAAACAAGTACATCAAACCCTACTTAACAGGTAAAATAATAAGGATAATCAGAAGAATAATAAGCCAAAAGGTACATCTAACCCTAAAATAAAAAGTGATTCCATCATCAATAAAAAAATTAGCCATAAAGGGAAGATTCATCAACTACCTTATTGCTCTTTCCTTCACCATCTCCATCATCATCTGCGTCTTCTTGATCCTTTTGATTGGGTGGAGCTTCGGTTGCATGATCTTGTTGATCCTGATGGGGAGGTGGAGCTTCAGTTGCAATCGGTAAAGCATCTTTCATGTCGTCTTCAAGCTGTGGGTCTATAGGAATTTCTGGAACGTTCACATTGGTTCACATTGGTTTTCAGACAAAGTCTTTGCTTCATTCTTTTGAATTTTGATTGCTTGGGCAAACTGTCCTAGAATTTTTCTGAAACACAACATACAAAAATGGATTATTAATTAAATGAAGACACCGTAGAAAAGGCAAAACAACAATTGGGTAAGCATAGGAACAAAAAGGTTGAATGTACCTTAGGTACAAGTGGAAACATCATGGATAGCTCTATGTACTTTCCCTGCTAACCTGAATGGTAAGAATATAAAACATGTTATATTATTTTTGGTGAAAAAGTATTTGAAAACTACATATTACTGTTGGCAAAAATAATGTATCTCAATGGGGGCTACATGTACTACATCTATATGTAAATTTCACTAGGAATTTACAACTACTGAATGCAAATGACATCTAACATTCTACTTTCAAAACATTAACACCAGATAACTACATCATTATAGACACCACGCCAAAAAAGTGGTGTCAAATATATGCTACACGCAATACATAAGCTGCGGAGCTACTACATCATGTAATTTGCAGGGCAGAACTACATATATCTGCAAAAATTATGTATATCAACAAGCGATCATGCCCCATGTAAAAATACATCACTACAAACAGTGCGCCAAAAAGTGGTGACAAATATATACTACACCGGAAAAATACATCAACCTAAACTGCAGAGCTACTACCCAATGTATTTGGCGGGTCAAAAATACATTTATCTGCTAGTCAACAAACTATCATGCCCCCTTAAAATACATCACTACATATAGCACGCCAAGTGGTGACGAATATATGCTACATGGGAAAAATACATCAACCTAAACTGCAGAGCAACTACCCAATGTATTTGGCAGGTCAAAAATACATTTATCTGCTCATAAACAAACTATCATGCCCCCTGTAAATACATCACTACATATAGCACGCCAAAGTGGTGACGAATATATGTTACACGCAAAAAATACATCAACCTAAACTGGAGAGCTACTACAAAGCACACTAATCATCCATTTTGCAGGGCAGAACTACATAGATCAGGCTATCACGAGGCCACAAAAACTACATATATATGGATGCACATGGAGACTAGAACTCACCCGTTCCAACAATCTCGTCCAAAAACTTGCTAGTCCTTCTGCACAAACCTGCAAACCGTACAGAACAAATGGCACTTCAGATTAGAACCCATGTATCATACGCACAAAATCACCCAGAAAATCACGGGAAAACACCAGAACAAAACGAGTAGTTAGGGTTCTACATTCACTAACCTATACGAAACCAAAAGGGATCGAACTCGATATAGTTGAATCGAAGGAACTAGAGTCCGTCCGTCGCGGTGGTGCGCGACTTCGCTGCTGGACCGAGAAGGATACGTGTCAGTAATCACTCCGCTAGTCCCAAAATAAAACCAAATCGAGCGCTCGGAGTCGAAGGAGGAGCTCGGCGCATGCGTACCTCAGGTATGTAGAGGTCAGGGCCGCCGGGAAAACGTGAGCGGTGGAGCTCGATTCCGCGGTGGGCGTTGAGAAGATAACGGCTCGGGATCCACTCCGCTGCTTTGAAAACACCAGATCGAGCGCGGCTAAACGGTGGAGGAACTCGCAGCAACCCGCTCTCCCGGTATTCGGAGGTCAGCGCCGCCGGGATCGCCGGCGACGGGGGAGATTTGGAAGAGCGGGGGAGGGGCGAGGGAGGAGTTGAGCTCGCGGGCGAGAGGAGAAGGGGAACGACTCGTTTCCCGAGGTTTGAACGGTCGGTGCGCTTTGTCCGGACGCGACACGCGGACGAGATCCATCCGAGCCACACGATCATCATCCGATGACGCGCGCGAGGGAGCACCATGAAACAACCAGATAGTGCCCGCGCACGGAATAGATTTTGCGTTTTCTTATATGCCCGCTTATACATTTTTCGGCCTCCACCCCCGTTCGGCATGAGTAAATTTATCCGTAGCTTCCCCCTCTCTTTTTTCTCCATCTTCGAAGGGTTTAACCGTGAAGGTATTCTCTTTTATTCACACGATTCTTAAAATGCAGGATGAATATCAAAAACACAATATTGTAATGTCCGATCCTACATGATTTCATATGCAATATATTTTTATTTCACCTCAAGAAAAATAGATGGTTGTTGATTTATAGGATTGAATTACATGTGAAGAAATCATTTGCACTAGATTTTATAGGAAGTATAATATCCAGTGAAACCTATTTTTATGTATCCTTTGTTTTTCTTGTGCTGAAATAAAAATATGTTGCATATGAAATCCCTATAGGATCGGAGTGGACATGCCATTACAATATTGTGTTCTCCCCAATTATCCTGCATTTTAAGAATCGTGTGAATCAAAGCGGAGACCTTCATGGGTTAAACCGTTCGAAGCTAGAGAAAAAAGAGAGGGGAAAGTAATTTACTGATGCCAAACTGCGGTGGAGTAAGAAAAAGTATAAGGGGGAAAGTAATTTACTGATGCCAAATTGAACAAGACACACTCTGCTACTAAGTGAAAATTTGAATCTTAGGGCGTGTTTGGTAGGTCGGCTGGCCTCAGATATTCCCACCTCATCACAATTTTGGGTGTTTGGTAGGTCGGGTGGGCAACCTGGGCCATGCCCACTTCATGCAAAAAGAGCTCCTCAGCCCTGCCCGGTTGTGAAGCTCGAATCGAGCTTCTCACCGGAGCCTGGCCGAGCTCATACAGAAAAATCCCCCACGCGTGGGCCCCACCCAACCGTCGACCCGCGAGCACCCTTCGGCCCACGCTCTCATTTCCCCCCTCGTCCCCCCCCCCCCCCCCGTGTGCTCTCCTTTTCCCGTCGCGAAAAATCGCCTGGGCCGCCGCCGCACTGCGCTGGCCGACGCCGCCTCCTAGCGCCTCCCCCAGCGACGGAGGAGCCACGCCGCCGCCTCCCAGAGCCACGGCTCCGGGCGGAGCCACGGAGGAGCACCGGCACCGCCTCCCGGAGCCACGGAGTAGCAACGGCGCCCCCAAGGAGACACCAGCCACGGAGGAGTACCGGTGTCGCCTCCCAGAGCCTCCCAGCGACGGCTACGGCTCCGCCCCTCGCGCCCAGGGCCTCCTACCTCCGGCCAGCTCCGCCCAGCGCCGCCGACGGGCTGCTCCCGGCGCGCCATGGACGTTGCTTTTTCTCAGGACCTGATTGCTTTTTCTGAGGACCCGGTTGCTTTTTAAAATTCTTTTCAGGGACCTTTGTGTAAGAATTTGGATCTGTTTGTAATTTCATTTCCTGGACTTGGAGGACCTATAAGTAATAATTGTGATATAATATTTGTAATCATACGATCGGCTCTAGATGACAAATTAACCTAATCCAGTCACAAAATAAAAGCATTACTGTAATATTGTTAGGCAATGTTCAAATGGTGAAATGACTCAGCCTAGCTCAACACATACGAGCCACCAAACAACATCCAATCTCAGCTAAGCTCAATACATACAAGCCACCAAACATCTGACAAAATCTCAGCTCAACCTGTATGAGGTCAGCCGGTCTCACTTGGGAAACCCATTCCCAGATGACACAGGCTACCAAACACACCCTTAGGGGATGGGGGCAAGGCCCTTGCTGCCTCCTGCCTTCGCCCCTGAAAATGAAGCCATGAAACCGAGCTACACACATGCATGTACATGATGAATAAATGAGCAATTTTTTTATAAGATTTAATTCATGAAAACAGTGCATAAATCATGTCCATGACACATAAGCTAGTACTGATGCGCCAATTTGGCCTTTGATGGCGTGTTGGCTATCTGTAATTAACGAAGGTAAGATGCAGGGTAGAATGAAGAGTAGTACTACAAGAATTCATGTTGTGTGTACTCCAACCTCAAGTGTATATACATGGGTTTTATGAAGATGTAAATGGTGTTTTTCTTCTTCTCTTTAAGGAACTGAAGATGGTACTAGGGTTTCATGACTTCCCGAAACCAAACCAATTACTCTGTCTTCAACTTTATCTGAAGCAAATGTGTATCTTGCCCGAACACTTTCCTCCAGGCAGCATGGAAAAATGGAAATGGCAGACCGAGTAAAATCTGTCACCAATCAATTAATCGTCATCACCGGACAGCGCTTTGATTATTAAATGGCGTCCTTTTCCAAGTAGTACAGTACTAGTACCAACGAATTGCATCGGCTGATCGATTCCTGTTTCACATCAACTCCTGAATGTGTCTTGAGATGTCACGTATGACCCGGTCCAGAGCCAAGCACACGCATTATAGAGTGCTGCAGGGTATTTCTATTCAAATGATTTGCATAGCAATTTTCGAGTATTCAAGTTTACGGTACTTTTTCATATGTCGGTTGTTTTGGACTGAATCCCAATTTGTTTTAAGAATTCCTTTGCACTAGAATTTATAGGAATTATAATATCTAATCAAACCTCCTTTTCAGCATCCTTCGCTTTTCTTGTAATGGAATCAAATAAATTTTAGTGCATATGAAGTCATGTAGGATTACAGTGGGCATAACATTGCAATCATGTGTTTTTCTATGTGCGTTTTTAGAATCTTGCTCATCGAAGAGGAGACCTTCCCGGGTTAAACCCTTCGAAGCTGGAGCAAAAGAGAGGGGGAAATACATAATTTTTCTCATGCCGAACTTGGGCGTGGGGGCAGAAAAAAAGATTTAGGGGGCACAGAAGAAAATTCAACAACACAAGCGCTGGTACTAAGTGAAAAAATGAATCTTAGGAGGGAGGGGCAAGGCCCTTTCCGCCTCGTGCCTTCGCCCTTGAAGCTGAAGTCATAAAACCGAGCTACACACATGCATGTACAAGTTAAAAACAGTACATAATGTTGTTCATCTCAAACAAAACGAGAACAGAACATGAGAGTAGACCTACCTCACATTTAAGTTTACTTTATAAATCCTATTTCCCCATTTCACCGGAATTCCAAAAGAGTTGGCTATTGCTATTTCTTTATTCCAAACGGTGCTAAAATTAAAATCCGTTGTAGCAATCATGTTCTTAAAAAATGGTATGTTTTTACTTTGTTCCAAACAAGATGATAAATTTGCAACCATTATCCAACATACTCCTTTGAATTTTTTTATTCCAGATCTTATAATTTGAGATGATTTGCAGCAAACTTTAAGAACATTTGCACATATATACTGCGTTTAATGGTATGCGCAGACAAATATTATGAGCATGAGGTGAAGTCCGAATATCAATATGGTGACATCTAGTGTATATTAGTCGAGATAAACACCAATAAGAGCAGATGTCGCTATTGTTGTCATAAAATAAATTGTACTTGTAATGTTTGATAATGAATAAAATGGAGACCTTGCTTGGATTTTGTTGGTAATATTTCAGTATTCTTATGTATGCTTACGGTTTCTTCGCCCATAAGCATACGGTGGCTGTCATTCTCCCAGGTGAAGGTTTGGGACGTGATAGCACGTCCCAGGCGGATTTTAATCAGCAGTTTTTGCCCATTTATACAAAACTTTTTAATTTCATCCTAACTCATCATGTTACTAAATGGATGTTGCTATTTTTATAAATATTTCTATATATTATATTATAATATATTTTTAGGTATAAAAGAAGATTCAACAATGAAATCACTTTCTTATATGCATTAAAAATATATAAAAACATATTTAACAACGAAATCACATTCTTCTGTATATTTCGAGCATCAAGAAACATATTATACTTACTATATTAATTATTATAAATACAATTTATGTGGTAACTGAAAGAATTTGTTTGTATAGTTTGGATGCTCAATAAAATGTTTTATTACAATGGATTTCACCATTATTTTAATTACTGAAAAATATCACATCAATCCAAAGCAGAATTTTGTATCTGTTAATTTGCTATAGTGATTTATATCTATCTTTATCCATGTTATACAATTATCTACAATCTTACTCGAGTCTTTCAGATTATACCTATCAATGTTAGGTGTAACTAAATACATGATTCTAGAGTGTATGAGATGTCAACAAATAGTTTGTCCTCAGTCATCCCCTACTCTCACAATGCATTTATGATTTATTATTTCAACATGCAAACTATCCACCTCATCCATCATTTTAACTATCCATTTGTCCAGCTCATTCATACTTCCAACCATCTAATTATCCACCTCATCCCACTAACATTTAAACAAAATTTATAATATTAGCCACTCAATTGCTCAGATCATTTTTTGTCTATCTCGATATGTAAATTTATTGTCCACACATCTATTATTTAAACAATCCAATTGTTGACATCATTAGGCGTCTGTTTCATGAGATCACACCGTTGTGGAATATAATCACACAAATAAATCATGCGAACTAGATCACCACTATTATTTTTATTCTTAGTCCTTGCAACCAACCGCAAGCGAATTTTTTTTGCCAATTATTTTTAGTGATGAAAAACATTTTACTGCAATTGGATATTACTTGCTCTTCTATACTTAACCATTTAAACAATTTTCTAAAAAGCTTATTTCGGCAACATGCATGGCATATCTTTAATTAGCTAAAAGGATAACTTCCGATGAGATTTCACCAAAATTCAATGAACTTTAGTGATTTTGGTAGACACCTAAATATTTACCTTTTGGTAAAAATATTTCAGACATTTCAGTAGTGCGCATGAATTTCAAATTATTTTTAAAATAGTTTGATAGAAAAGAAAATCCAAATAACTGGCATTTTATTTTCGGTGGTGACTGAGATATTTCCGAAACCGAAATTTAAAATCATCTTTTTTTAGGGAATTTAAAACTATGGTGGAAGTGTGGAACTGTCGTGGGAACGACCACAACTCGCAGGCTGTGTGGACTAGATCTGACATTGTCTAGGCTTGATAGCGCGCACGAGCCCATAAGCCCACCAAATACTAGTAGGATACGAGAAAATGAGGCACAAGAGCATGTCTAGTAGTACCCTCAAACCCTCAAATCCTTCTAGCGTTTTAAGGGTCGAGAATTGACCTTTTTTTGCACTTTTAAGGGTTGAAAAAGAGGGGCAAAGACTAGAACCCTCAAATCCAACCCTTATACGTTATAAGGGTTGGATTTGAGGGTTCTAGTCTTTGCTCAACCCCAACCTTTAAAACTGTCATATGACATATCACAAATTTCATCACATTTCATCATTTGACATATCACAAATTTCATCACATTAGACATAAAACAATAATCATTCTAGTTATTATTACAACACCGAATAGTACTTTCAAGCACATAATAATCATTCAAGTTATTACAACAATGTTGGAGCAAATTACAACAATAATTGTTCGAATCAAATAGGACATAGAAAAGTAAAACAAAGGTAGATCATGCGCCACGGCGCAGCCCATCCAACTGCCACTGGTGCTCTACTAGATCATCCCGGAGCCGACCATGAGTGGTTGCATCTTCAATCTCACGATGTGCTTGAAGAAAAGCTTGTACGCGAGAAGGGTTTCTTTCCGGTTGCACACGTGTACCAACATTGTCATAGAAACAAGGCAAGTTTAACCCTCTCTCATCCTCTAGGATCATGTTGTGTAGAATCACACAACATTTCATTATTTTCACCAAGGTTTTTTTGTCCCAAAACCGAGCCGGACCCCGAACTATGGCAAACCTTGCTTGCAAAACACCGAAAGCTCTCTCAATATCCTTGCGGGCTGCCTCTTGTGCCTTGGTGAAATGAGCTTCTTTTCGAGTTAAGGGCACCCCATTTTACTCCTTGATGGACTTCACAAGAGTAGCCCACTCGGGATAAATGCCATCGGTGAGATAGTATCCCATTGAGTACTCATTGTCCATGACTTTGTAGTTGCAAGTTGGAGCATCTCCACTAATTAATCTTTTAAACAAAGGAGATCTATTGAGCACATTGATATCATTGAGTGTTCCGGGCAACCCAAAATATGCATGCCAAATCCATGTGTCCTCCGATGCCACGGCCTCAAGCACAATGGTAGCATCACGGCTTTTACCGCAATACATGCCGTGCCATGCCTTTGGGCAATTTTTCCATGTCCAATGCATGCAATCAAGACTACCTAGCATCCCCGGCCATCCCCTTTTTTCATTGATTTCCATCAATCTCTTCGTATCTTCCTCGTTTGGTGCTCGAAGATACTTTTCACCATACAACCGGATGACCAACTTTGCAAACCTACGGACGGACTCTGTGGTTGTATCTTGTCCAATGCGAAGATACTCGTCGGTATAGTCCGCGGGTACGCCATAGGCGAGTACCCGCATTGCCGCCGATATCTTTTGGTATGCACTAAACCCCATGATACCGGCGGCGGATCTACGACGCTTGAAATAATAGGAGGCCGTCTCACAATCGTTGACAATCTTCACAAACAGACTACGGCGCATTCGGTACCTTCTCCGGAAGAGGCGAGGAGGGTATGTAGGTACCTCGTCGAAGTAGTCTCGCATCAAATGCTCGTGTCCGAGTGCGCAGTTCCGGTAGATGCTGACTCGCCCCATCTTCGACCCTCTCCTCTGATCCATCAGCTTCGCGCGGTCTTCAAACACTTGCACGTCGATGAGGAGGCTCATCATCTCGACGTCGTCGTCTTGCAACAACTCGTCAATGTCCGAATCATCGGATGACGACCAATCCATCGAATCGTCGGGTGAGTCCATCTACACAATACAACAATAATTCATTGTGAGTGCCAACAATGAATAAAAAGGAAAGAAATGAAAAAAAAAAGAAATTGGAGACATACCTGCGAGGAGAAGCTCGGGGTGGGCAGCGGCGCCTGGGGGAGGTCGACGAGGGGTGCGGCCGGGGCGGGCAGCGCGCCTAGGGGAGGTCGACGAGGGGTGCGGCCGGGGGCAGGCAGCGGCGCCTGGGGAGGTCGACGAGGGGGGCGGCCGGGGGCAGGCAGCGGCGCCGGGGGAAGATCGACGAGTAGGGCGGCCGGGGGCGGGCAGCGGCGCCTGGGAGAGGTCGACGAGGGGGGGCGACCGGACGGCGAGGAGAAGGTCGGCGCGGCGGCAGCGCTCGCGCCCCTCGGGCGGCGGCTGCGTGGGGCGGGAGGCGGCGGGGACCAGCGGATCTGGCGGCGCAGCGGGCGGGCGCACGTCGAGGGGAGGCAGGGGCGGCCGGAATGGCGGCGGCGGCGGGCTGTGGGGGCGGCGAGCGTGGGCAGGAGGTTGGGGAGAGGAAATATCCCTCCCGCGCGACGGTGAACCACGAGTGCGGGTTGGGGTAGTTTTTCTCCCCAACCCTCACTTCTACAGGCTGGGATGGGGTTTGAGGGTTGGACCCCTAATTTTTTTTGAGGGTTTGAGGGTTAAGGGGTTCTAATCTACGCGTTTTTCCGCTCGCAAACTGTAAAAAAGCGGTTATTTATAAGGTTTTGAGGGTTTGAGGGTACTGCTAGTAATGCTCTAAGGGACGCAGAGATTCCGCCCAGGCTTGCGGCCATCCGGCTTATCTCCATCTTCATATATTGTGGAGATTTTTTGCACCCGGGCACCAGTGATCCCTCCCGTTTAAAAAATTCGAAAATCATAATTATATATTTCAAAAAATTCTGAAAAAAATCCGAGTGTAGCCAATGATATATCCCTTTAACTTGCAAATTATCAACTTCAAAAACTTTGTATTTTGAGCTACAGAAAAATGACAAATTTGTAGATCTGAGTATGTATATTTTTAAATCTCTAAGTCTTATCAGATTTGTTATTTTTGTGTAGCCCATAATATAAAGTATTTTACTCTAAAATTTTGCACGTTTGTGGGATGCATCATTGGCAACATCATATTTTTTTCAGATTTTTTTGAAACTCACAAATATGATTTTCAAATTTTTTAAACTGGAGGAAGCACTGGTGCTCGGGATAAAAAAAGGACATTCCGTTGAGATAGGTACTGTTTATTTTACAAAAAAATCCTATACAAGCAGAAATTCAAATTGGCTTCCAAGCTCACCTGCTCACGCCTGAATAAAAAATCGAAAAAATAGTAAAACATTTCAAAAAAATTCTAAAAAATTGATGAGTAACATATACAAGTCTTTTTTACATGTGTTCTAAGTTTCGTGCTAAAATGACATTCGTAGTGATATTTGCAAAAAAAAACACTGTCCAAATGAGATTTCAAAATATATTTTCTAGATCACTGAATTTTCAATTTTTGGACATAGCACTACTAAAGTCATTTCACCACGAAACTTGGCTAGTATTTAGAAAAAATGTATATATTCATCAATAATTTTGTTTAAACTTTTTAAAATGTTTTTCTATTTTTTAATTTTTATTTCAGCCAAAACACGTGTGCTCGGACGGCAAAACGCCTCCCTCCTATACAAGTCCACTTTCCTTCCCATATGGTAACCAAAACGTCCTTGTACATCTTATCCTCTCCCACTTGTCCTCTCCTTATCCTGTCCCGACGACTATCTCCTCGTCCTCTCCACAACGTCGCCTATGAGGTCCATGCCGACGCCGCTACTCCCCGCTTCCCCCGGTGCTCCTGTACGGCATCCGACCCTAGATACCACGTCATCCTCTTTGTCCCCTTTGAAATGCAAAATGGAACAGGTTCTTTGTTGTGGCGTGTGCAGCTAGTTGGCCGGGCTAAATGGTCGATCCCTAAAATCGGGTGTAATTTGTCCTAAATGGTCATTTTCAAAAACTTTCCGCTACTTATGACTCCTGCCCAATAAAATTCGTCATTTATGTGGACATGATGTTTTGACTCATAGTTGTAGATGCACCTTTTATGAAAATTGCATTTTAACTTTATTTCAAAAAAACAATTGTGTGTATAACTGAACATTTTATGTCTGAACACAAAGTTTTGCCAAATAAGACATTTTTTGTTGCCCGTATAAAAAAGGAAAAAATGTCTCGTGAAAATTCATTTTGAAACACCGGAATATTGTCTTTTTACATATGCCTGTAAAATGTTTTTTACGAAACTTTTTGCAGACATTTTAAAATTTGGATTCTGAACCGTGGGTTCATAAAAGTTCATACTTTTTGTAGACACATACGAGACAAAACAGATTTCCCGAGCTTTACTCTTTTTCTCATTAATTTTGTGGTTCATAAAAACGTTGCCGGCCTTTTCTCCTAATGGAAATGGACGAAGGGAACACATTGTTGATAAAATGATTGGCAAAAACACGTCTATTTCATTCTTTTCAACCCTACAAGCAGCATGAGAGGTGTTGGTTTCACTGAAACCCAACAGAAGCATTTCATTTTTCAGCAAAACCTTTGTAGGAGGACATTCTAAGAGCATCTCCAACCGGAGGCCCCAAACCCACCCCAAACGTCCGGGCGGACCGCCCGGACAGGATTTGGCCTAAAAACCACCACCCAAAGGAGGCCCCCATAGCCAGCCCAAACGTCCGGGCGGTCCGGCACACCCCAAACCCAGCCCATATCTGGGGCGGGTTTGGGGACGCCCGGACGCGTCCGCCCCGCACTCGCTGACATCGCGGACCCACGCTTTGACCGCCTAGCGGAGCGGATAAGCTAGCTTGACCGGCGTTGGCATTCATGGCGCATCGGCCGGCATTCATGGCGTACCGGCCACCGGCCACCTCCGACTATAAAGTGGAGGGGCCGGAGCAAACCCTACTCTGCACCGCACTTCCGCCGCCGCTCTCTTCTCCTCCTCCACATCATCCACCATGCCTCGCCGCCTCTCCACCACATGCGCCAAGCTGACGGCGGAGGAGTGGGCGCAGCTCCGCCGAGAGGCGCTCGCAGCGGAGGAAAGGTCGCAGATCCACCGGCAGGCGCTCGCGCGCGACGCGGCAGAGGTCGCTGCACTTGCGGCCGAAGCGCAAGCGGACGCGGAGGCGCAGGGGGCCGCGGACGCGGTGGTCCAGGCGGCGGAGACGGTGGCCGTCGGCGAGCTTGAGGCCGAGCCCACGTTCATCCGCATGACGGGTGCGGAGTTTCGCCAGAGAATGGAGGAAGAGGAGTCCCGGTACCAGGCCGAACAAGCACGGATCCAGGAGGAGGAGCACCGTGCGGCGGAGCAGCAGCTCCGGGCGGAGGCGGCAGACCACATCCTCATCGGTCAGATGAGGAACAGGGCAGGCTTCCTCGAGCAGCAGCTCCAGGCGGAGACGGCAATGAAGGAAGACCGCAACGTCGACAACGTCGACCTTCAAGCCGCCGGATCTGCGGCGACCTTCTCCATCTCCGACTCCGACGAGGAGGGAAAGGCGGGCGGCACCGGTGACGAGGCACAGGGCGGCGGCTCCGGCGAAAGGGCAGGGGCGACGGTCATCGTCATCCCCGACGAGGAGTAGGATAGCCTAGAAAATAGTAGTAGGAGTAGTATGATCAACGTTGCATGGCTTGTAGTAATTTGGTAGCTAGATTTTGGGGTATATGGTTGTAGAACGCATGTTTTAGGGGCTGCCCGGTCAGTGTCCGCGGACGCGTCCGGACGCGTCCGCGGACACTTTAGGGGCCGATTATGGGGTACGTGGTTGGAGATGCTCTAAAGCACGCAATTATTGGGAAACATGATTCCATCGGTCTGATTTGAGAGAGCCCGGCAACGCACACACGGGGGCCACGGTGGGCGTTCGGGTTTACCCGAAATTTCGGGTCGGGTTTTTCGGGTAAAAACATATTCGGGTTTCCAAACATGATACCCGAGAAATGCCCCAGAAATCTCAAACCCGACAATTCGGGTACCCGTAATTTCGGGTCCGGGTTCGGGTAATCCCGTAATACCCAAAAATTCTGTAGAGGCTACAAATAAAAGCTGAAGATAAATTTCTAAACTTGATGCAGTTCAACATCTGAGCACACACAGTTCGTGCAGTTCAACTTGATGCCTTCCTCTTGATGCGGTACACACTAATCTCGAGCTGCTGCAGAGCTTGACGCCGTCAATCTCGAGCTGCTGCACCAGTAGAAGAGGGCGAACATGAATTAAGGGAGAAAAGGAGGATTGGATCGAAAGTTACCTTGGTCGACGATTCTGCAGAGCTTGACGCCGTCAATCTCGAGCTGCTGCACCAGTAGAAGAGGGCGGACCGGCGGAAGACGCCGTCGATCTGTCGCTTCTCCTCGCCGTCATCGGCGTCGTCGCGGCCTCGATGGAGGTGTGGCTGTGGCGTGTCCGCGTCGGGGAAGAAAGGAGAGAGGGCGTGCCCGCGTCGGAGAAGAAGGGCGTGCCCGCGTCGAGTTCTTGCCGGCGGGGGCGGCGCCAGTGGCCTGTGAGCTGGGTGCGGGCGGCGGGCGGCGGGGGGCTAGGTCGAGGCTGGGGAATTGGGGAGTTGACTCACGCGTGAGCGTGAGGGAGTGGTCGAGAAGCTGGGCTCATGGGCTGTCACGCGTGACTGGGCTGTCACGGTGTGGGCTGGGCTGGGATATTCGGGGTAATCGGGATAATCGGGTTTTAGAGGCTGTTACCCGAATTACCTGAACTAATTTCGGGTTTCAGAAAGTGATACCCGATCACACACTCGGGTCTCTCGGGCTCGGGATAAACGGGTTCGGGTAATATGCCCACCGTGACACCGGGGGGGGGGGGGGGGGGGGGGGGCAAACCAAGCAAGGGCTTACCAAACAGGAGGACGCGAATCTCGCCGCGTCCGTGCATGCGACACGGACGGAGACCAGACCAGCGCCCCCTACCTAGTAGAGAGAAACAGGCAAGAAGGACATGGTGGCACACGGGCGGGCGAGAGTAGTAGTGCTCTGTGCCGCTGCCGGCGCGAGCTTTGCCGGGACGGCAGGCGGCAGCCGCTCGCCGCGCCCACGAGCCACGGCCACGAGGGGCACCATGCATGGATACGTGCAGACCACAGCCGGACCGGACCCCCCACCAGACCACCAGCCACCACCACCCGCTCCACGGGCAAAGCCCACGGGGCGGTGGTCGGTCCGCCCGCCCGCTCGTCAACATCAACGTAGGAGTACCACTCACTTAATTGTACAAGATAAACAGTTTTGCTCAAGCCAGCTATTTACTCCTCACATCGATCTCTGTCTGCGCAAGACTGCCGGTGGCCGGTCGGAGTGCTCCGCTGCTGCGAAACCTTTGCCAGATGATAACTTAAGCACCAGGTCAGATTCAGAAGGCCGAGCTAGTCATCAGCTACTACTACTCCTAGTACTCCCTCTGTCCAAAAATATGTGTCTTAGATTTACACAAAAATGAATGTATCTAGACATGTTTCAAGTTTAGATACATCTATTTTTTTGTCAAATCTAAGACACTTGTTTTTGCACGGAGGGAGTAGTAGACGAGGGCATGCACCTACCTATAGCTAGCCAGCTCGAGTTGAGAGTCGACAGGTCCTGCGATTGCACGGTGGGCGGTCAAGGCGCGCTGCCCTGACAGGCGTCCCTGTCGAGGTCTCGCGTATCCCGAGGTCTATCTCGCGCACTTCACGGTGCTCGTTGCCGGACGTCCAGAGAAAATGCTGAAGCCATTGATGCCGTCCACCAACTGTGGCTTGTGAAAAGCCACCCTGAAGTTAAAAGTTACTCCAGCTAGCTTCCCCCCTCAGCCATAACGAAACGCTGGCGAATGCTGCTGCTCAACGGTACGAACCGTGAGAAACTCGAGACGACGACGACCGTGCGGCGCAGCCGAAAGTTGTCACCATGGAGCCAAAACCGGTGACTTGTACACGGCATGCAGCCATGCAGGAGTTGTGCACTGAGCATAAATGTTGCCTCCAGGAGGTCAAGTGAACACCTTTTCATTTCTTTCTCCAGGCGAAGCTCCTTCCCCTCGCGCACTAGCTAGTCGCTGCTCACAGCTCTCGATCCCTCGGCCCGCCCTTCGCTGGAGAACTCCTCTTGGAAGCATACGACCGAGCTAGCTACCTCTCTCTCGGCCCTTCACTGAAGAGCACACTCTTGAAGGCGTGCGAGCTAATGTCGGCTTTCGTGCCCCCGCCGCCGATAATGGTGCCGGTGTCGTACGGCGGAGCGCCCGAGGGGACGGCAGCAGCGAGGGGCGGGTCATACGGCCCTGTGATCGCCATGCTGGCCGTCCTCGCCGTGCTCGCGGCGGTGGCCGTCGCCGTGGGGCGCCTCTGCTTCGGGCGCTGCGCGCTCGGCCAGGCCGGCGGCCACGACCTGGAGGCCTGGGTGGAGCGGACGTGCGCGCCGTGCGTCGGCGCCCGCACGCTCTCCTCCGCCCCCGCCGCCGGTGACCTGGCAATGGAACAAGAAGGCGGTGTCACGTCGGCGGAGCAGCCGCCTGAAGGAACGGAGCGAGGAGAGGGCAGTGGCAATGGTGGCGGCTCGTGAGATCAACGGGTCTTGCCGCGCACTGTAAATTTCTTCCTCATTGTTGTGTTCGTGTTGGGATTTTTGGATTGCGGTAGTAGTAGGAAAATCTCTAATTAGGTCCTGATTTGGAGCCATGTTGAATTCCGTAGGACTTATGCTCGCGGGGATGTATGTGCGATGAACTGACCATCCAACAAAATGGCATGCAAAACGGAACTGATTTGATGTTTGATTGGTACTCAACTTATCATGTCATATCCTTGATCGGTACTACTGGCTCGCTTTCACTAGCTAATAAAAGCACACTTTATCGAAAAAAACCTACTACTAAAATACGGAAATCCACTTGAGCTCTAGGAGCATATGCTCCCGCTCCCCAAAAACCGCATCATAAAATGTAAAAAGATCCGAAAGTAAATATCAGTTGTTTTGTGCTCCCGGGCACCAGTGATACTGACGTTTTTAAAAAAATCGAAAAAAATATTTACGTGTTTCAAAAATTATGAAAAAATCTTCAATGTAGCCATTGGTGTATTCTACAAATGTGCCAAAAATAAACTTCAAATACTTTGTATTTTGGGCTACACAAAAATGGCAAAATTGTGGATCTAAGTATGCTTATTTTCAAATCTCTAAATTTATTACATTTTGTCATTTTTGTGTGGCTCCGAATACAATGTATTTGAAGTTGATCTTTTGCACGTTTGTAGAATACATCATTAACTACATCCTGAATTTTTTTCATATTTTTTTGAAACTTATAAATATTTTTTTGATTTTTTGAAAGCACCAGGAGCACTGGTGCTCGGGAGCACAAACACTTTTCCATTGTAGAACGGACATTCTACATTTACACACAAAAATGCGCGAAAAGAGAGATTGATTTTGTGGCGAGCTGTATAGATGTGTTTTTGTAAAGAAACTTTGTGTGCGAACATAAAATATCTATATATCCACCCGGTACTTTTTTCTAGATTTTTTTGACATTTAAAATTCATTTTTCATGATGAGAGAATATATATACTCGTATGAGTCAAAACTCAAAACATCACATCCACTAGAATACACATCCATAGAGTATCTTCTTTTAATCTCGACAGTGCCATGCACATATTCTCGTTCGATCGACAGTTCGCCAGTCACCTGCAATTGCAATGCTGCGACTGCAAGATTGAAGGAGGTATTGGTATCGCGTCGCTAGCTGTATGGCCTGTGCGTGCTGACACTGCATGAAGGCGAAGATTAATTGGAGCTAGGCGTTGTTTGCAGCAGCAGCAGCGGCTAGCACATGAGGCCGTCAGAACAAGGCAGAGTTGACTGTCCTGATCGGTGGCGATCGGGGAACAGAAATTAGCCTGGCCAATTACCCATGCATGCGTCGCCTGCGAGATAAGCTGAGCTAGCTGCTGCTGCTGCCTACAATGGTGACCTGAGCTGCTGCGCGTGCTGATGGCTGTAGAGTCGCGTACGGCGGCAAGAAGCGTCAGAGAGTGAGTTTCTCTATGGATGAAAACTGTAGTAATTCAAATATGGGGAAGGCTTGCACCATCAAGGCTGGTTTGAATGGTGCCCAGTCCAGCGATCGACCATTTAGGACGTGTTTGGTAGTCATCATTGACATTTGAGCCTGGGCTGGCAAGATCATCCTTTATGTCATGTTGTGCATGCCATTAGACAGCCCGCATCGCACAGCTAGCACAACAATTTGGTGCGTATCGTATGGTTGCCTGCAACGTCACATAAAAGACAACGGGATGCAGAGTGGTGTGTTTGGTTGCATCCAGACTAAGATCATGGTCACCTCATCGCTGCTGGTGAGCTTACCATACTACACCATCACAAGGAGTACCAAACATCATTTCATCCTACTAGCAAATAGCAGTTTATCCAGTCCAAACTACTAAGAATGACAGTTCATCGGTACATACCTAACTACTACGAATCAAATAACATTACAGTCCAGTGCTAATTTAGTGTGGTTCGGCAAGGATGATCAATGGACTGGGGACTTCAACCTTCTTCTTCTTCTTCTTCTTCTTCTTCTTCTTCTTCTTCTTCTTCTTCTACTGCTGCTGCTGCTGAATCTCAGATCCTGGCGACACCTCTGTCATCCCACATTGCCTGAGCTCACTCCATCCCTTTGTTTTCCAAGCTTTACTATCACCAAGGGGGACACCATGGCCTTGGTCAAGGTCGTCAATCGTCACATCTTTCTCAGACGGAAAATGTTCATCAATCCCCCACCCTAAGATCTAGTTGTAACGAATGCAACAGGCAAGAACTAGCTTTACTTGGGTCTTGAAAGACCTTATGGTCAAGGATTTTGAATATGTTTTTAAGTGCAGCAAATGCTCTTTCTATGGTCACTATATGACTAGACTGTCTGAGATTGAACAATTCATTGGGATTCTGCGGACCGTGCCTTAAACTGAACTCGTTTAGATGGTATCTAGTCTTTTAAAAGGGTGGGAGAAGTCCAAGCCTACATTCATATCCAACATCTTCGAGGTAGAACCTACCTTCAATGAGGTTGATCCCATCAGTTATAGACATGTTGTCAGCTATAATGGCTGCATCATGTGCTGATCAGTGATCCCTCCCAACCTGTTAGCACATATGTGAATTTCAGATCGAAATCCATAATGGTAAGGACATTCTGGCTGGTGTAGCGCTTCCTTCCCATGTATGCTACAAACTGTGATCTCGACACTCTAGCAGTGACATGTGTGACCTATAGTCCTGACATTGGATGAACAAACAATCAACATTGTGACCTACACATTCGTGACCTCTAATCAGATAACAAAATGTAGTGCTCATCTTGAAATATGGGAACCGTCTGAAACTGTTCTTTATCTTGGGTGGTGTTTGACCACTTGGTGGCTTTATCATTTCATGTCTGAGCTCTCCAATAGCAAACAAGACCTGTTTAAAATAGCAGAAGATAGTCTCACATGTGTTGTGGATCACTCTAAAACTTTAATTATGACTTACAACATGAAGAAATATGCAAATTTGCTCTTCTACGGAGGTGTGGATGCTATCCTGCAACAGGCCCCCTCTCTGAACCTTTTGACAAGTTCATAGAAGGGGCCTCTACCCATCCAAAACATTTGCATAGCCTCTACATTGTTTGTGTTGTAGAGGTAGTTTAGATTACCATCCTCTCCTGATCTCGTGTGAACTTAGGACCATAGGTGACCAGAGAATTTGCAGTGCGCCTAACTACGATCTTGCGAATCAGTATGATCCATGTCTGAATGACAGCTATGAGCATTAGTACCGGTTGTCGTTCTACTAAATCGACTCCACAGATTATCCACTTTCGGTTACGACAGACATACTAGCTGACCTGCGCCATGGGAGATGAGGGAGATTAGCCGGAGTCGAGCTCCTCCTGCTTTCCGTGTAGACGATGTCACGGATTCGGTGCCGGAGAGGACGGAGACGAGTTACTACGGATGATCAGGGCGACGCTCTTGAGCTCTTGCCATCCGTGGAGACGACGTCGTGGATCCGGTGGCGGGAAGTTGGGAGATGAGCCGCCGGTGAAGACTGCAAGATTGTGGATTTTTCTGGTCCTATGTGGCAGGGTTGACTAAATAGGGGAGGAGGCGAGAGTATCTGCGGCGCGAAACCCAGCCGGAATTTCGTCATCACCCGCTTTCCTCCTTGTGCGCACGGCGTTGTCGATTTTTGCAGTGCTGGGGCCTAACTCCACGGGATTGCCGATTTGATCGTGCCTGCTGGGCTGTCTCGGCGTTGAATCAATAACGTGCTAGTCAGAACGCGGTCATGTTGCGACAAACCAATCAGCCTACTTTTACAGCTGGTAGGTCTGTTTGGAGGGGATGCTGGCTAACAAACGCACCATTAGCCCCGCTACATAGACGACGGCACAAGAGCACTTGTTCCATTTGTTAAGAAGACACAACCGTGCGTACGTACACTGTACAGCACAACAGATGCTCGTATAGTACTACTTTTCATTCGATGTATATTTTGGTGAATGTCCTCGTCCTGATCATTACCCGAGCATGCTCGATCTGAAGAACACAAGCTCATGGAGCGGAACCATGAGGGTTGATTCGAATTGCGCACCTACTAATCTATCAACAGTAAGGTCAAAAGGCACCACTGTGCAACCTGTTGTACATTCCCGTATTGGATCGATGCATCATGCATGCATGCATGTCAGCCGGATACGATTATACTCCACATTCCTTCTTCGAGGGGCGTTGCCGCGCTTGTCTTTCTTCGAGGGTGAAACAGAGGACGATGGATGCGGGTTGAGTCGGCCGGGACGGCTAAGTCACGAGGGGGTAGCGCCAAGCGCTCTGGAGCTGCACTGCATGGGTAGCGCCAGCCACTTCGGCGCTACCTAACCGACCATGGGGCCCACCGTGCCACGCTGGCAGGAGGGTAGCGCCACTCGATCTGGAGTTACCATGTTAAGGGTAGCGTCTCTCGCGTGGGCGCTACCAAAAAGGATTAGAATCAAAATTTGTTTCGAAAAAGGTTTATTTTTAACTGAAGTTTACCCACGTGGTCAGTTTTGTCAAATTTCACTCCACATTCCTTCTTTGATTGGAACGCACAAAAATAAGGCAGTTGTTCGAGAACATGCATGCACTTCCAAGCACTACCTCTAGCATGCAAATCAAGAAGGAGGTAGGCAGGTAGGCATATTATTCGATCCGAAGCAAAAGAAGCTACACTTTGCGTGCTAAATGCCATCAACATGGAGACGAGCTAATCAGTTATAGTTAGTACGTTTTGGGAACTCAGGAAAGAAATACTCCTCTGAAACTGAGAGCCCTTCTTAACTTAATCCGGCGGTGGTACGGATTGCTAGCTAGTATCTTTACCGTTGCCGGCCGGTGAGTGGCGCCGCCTGGCTCAGCCGCGCGCGCTCGCACATAAAACGGGTTGAGATTCGCTGACTTTGCTCCAGTCACTTACGTGTGGCCCCACACATGGTGGGCCCCACATGTAAGTGACTCAAAGTCAGGCAAAGTCAGCGGGAGCAAAGTCAGCGAATCCGCGCCCACATAAAACTACAGATGCATGATGTGCATCGTGCAACAACATGCCCGCCATCCCTGTGCGCAGCAAACTGCTAGCACTACTTGTGGAGTGTGGACAGTAGACGTAGTAGCGGCGATGGAATAAAAAAGGATCGATCGGAATGCCTGCTGCTCCACTGTTGCCTATTATTGAAACCATGTCTTCTTCACCGTGCCAGTGCCACACTGTCGAGCGGGCATGCATTTGCATTTGGTTTTGCCTGGCACCGTGGATCGATCCTCTCACTGCTCAGGACTAGTGCCATGCACCAAACTGCTACTCTCGGTTTTAAAAAGGATGACTTCCATTTATGTGCATGTGAACGTATCTATGCATGTAACATATCTAGATACATTCGCATGTAAACAAATAGAAGTCATCCTTTTTGAAACGGAGGGAGTACTACAACAACTACTGTTCTGCTGTTGGAGCACTGAACCTAGTAATGTATCAGCCATATTGGCCTACAAAAAGGCAGTGATTCTCAAGAGACCCATAGGCCTATATGGCTGCAAATTTTACTTTATTTTGAGAAAACCTGCCTGCAAAATACTCGTCCAAGAAATGGGGAGCTCCTGTACGTCGCTTTACAGCGACGCGACTCGTTCAGATCGCCTGGAGCGATTCCTTAATGGGCCGGCCCAACCAATAAAGCTGTACGTTTTATTCTTTAGCACTTAAAATCTGTTTTTTCTTTATCTGAAAATTGAACAAATTTTGAATCGGAACAATTTGTATATCGGAACAAATTTTCGAATTTGATTTTTTTTCCAAATCGAAACAATTTCAAATTTGAACAAATTTCGAGTATGAACGAAATTTCGAATCTGAACGAAATTTCGAATCTGAACGAAATTTCAAATCTGAAAAAAATTCGAATCTGAACAAATTCCGAGTCTGAACGAAATTTCGAATCTGAACGAAAATTTGAATCTGAACAAATTTTGAATCTGAACAAAATTTTGAATCTGAATGAATTTCGAATCTGAACGAAATTTCAAATCTGAATAAAATTTGAATCTGAACAAATTTCGAGTCTGAACGAAATTTCAAATCTGAAAGAAATTTCAAATCTAAAAAAAATTCGAATCTGAACAATTTTCTATTTTGAACAATTTCCGAAAAATATGAACAAAATCGAAAATAAAAAAGAAAAAACGAAAAAATAGAAAAGAAAAGAAATACAACAGAAAAAAGAAAAAGAAACTAAGAAAAAAGTAAAACGAAAAAAAAGCCAAACTGGACCGGCCCACTAAGCGACGGCACCGCATCCCTTACGGCGACACACGCTTGCAGCGTCGCCGTAGGGCGATGCATAGGAATCGCAAAGAAATGGGCAAAGCCTATATTTGCGCATGTCCCTGGATTGGGTTCTGGCGGATCAGGGCTAGCCCGTGACGTGATCTTGAGCAGGTGAGCTCCTAGGCGTCAGGCCGGCAAAGGAGGCATGGCCCGGCCGGTGCAGTTTGGGATCGAGCCTAACTGCAACTGGTCCTCCTTGGGAGCTCCTATCTGCCGCTTAAAGCGTCCGCTACGGTAGTGACGCCTGAACACTGCCTCTTGGTGGGCCAGCATGTAGACCGCTGTTTTTTTCCTGGTTAAGTTTTCTTTTTAAAAAAATCTTTATATTTTTTCTTTTCCTGTTCTTGTTTTTGCTTTTTATGTTCGAAAGTTGAGAAAATTATGATATAGATAAAACGGTATTCACGATGTTTCATTAAAGACGTGCGTCCTCCAGAGGATCAAATCTCGCGAACCCCCAGCTCAGCAGCCGTCCGACTGGAGCCCGTCAACCGCTCGATCACGGTCTCCCTTCCTCATGTGTCTGGTGCAAAAATTAGAGGAAGACTCGATTGTGTCTGCCCTTCCTCATCTTTCCTTGTCTCCTCGAACTGCTCGCACATGAAGACCCCCTTCCCCCACCGCCGGTGAGGATGACGTTCAGGCGACGGCGGCGCCCGCCACAGTAACACATGTCTCCATGTAGTAATTCCTTGCAGCAAACAAAAGCAACCAGAAATATGCCCCAGCACACAAGGAAACCAAGGTGCCACCTAGCCCTAACGTCTTCCACCGAACGGCTTACAGCCTTGCAGTAGTGACGCCGACGTCGCCCTGCTTGTAGCTCTAGCGACGCTGTTATAGCATCAATAAGTGGGGCCACTTGTAGCAATGACTGTGGCGGTTTGGCTGTGATGAAGTTGGAAACATCATTTCAATTGGAGTTCCAACCAATGTCTATGGTATGTTTAAGTCAATTATTGTCCTTAACCATGTCATTCTTCTGAAAATCATGTCATAAATGCTTGTGGCATCCAAACATGACTTTTCATAAGGAAATTTAGTTTTGACAAATGAAATGATGACATTAATGTCATTTTACTTTATTTCTACCAATTCAAATGAAATGAGAGGTGGCACACAAGCTCTTAGTGGATTTCATTCTTATCTTGTTTATTACGAACCAAACAATCAAACAAATACCAGTTATAGAATAGTTGTTGAACAATAATAATGCATATAGAAAGTGAACTGCGTGTTTTGCACTGCTGGACAATAGATAGATGTTTTCTGAATTTAAGTATGTACATATGCTGCAACCATAAATGTTTTCTGAATTTCACTTGATAAGAATAAGCTCGTGAGATGGAATGACATTGGTGGAATTCAGGTGATCGATCTTCTCTGAATAATAATTACAAAAAAAACATAATCCTCTGCTAAACAATCTGTAGTGTATACGCTAGATCTGAAATAGCTAAAAGCTACGAAGGAGAACAAAAAAATGCTGTCTACAGGACATTGTTCTGTGCGTCGAGCGGGACGAACGCGAGCGCGGCCAGGACGGCGAGCAGGCCGACGGGCAGCGGCGGCAGCACGAGCGGCAGGAACGCGAGCGACACGGCCACCCAGAGGAAGACCACGACCAGCTGGACGGTGAAGTAGCCCGGCGGCGGCGGCGTTCTCTGGCAGTTCTGCGCCCCTCGGCGCTGCGGCTGCCGCTTCTGCTCTGGCACCGGCGCCGTCTGCATTCGGCTGTGGTGGGCGGTGCTTCTCCTTGCTGCTCTCCTCTCCATGCTGTAGGAATGTGGGTAGGAACTGTACGGCGCGCGATGCGTCAGCTTCTTCCGCGATCTATCAGAACAAAATTCAGACGAAAGCCAGCAGATGGCAACTTTCACCGGTGATACTAGCTACGAGAAACTCCGCGGTCAGTGGGAAGAACTCGTCGTCTCGGCCTGAACGGCGTTGGGTGGGAGGCTGCAAGCAATGGAAGGTGGATCGATCTATGGAGCTGGTTGTTCAACGACTTTAAGTATGAAAGCGGGGCGGCTGCTTGCTTCGGAGCAGGTTCGTTGAATAGAGCAAACGTGAGGGCTGGGCTAAGCTGCAGATGTTGACTCGACTCCCACTGCCTAATTAAGCAGCCAACCTCGTATCTCGTGGGTCGGGTGGTGGCCGTACGGAGATCTCGGAGCAGCAGGTGCGGTGTATGTGGTTGCGTTGATCGATTCGTAGCATGTGCGAGGCATAAATTCCAAGCTACAGTACTGAATTCCAAGTGTGGCATATTAGCGGCGTGCTGCCGCGACCAGTACTAATTAGACGCGTTTGTTTGCAGTTGAGAATTAAGATGCGACGCATCTGAATGACCAAAGGCGCTCGTCGGCGGCCGTCGTCTTTCCCCGGCACCGGCGCCGCCGGCCGGCTGGCCGACCGACAGCTTGCCGGCGTGCAGGTTCAGTACTTGTGCTCTGTAGCGTCCGCCTCCCTTGGTTGGCCGAGGACATCGTCACTGTCGCTTTCTACTTCTGGATGGATCGTGGATGCATGCTCCATCGATCGTATTCGTGCTCCGGCCAATTATTTGGGTAAATGGCTGCTACTCCATTAATTTAGTATGGGTTGGTCCATTGATTTAGTTGGTTAATTAATTGGACCATCCGGCATGTGATAATCGTGGTGGTTGTTGTATTGAACACGCATGAGGAGGCTGACGAGGGGTAGACTCATCAAGACCCATAGTCGAGGTCCCTAGGTTATGAATATGGGGGAGAGAACGTGGTAGAGCTGGAAGTATCGTCGGCTGACAAGCAGGACAAAGATTTTACCCAGGTTCAGGGCCCTCGTGTGGAGGTAACACCCCTACGTCCTGCCTGTCTGTTATTGCTTTGTGAATATGATGGTTACAAGGGTCCCGGCGAGATGTCGATCTCGCTAGGGTTTTGGTGACTATGGAAGTACGTGGTCTGGTTCGATGGCCCTCCCAGTCCTTAAATAATAGGATGGGTCTCGGGTGTTCGTAACCGACTCGATTTACAAGTAAGGAAACTCTAAACCGACTATTGTTTCGCCAAACTTGGAGGATAATCCATCTTCGTGGGCCTCCCTTCATGAGCTTTATGTAGGCTCTGATAGTTGGGCCTAGTCGATACGTGCACCAGGTACCCTCATGGTAGGGTACCCGATAGGCATACCCATGTCAGTAGCCCCCGAGTACTTGTCTGATTCGAAGAGTCGGGCATGGACTCATACATCATGCACGTTACATTTTTTGCATCTGTATTTAGAATTCTTATGAAATAGCACATGTTGGCTATGTCGAGTGTTTCATCGACTATGAGCTTTTGCTTATGATAGTCAAGGGATATTAGCTTAGCAGGCCCGGCACACACGACGGATCGGGGCCAGTTAACTACCATTTGTGGCAAAACCATACTAGCTTTCAATCAAACTCAAGTCCCCGGACTCGAATCTGGAACAAACTGAACAGACTCGAAACGGCCGTTGAGGTCTTACGGAATCGAACTGCAGCATAATTTTGAATCTACCCAACGCGTCCGTCGGGGATTATTCATCATGTCTGCTGACATGGAACACTTAAGGATAACGCTGCTGGGGCGGTCCTTAGCCCAACTCGACTGATCGGCGGGTCTTACCTTTGCACTATGCATGCAGCATCCAAGGATCGTCGGATCAACTCGGGAATATTTCGAGTATGATTTTGCTTATGAAATGAGTCGAATGATTTGTCGACTGATACTTTGCCATAATTCTATCGGGTGCGCGACAGCGCTCCCGATGGGAGTAGCCCCCGAGATTGTGCTTTATTGCTTGCAATGGAGGATAATCTCAAATCTTTTTACCCTGCACATATTAGTCAAAGAAATTTTTGATATGCTCCCGATGGGAGTATGATGTTGCAGTCGAAAGTCCTTCGACTGGCGTCTATGACCTTTGCTGGAAAACCCATCGAGTTTATGGTGTGACATCATTCGAATGAATCATCGAGTGACTTTTGTGCCAGTTGTGCAATATGAATAACGTCAGCAATGACGCATTTTGCGACTGCCATTTCTGACAAGCGGTGGCGTGCCTGGTAAGACTGATGGGAGGTGACACTTCTGTGTGGGCCCATTTTTGCAGAGCTGACCAAGTATGGCGCCGTTTGGACTTGATTTGACCGCTCTGGCGCGGTTTTCACGGGGCGTGATGATGGTTTCCTAGTTTCCCGTGCGTAGTGGGCGGAGTGGCCTGCGACGGTTGCCCTCCGCGGCCGCCACGTGTATGGCTAGATTTCGCGCGGAGCGTATGCCTTTGTTTTGACGGTTGCGATCGTTTTGCGATCTGTGGTAAATAGGGGAGACAGCGCTGGCAGAATTTTTTACTTGCCATTTGCCTCTTTGCGCCGCCCCTCGTCTCATCTTCCTCCTCGCGCCCACCTCCATTGCTCTGCGCCCAAGCTCTCTTCTCCACCCTCACCCATCGTTGCAATGGCGAAAGGTGGAGGCTGCAAGCGTGGTGCCGCCGCCGTTGCCGCGACCGATGCGGCCAAGGGCAAGAAGACCGTGGCGGGTACATCTGCGTCCGCCGCGCTGAAGAAGGGCAGCGGGGACTGGGCGAAGTCCACCATCAAGGACGCCCATTTGGTCAAGTTCCGCGAGCAGGGGTATCTGCCACCCGCGGAGCAGCTCGCCGTCCGCGCGCCGTCGCCCAAGGAGGTACTCCCCGAACCACGCGCCAACGAGCGTGTTTGTTTTGCGGAGTTTTTGCCTAGGGGCTTTTCGCCTCCCCTCCACGACTTCGTTTGTGGTCTTCTTTTTGCCTACGGGGTGCAGATCCATGATCTCACCCCAAATGGCATTATGCATATCGCGTGTTTCATCACGCTGTGCGAGTGCTTCCTCGGCGTCGCACCCAGCTGGGCGCTGTGGAAAGCCATCTTCATGGTACGGCCGAACAGAGGAGGTGGTCGCACCTACCCCGTTGGAGGCTGTGGAATCCAGGTGCGCAGCGACACCCGCTACTTCCGCCTGAAGACCGTCGACTCCGCCCAAGGCTGGAGGAAGGGGTGGTTTTATGCGACTGTCGAGCAGGATGCAGCCGCCCCTTTCTTGACTGCTGCTTTCACCAGTACCAAGGCGTGGGATCACCAACTCTCAGCCGAAGAAATGGAGGAGGCAAGCCCTTTGCTGGCTCGGATCGGAGGCATGCTGGACAAGGTCACAGGCATCCATTTGATCGCCACCTTTGTGAAGAGGCGGGTGTGGCCACTCCGTGCCCGAGCGCACCCCATGTGGGAGTATGAGGGCGCGGGTGACTCCACTCGGATGAGCCCAGAGGAGCTGTCAAGGAATGAGCTGCTGACGCATGTGCGGCACATCACCAATCTGACAGTTTATGAAGGCCAAATTCGTGAGAATGGAGCAAGATCTGAAGGACGCCCAGGCTGAGCTGAATCGATTGAGGGCGAGACCCGCGTTGGCCACCCAACGCGAGGAATATGTGCTCGGGGAGATGGATCTTGTGAACAGGCAACTCGAGTGTAAGTTCGAGTCTTGCTCTGTTTACAAGTTTTTTGCGTAACTATTGTCCTTTTTGATCTGACTGGTGCGCCCGTGTTTGTAGGCTTTGTCGACAACTTCCAGGCTGAAAAGATTCGCGTGGAAGGGCGTCTGGATAGCGTGGTTGACGACCCTACAACTGGGCGTCAACACTTTTGGCTTGACAGGTACCATGCCCGCATACTCACCACCCTGAAGTATCGCGTCTGGCGAAGTGCTGAACTGCTAGAGTTATGCCGAGCAGCGTTTATTCGCCTAAACGAGACTCTTTTTCCTGCGGGGCCACAACCACAAGGGATTCGTGCTTTGTTGAACATCTTTCGTCAAACAAATCCCATTCGAGAGTTGCTGTCTCAGAGACTTGTGATTGGAGCCAACGCTGCAATGGCGTATATGCGTAGTCGAAAACCAAGGTTGGTGTTGCGGACACCTGCAGCCGGAGAGGTTCTCGAACAAAAAGACCTGGATGACACGATCCGAGCTGCGGAGACACTAATCGAGGGCACTCGCGAACAGCTTTGCGGTCCCGAGCTGCCCGTAAAGGACGAGCCTGAGGATTAGAATAGTTTGCGAGTGCAATTTTTTTTATAGGGGCAGCCCCCGAGTGTAGTTTTTGACTCTTTGCATATTGTATAGTTTGTATACTGTGATTTTTCGTCGAGCCCCCGAGTCAGCCGAGCGGTGGTTTGTGAAATATGTGTTGGTTGTGAACCAATGACCGTGCAGCCCCCGAGCATTCGGGTGCGGCTACAGAGTTTTTGTGTTCTTTGTTTGGATCCTTGTTACGCAGCCCCCGAGCATTCGGGTGCGGCTAAGGCATTGTGTTTCTGCAAGAGCGAGAGCTCATTTGATCGATAACACAGCTCCCGAGGGTTTCGGGTGCGGTTAAGGTACGAATTATGCGGGTAGTAACCACAAAGAAGTCGAAGGAACATTGATTTTATTCCTCTTTTGAATGTTAGGCTGCAGGCCGCCTCATTAAAAACCTTCCAGTCCCCTTAGGTACCCTGGTAAGGAAAAGAGCGCGTCTGAAACCTGCAGCCATCCGACATATAGCCTATTACATTGTATGACTGTGAGCACTTTATGCGTAGAAACGGCGCAGGTGCGCAACGTTCCAGGGATTATGAGAAAGTTCGCCTGTCTTCGCGTGCTTAGTCGATATGCGCCTCCACCAAGGACCTCCGTGATGATGAAGGGACCCTCCCATGGGGAAGCGAGCTTGTGCACCTTCTTTTGCTTCAGTCGAAGAACCAGGTCGCCAACGACGAAGGACCTGGTGCGCAGTCGACGGCTGTGGTAGTTGCGAAGTTCCTGCTGGTAAACAGCTGTGCGGGCCAAGGCCGTGTCGCGCGCCTCATCGAGCAAGTCGACTGCGTCTTCGAGTGATTCTTCCGCGTCTTCTTCATTGTATGCTTCAACTCGTGGCGCATTGAACCTTACGTCTGATGGCAGAATTGCCTCTGCACCATAGACCATGAAGAATGGGGTGAACTGCGTGGAAGTGTTGGGAGTTGTGCGTAGGCTCCATAGCACAGATGGTAGTTCTTCGACCCAAGCACCCGCAGCTCTTTTGAGTGGCACCAAGAGGCGCTTTTTGATTCCGCTCGTCACAAGTCCATTGGCCTTTTCGACTTGGCCATTGGATTGTGGATGCGCCACTGATGCGTAGTTGAGCGTAATGTCCTGCTCTTTGCAGAAGGTTTTGAACTCCTCAGCCGTGAAGTTTGTGCCGTTATCAGTGATGATACTGTTTGGGACACCGAAGCGGTAGATGATGCTCTTTATGAAGTTGACTGCCGTAGTAGCAGTCGAATTTGTGATGGGGACCGCCTCGATCCACTTTGTGAACTTGTCGACTGCCACCAGTAGGTGAGTATGCCCGCCATGCGATGACTTTTTGAGTGGCCCAACCATATCGAGCCCCCATTGGGCGAAAGGCCAGGCCAGCGGTATAGTCTTCAACGCCGATGCGGGTGCGTGTGGCCTTGTTGCGAATTTCTGGCAGCCGACGCACCTTTTGACTATGTCCTCCGCGTCTTTGAGTGCTGTAGGCCAGTAAAACCCTGCGCGAAAGGCTTTGGCTACGAGTGATCGACTGCTGGCGTGATGCCCACAGGTACCTGATATGCTGCGCTTGTATAACTCGTCGTTGATAACGGTGTATGCTTTTGATCTTCGAGTCACGCGTCGGGACTCGGTTATGTCATCTGGTAGCTCGCCACGGAGTATGTAAGATAGAAAAGGTTGAGTCCAAGTTGGCTCAATGAGGAGTACCTCGACTGGGGGGTCCTCTGTGCTGGGCGCTTTGCTTTTGGCTGGCGTAGTCGACGGAGGAGGCTCTCGTTTCTCCTTGAAAGATCTATGTTCGATGCGCTCGAGGAAGACACCAGGTGGAATTTGTGCGCCAGTTGAGCCAAGATTGGCTAGCATGTCTGCTTCTTCGTTACTTTCCCTTCCTATGTGCCTCAACTCACAGCCCTCGAAGCTGCCCTCCAGTGTGTTGTACAGGTCGCGATAAGCGATCATGTTGTCCGCGATTGCGTCGCAGGCCTTCATTGTTTGCTGCACCACGAGATTGGAGTCGCCGTAGATCATCAGTCGAGTGCACCCAAGTGCTTTTGCCATCCGCATGCCATGGATCAGAGCCTCGTATTCAGCCTCGTTATTGGAGGGTAGCTTGAATCCCATCTGCAAAACATAACGTAGCTTGTCCCCTTTTGGTGATATGAGGATGACGCCTGCGCCTGCGCCTTCGTGTTTCTTGGACCCATCGAAGTACATGGTCCAGGAATTGGACACGTCTGGTGCTCCAGGTAATTGGGCCTCTATCCACTCGGTTGTGAAGTCGGGTAGGACTTGTGCTTTGATGGCCTTCGGGTGCTCGTACTTGATGTCTCTTGGAGCCAGCTCGATGAGCCATTTTGCCACTTGACCCGTTGCATTGGGGTTTGTGAGGATATCACCGATTGCTGAGTTACTTACCACGGTAATCGGGTGCTCGGTGAAGTAGTGTGTCAACTTCCTTGAGGACATGAATACAGCGTATGCCAGCTTTTGATAATGCGGGTACCGCTGTTTTGATATGGAGAGAACCTCGCTCAGGTAGTAGACTGGACGTTGTATGCTTTGGATGTGCCCCTCCTCCATGCGTTCGACTACCAGTACGGTGCTCACCACCCTGTTTGTAGCCGAGACATACAGGTAGAGTGGTTCCCGTTCCTTAGGTGCGACGAGGATCGGAGGGCTTGTGAGGATCCGCTTGAGATCTGTGAAGGCTACTTCAGCTTCTGGCGTCCACTCGAACTTGTCCGCCTTCTTCATCAGTCGATAGAATGGTAGAGCCTTTTCACCCAGTTTGCTGATGAATCGACTGAGCGCTGCTACTCGTCCTGCTAGTTTCTGCACATCGTGAAGCTTTGAAGGCCTTTGCATTGTGAGGATGGCCTGTATCTTCTCTGGGTCTGCTTCGATTCCACGGGCAGAGACTAGGTATCCTAGGAGCTGCCCGGCTGGAACGCCGAACGTGCACTTCTTAGGATTGAGCTTGATATGGAAGCGTTTGAGGTTTGCGAACGTCTCCCTCAAATCGTCGAGTAGTGTGTGTTCTTCCCTTGTGGTAATGACAATGTCATCCACGTAGACTTGGACGTTGCGTCCAATTTGCTTTTTGAGGCAGTCCTGCATCATGCGCTGGTATGTTGCACCCACGTTTTTGAGCCCAAAGGGCATAGTTGTGTAACAGTAGACCCCGAGTGGGGTTATGAACGCCGTCTTTTCTTCGTCTTCTTGCTTCATCCTTATCTGGTGATAACCTGAGTAAGCATCCAGAAAGGAGAGTCGTGCGCATCCGGCGGTGGAGTCGACGATCTGGTCGATTCGGGGTAGCGGGAAGTGATCCTTTGGACAGCACTTGTTCAGCGCTGTGAATTCCACGCACATCCGAAGGATATCTGTATGCTTCTTCTCTACGAGTACAGGGTTGGCCACCCATTGTGATTTCTTGATTTCCCTAATGAATCCTGCTGCGAGTAACCAGTCGACTTCAGATTCGACTGCGGTTCGCTTTAGGCCGGAGATTCGACGCATCGTCTGCTTGACTGGCTTTGCATCTGGAAACAATTGGAACGAGCGCGCCTTCCTATGCGATAGGCGGGCTTGAAGATATGTTGACTGTCTTGGACGGATCAGTCGGGTGCACCTGATGCGACCTTGTGTCATTTGTAGCATTGAAGGATCTGTCGACTGCCAACTTCTTATGCTCCGGAAGGAGTGTGCGGTCGTTGGAAATCGCCAGGTCGGCGAGTGATTCTTCCACCCCGAACATCTCGGAGATTTTGCTGAACTCGCGGTCGCAAGCATCGGACCTTTGAAAGTTTCCACGGACAGTGATGACTCCCTTTGGTCCTGGCATCTTCAGCGTGAGGTACGCGTAGTGTGGCACCGCCATGAATCGAGCAAACGTCGGGCGACCAAGAATAGCATGGTATTGTGATTTCCAGTCGACGACCTCGAACTCAATCGACTCTGTCCTGAAGTGGCTTTTGTCCCCGAACGTAACGTCGAGTTGTATGGTGCCTTCTGGGCTAATTGCTTTGCCAGGAACGATACCGTGGAAGGTATTTGAAGATTTTGGGAGGTTTTCGACTGACCTGTTCATTTTGCGGAGCGTGTCCGCGAAGATGATGTTTATGCCGCTGCCTCCATCCATGAAGACCTTGGTCATGGCGTAGCCTCCTATTTGCGCGTCGAGTACCAGAGCCGCGTGCCCTGGTCGAACTACAGCTGGGGGATGATCCTCTCGACTGAAGCTTATGATGGTTTCCGATCCCTTCAGAAATTCGGGCATGGCAGGAGGTGCCATGACAGCCATGTTCACCTGTCGAGTGATTAGCTTTTGCTGCCTGTTGGAGGGGCGACCCTTTTGTATCATGTACATCTGCCCGTGGGGCTGTGGATATTGATCATCTTCCGCCCGTAGTACGGGTTGTATGGCACCTGCGAGGTTTGCGCCTGGAGCAGGCTGTGGTGGTGGTTGCGGTGGCGGCTGTGGCGCCATGAGAGCGGGCACAGCGTTCGGCTGTGGTGCGGGTGCAGGCGTGGGCTGAGCAGGTGCTGGGCCGTACCTTTTGAGTCGTATCATGTAGTCAGTCGCCATTTGGTCGAATTCCCTGCAGTTCCTTAGGGTGTGATTGGAGCGTAGTTTTCCGTCGTCCCCCTTGAAGAGGTGGAATCTGCACCAGTCGTCCATCTTTTCCTCGAATGACCGCTCGGGTTTTGCGTCGCTGCGTTTGCGCCATTCTTGCCTTTTGTAGCTGTCGCTCCGCTGCTCGCGATCTCGACTGTCCCGTCGATCATCCGAGCGTCGATTGCTTCTATCTTGGTCTCCCGGGTTGTGTGTATCCAGCCGCCATGAACTCGGGTCTGTTATCGTCGTAAGGACGTTTGGAACGTTTGCGCCTGCGATCTTCTCTGTATGAATCTCTGCGGCCTCGACTGCCGCTTTCGTAGTTGTCGCGTGGTGGGGAAGCACGGGATCTGCGTACAGAATCCTCTCCATCTGCCCACTCAGTCGCAACTTTGATGAGGTCAGCCAGGGAGGTTGGCTTTTCACGACCAGTGCCTCTTTGAAGTCCTTCCTGGCGAGACCTTGTATGAAGGCATCCATGGCCCTGTCTTCTGACACTTTGCCAACCGAATTGCGTATTTCGGTCCACCGCCGTATGTATGATCTCAACGACTCGTCTGATCGTTGAGTGCATGCCCTTAATTCTTCGAATGTCTTCGGGCGCTCACATAGAGGCTCGAAGTTTTTGATGAAGTCTCTGCGGAAATCGTCCCACGAGTCGTATGATGATGGAGGGAGTGCCTTGAGCCAGTCGCGGGCAGTTCCTTCGAGCATGAGTCGTATGTACTGCATCGCCGTGGTGTTCGTGCCACGCTGGCATGCCACGGCGAGTCTGTAATCTTCTAGCCACCCGGAAGGTTCTTGGCGACCGTTGTACTTGGGTTGTTCGCCTGTCAACTTGAACCTTTGGGCATCCGCGTCTCACGGATGCGTCGAGTGAAGCACAATGCTCCGCATGGCTCTGGTTCGCGATCAGAGTATGAATCGCTGCTATAGGATCTTCGAGATCTGCTTCTGCTGGACCTGTGCCGGCGCGTGCTTCTCCTTCCTTCATCCGAGTGGTGGCTGCGACCACTGCGATGATGTGCTGCGTGTCGTGAGTCGACTATGTCGCGATCGCGATTCCTTGCTGGAGTTTTGTCTTCTGGCTGTATAGCCTGTGCCGCTAGAGCTAGCGATTTGAGTTGTTGGCGATGCAGGGCTGCGTTAGGGTCATTCGCCGGAGGTTGCATTGCCTTGAGGTAAGCACCTACGGAGAATAATGCACCCGCAGCAGTTTTGGGCACTGGGATTCCGTTAGCGTCCTCTGTCATGAACGACAGGTTACGGGTGATTGCTACCCTTTCATGTTCTGGAAGGCTTGCCAACCGCGACCTAGGTCGTGGGGTTGGTTGCATTGTGGACCCGAGGGATTGCTCCCTTCTTCGGGCACTCGAGAGGCTGGCTTGCCTTTTGCGCTCTTCGAGCGTCGCTCGGTAGTTTTGCAGTCGAATTGACTCCTGCCAGTTGAAGTACTGGAAGGTCAACATCTCCTCTGGGGTGGAATTTGGTGGCATCATTGTGCACTCCTTTATGACTTTATCTGCTTTTGCTGCCATCTCCTCCGTGATTGTCAAGGTTGTGACCCCATCCGGCATGGTTACCGTGCATGGGAATTGTGCAGGCCTGCGAGCGGCTGCGTCTGCGGATGATTCTGCGGAGAAGGCCACGTAGACCTGATGGGGCGTGACCCGTGGACAGGTGTATGTGCTGTCGATTCCAGTCATGGACTCGACGTCGCCGTCGAGGCTCATGTCAGAGCCAGTGTGTTCATCGAGTAGATCTTCGAGGCGAATCTCGTTGTCGATGTGCTCATCGCCTATGCTCATCTCGGTGTTGGCGAAGCCATTATGGATTTCTGAGTCGAGGTTGGTGTTGGTGAAGATCTCCGAGTCGACGTTGCTGTCGTTATGAATCGCGGGCTCGTAGAAGTCATCGAGGGAGATCCCGCAGTCGAAACTCTCGTCGAGTGGTAGGTTGAAGTCGACGTTGCTTGTGCGGTATGCTGATTCTGCCTCCTCGCCTTGGAGTTCCGTCATCATGAACCTGTCGATCTCGCCGGTCGACATGGTTGTTGCGGGCGAGCAGGCTTCAGGAATCGACGACGGGGCGAGCGCAGTCGACGGAGCCTCGAGTGCGCCCAGCGCCAGTTGTTGCGGATCTGTCGAGTCCTGCGTGCCAAGATTGTTTACGAAAAAATTGAATGCTCCAACAGTCAAACTCAAACCTGATTCAAGGCCGGAAAACGCCTCCTGAAGCTCCGGCGAGTGCGGATTGAAATTCATTGGAAGAGCAGATGCGCTTTTTGCAGGTGAAGCGGGCAGGCTGCCGCTTTTCGAGTGGATCGGCGAGTCGCCGTGTGTCGCCTGGATCGGCGAGTTGCTGTTTGCTGACATGGCCGGCGAGTTGCCGTTTGCAGATGAGATCGGCGAGTTGCCGTTTGCTGGTGTGATCGGCGATTTGCCGTTTGCTGTTGGGACCGGCGAAACTTCGAGTCCAGCGCTATTCTTTCCCACAGACGGCGCCACTTGACGAGGGGTAGACTCATCAAGACCCATGGTTAAGGTCCCTAGGTTATGAATATGGGGGAGAGAACGTGGTAGAGCTGGAAGTATCGTCGGCTGACAAGCAGGGCAAAGATTTTACCCAGGTTCAGGGCCCTCGTGTGGAGGTAACACCCCTACGTCCTGCCTGTCTGTTATTGCTTTGTGAATATGATGGTTACAAGGGTCCCGGCGAGATGTCGATCTCGCTAGGGTTTTGGTGGCTCTGAAAGTACGTGGTCTGGTTCGATGGCCCTCCCAGTCCTTAAATAATAGGCTGGGTCTCGGGTGTTCGTAACCGACTCGATTTACAAGTAAGGAAACTCTAAACCGACTATTGTTTCGCCAAACTTGGAGGATACTCCATCTTCGTGGGCCTCCCTTCATGGGCTTCATGTAGGCTCTGATAGTTGGGCCTAGTCGATACGTGCACCAGGTACCCTCATGGTAGGGTACCCGATAGGCATACCCATGTCAGAGGCCTCTATGCACGTTCAAGCGTGTATGACAGTTTAATGTGATTTTTATATGGGTCCAGGTTTTAACACATATCGGGCAGTAATGATGGCAGCTAGAGTAGAAGACCAATTATGTATTTCAGGATTGATCGGCGAATGAGCTACTCCCCCCATCCGGAAAAAAATGTCGCCACTTGTCTGCAGAACAGTCTTCACGACAGTTTTATCGGACCGGAGGTAGTATCTATCTTCCGAATGCACATGCTGATTCGTACGGCTAACGATGTTTCCGCTAAGAGCAAATCCAATAGTAGAGTTAAGTGGTGTCTATAAAGAGTTGTCATGTCATTTATAGCCAGCATATATTATAGTTAGATATAAAGATGAGATGACTCTTAATTTACAGTCCACCTCTCCTCTATCTCCCCCATTTAAGTAATTTTATTTTATTTTAATTCTTATACCATGCTTACATCACATTATTGCACTTGCTCTAAGAGGAGCTCCGATCCGTAACCCTAGGGCCACCTGGTCTTCCGGACGACCGGCCTCTAACCATGCAATATTTTCTCCTCTCACTTGAGCATTCTCAAAAGAAACAGACCGGTGTTTGTCAAAGGCATTGTGAGTTCCATCATAAGAAGAAACACACCCATGGTGTGGCGATAGGGATGAATTTGTTTTTTTTTTTAATCTATGAACCTATTTGTGGAATCCATGAAATATATTTTAACGCGATGAACATATTTTAAATCTATGTGAACAATTTTTCATATAATAAAACAAATATTTTTCGTATTTTCAGAAGATTTTTTTGAACTCATGAACATATTTTGAACATCATGAACATTTTTTGAAATCCGTAATCATATATTTGTTAAATCTACGTAGAAATTTGTAAACCTCCATGAACATTTTTTAGTTACATGATTTTTTTAGAATAAATTAGACATACAAAAGAAAAGAAATAGTAATAAACTTGTGCTGAATAAACCGGGCCAGCTCGATAGTGTCCTCTACGCCTAGGCATGGGCCATCCCGGGCCAAACTCGACCCAAAAAACCCGGTTCAGACAAGGTGCTTGTGTTTGGGTCGGGCTTGGGCCTGAAATCATGCCCTCTTGTGTATTTTGGGCCGTGCTCGGGTTTAGGGGATCATGCGTATTACACATAGACTCGACCGTTCTAACGCAAAACTGGACCTTTTCGTGACTTTAGGTCGGGCTCAAGCCCACATTTTGGTTTTTTGTTCAAGCCGGGCTCGAACTTGGGTTTTGCACGTTGGGTTTTTTCAGGACCAACCCAAATCCGTTCCGACCTGAGGAATGACAAGGTCTGTCGCCCACGTGAAATGAATCACAAAATACGGGAGGTGCTTTATACCGCCCGTTGCGTCCGCTATGGACAGCGGATGCAACACGTACTAGTATAGATGCGCCAGTCTGTTAATGTACACTTGTTGTACACTTGCTCGGGTTGTTCGAGTTCGGATTTTTTCCGTTCACAATTCGCTGCTGCTAGTGATTCAGGAAAAAAGTCTTTTTTTTTGCAAATTTCGTGAAGTAAAAAATGTTCCCTAAATTTAAAAAGGTCACAAAATTTGAAAATTCTTCATGAATTTGAAAAATGGTTCATAAATGATAATTTTTTCATGAATTAAAAAATTGTTCACAAATTTAAATTTCCCGATTTTCAAAAAATCATGAATTTGAAAATTATTCAGGAATTTGAAATTATGTTCATGATTTTAAAATTGTTCAACAATGAACAATTTTAAAAAATCATGAATTCATATGTATTCATGAATTTGAAAAGATGTTCACTAAATTTAAAAAATGTTCACACAAATTTTAATCATGCTCATGAATTTTCAAAATAAAAACAAAAAAACGAAAAGAAAAACGGACAGGAAAAACGGAAACAGACAACAAACAAAACCAGGTGAAAATTATATAACCAGGCCGGAAGCTTCTGTCACCAAACCAGAGTTGCTGGAGTCAGGATGGCAATGGGTAGGGTATGGGGCGGGTAGAGCAATACCATACACATACCCATGTAGTTAATGGGTACAAAATTCTACCCATACCCGTACCCACGGGTATGAAACTTTACCCGTACCCATACCCGACCGGTACCCATACCCATTGGGTACCCAACGGGTAGATCAAATAGTACACAAGTTATTCATAATTTTACATTCATCGATAACACATTTGTAAAATAAAAACCTTATCTCAATTCAATAACATATATTTGAGTACGTGAAAATTATCTCAACTCAAATTGACAATTGATTACAATTTTAACATAGGTTCACAAGCTCACGAGAATGAACGTTGGACTACACGGGTAAGGTATATAAACGGGTAGGGTATGGGTATACCCACGAGTACGAGTTTATACCCATGCCCTATCCACGACTTAACGGGTAGGGTACGGATACTACCCATGGGTATAAAATTCTGTCCGTACCCTAACCATGCGGGTACGGTACCCGCGTACCCATGGGTAAAATTGCCATTCTCAGCTGGAGTTACGTGGGCTAGCCCATTTTGGCAACCGATTGTTGGGAGGTACACGCGCGCAACGGGCGTCAAATAGGTTTCACCACTGAATACGGGCCTGGGCCACGACCGAATCTTCTGTGCGGCACGAGCTACGCCGCCCGAAACCCCCTTCTCGACTCTGCTCTCCGTTGCCACGCACAGACAGCTTCCCTGACCTAGCGCCGCCAGCGAGCCACTCCCCGCCGTCGCTGCGAGGAGAACACCATGAAGCTCGACGTCAACGCCCTTCGCTACCTCTCCAAGGACGACTTCCGCGTCCTCACCGCCTGCGAGATGGGCATGCGCAACGTAAGTCCTAAACCCCTACACCCCAGCCAGCCTTGATCCTCCATGTGGAGCTATTGGCTTCCTCGCCTGACGTTTCGGTTTGGTTTTGGATTCGCAGCACGAGATCGTGCCCGCGGAGCTCGTCGACCGCATCGCCGGATTGAAGTGAGTACTGTGCCGCCGCCCTTTTTTTGGGTCCGGAATTGTGATGTGTGTGGTTTGCTAATTTGATGCTCATTCTTGCTCTATTTTGTTGTGAAATGTGGGAAATTGATATGATAGCTCGTGGGTTTTGATTTGAGCTCACCAGTGGTGTTTGGACTTGCATATTTCGTTTTGGATAAGTCTGTTACCTTCCCAAGGTCTGCCGCACAATCAGTATCGTTATTGTAAATTCTGTAAATGTTCGCTATTTTGACATAAGATTATTTATATCAATAACATATCCGTGACAATTGGTTAAAACGAAGTTGAAATTCACTGACTAAAAGGTTGCTTCCTGTAATGTTATATAGTGTATTTCTTATCATGTGGTGGAAAATTGTAGGTCTTAGATCAAATCTTCAAACAACTTTGGTCTCTCCCTGAAAACGGCTCAGTATTCTTGTCAACCAGATGAATCTGTTCTAATTCTTCGTGTATTTAGGCATGGAGGAACATATGAAGTGCTGCGGAATTTATTGAAGAACAAACTGGTTCACCATGATTGTAAAAAGTGTGAGTCGTTGATGCTGAATTTTGATTCCTGTAGTTTGGATGAATATTTGGATTATCATAGCTGCTTTCTTAATTTCTTTGCTTACAGATGATGGGTATCGTCTCACATATCTTGGGTATGACTTCCTTGCCATCAAAACATTGGTGAATCGCGGAGTATTTTCTTCGGTTGGTCGTCAAATTGGTGTTGGAAAGGAGTCAGGTACATGGAGTTATTGATGTTTAACTCAAGTTTTTTTAGGCCCAGCTTACCGTTGTTGTGATGTGCTTATATATAAAGCTGGAGAAGAAATAATGTTAATGCTTGTCCTTACACAACACATGTTGTGCGTCGCTACAGAATATCAGTTTGCAACCTGATCATGAAAAAAATGCATCTCAAAATAACTCAACCAAATTATATTAGCAATCCATATTCCACAGCAATGCCATATGGAGCCTTTTGGTTGCAGCAAGCAAATGTCAAATACTTTATGCATACTATTTTTTTTGTAGATATTTTTGAGGTTGCCACGGAGGATGGAACAGTTTTGGCCATGAAGCTTCATAGGTTGGGTAGGACATCTTTTCGGGCTGTGAAATCGAAGCGTGACTATTTAGCGCACCGGAGGAGCTTTAACTGGTTGTATCTATCGCGACTTGCGGCCCTAAAGGAATTTGCTTTTATGAAGGTATTTGCATGACTGCACTTTTTATTCATTAAGTCTAGTTAGATGCTTATTTGTTCTATAATATTCTACTGTTTTTTCAATCCAGGCTTTAGGAGACCATGGATTTCCTGTTCCCACGGCAGTGGACTGCAATAGGCATTGTGTGATTATGTCACTTGTGCCAGGATATCCACTGTAAGTCGACTTGTAAGTGAATTCTTATGTTATCATTTTCCTTTTTGCAGAAACTGATATCGGTGTTGTATTTTGTTATGCAGTGTTCAGATAAGTGGATTGCAAAATCCAGATGACGTCTTTGATAAAATTCTTGGTCTTGTAATTCGTTTGGCGGAGCATGGGCTGATACATTGTGATTTTAATGAATTCAACATCATGGTATAGCGACTTTCCCCCTCCATTGTTATTCTTTCACGTAGATAATCATCTTGCTTGTGCTCCTTTTCTCTTTTTCTTATATTGCCTTCACAATTGTTTTCTTCCTACCTATTTGACTATGCTTTGATCTGAGTGTTTTCGGAGAGAAAAATAGTGATTAGGACTCAACCTTTGGCAAGAGTTTTGTTTGCCATGTGTACTTAAACATATGGCTGTGATGCAATTACTATAAGAAACACATGCCTGCAAATTTTCATTTGGAGCTACGGTGCTTTCAGTTTTTAATTCTTGAACAAGCCTAAAATTACGTTATCTTATTATGTGATTTGTCATTTGTCAGTATGTGTCGTACCCTTTATTTTATTTTCATGGGTACTGATGCTGTGCAGATCGGTGATGATGAAACAGTTACGATGATTGACTTCCCACAGATGGTATCTGTTTCACATCGGAATGCCCAGATGTATGTAGCCTATTCTGATAGCTAACTGAAGATTGCTCTCTATTCATTATTCACGAGGTAATTTTTTGCAGGTATTTTGATCGAGATATTGGGTGTATCTACAAGTTCTTTAACAAAAGGTTTTATCACCTTATGGAGTGAAATCTCATGAATTGCAAAATTATCCATTACAGCTCATTTTGTTATTAACCTCTGTCTTCCTTTTGTATAGGTTTAATCTTACAGAGAAAGGTGGACATGATGGGTCTGAAACTGATGATGATGACAGTGGCAGGCCGTCCTTCCTATCCATTCAAAAGACTTCTGGTGCCTTGGACAAAGAACTAGCTGCCAGTGGCTTCACCAAAAAGGAGCAAGTTGAGATAGAGAAGGTGGGTCAGATGTTGGTACAGAACTCATATAGATGTATTACTCAGGTTGAGATCTACTGTATTTTGCTATGAAGGCAGAACTATGCCATTTGGTTGGGTAGTACAAAATTGCATACAAGATTCCCCGGCCAACCCTTTCCCCTTCCCGTTATATTTTATGAACTTTGGTTACTAGTGCTTACAGTATTTTCTCTAATCATGAGAAGATGCCTAACAATATACAACTGGTTAGAAGTTAGAACTGGTATTCTGTGGGTGCATGTGAGACTCTGTTTGACCAGTTAATGTTAATATGTGACATAACCATCTGGGGATTTTGTGACAATGCACTTTTTGAAGGCAATAACATTAGACCACAAAACTTTGTTAAATTTTTGGATACCATGACATGTTTCTTCTCATGTCAGTGGTATCAATTTTTAACGTTAAATATCAGATATTTACTCTGGTGAGTGATGACATTCTCTGTTTTTCACCCGATTACAGTTCATTGATGAGAATGATGAAGAAAGCGATTCCAACTCAGATGATGATGTTGATTCAACATCAGAACGAGAAAGTGAAGGTGGCGATGCTGTATCTGTTAAAATCAGTTCCTTAAAAATAGCAGACCAGGTATTGATCCGTGTACTGACTATTTTCCGAGTTAAATGTGTCTCCAAGCTTTGCCCACTGCTAAAGCTATCTAGCAGTTTCAGTTTCCTCAAGTTAATCCGTTTTTCATATATATTTTGGGGGATATTTCTAGGATTCTGCCAGTGTTCCTGATCTTGTCGGGATGGACTCAAATGGACATGAAACTCTTTCTGATGAGGTTAGCAATATATTTATCTGAATGACTAGGCAAACTTCTCCCTGGATATTGCTTATGGCGATTTACCTTGCAGCACGCAACAAGCACAAGTCCCAGCGACGAGAACAAATCGACAAATCCAACCGCTGATAGCACTGGGGATGCCAAGGGATCTACTGAATCAGGAGGCGATGAGGAAGAATCATCAGGAGAGGATACTGAGGATGAAGATGATGCTTTGCTTACAAAACAGCTGAACAAGCAAAGGAAAAGGGCAATGGCAGCCGCCCTTGGGCGGAGAAGGCCTATCACCTCAAGGAACACTTACAAGGACAAGGGGAAGGGCACCATGAATTCCAAGATCCAGAAGCAAACATGCCAATGGTGAATGGTTGATCTGGTTCGTTTATAGCAGGAGGTCTGTTACGATGGGTGAAAGCCTACTGATGGGCAAAGTATGGGCCGTAAGATTGTCTTGCTGAGTTGTTAAGGCATTACGCCTGTGTTTCTGTTCTCGGTTTTAGTTATTGTACTGGTGCTTCTGTATGGTTACCTTACATATTGAGTAGTATGAAAACAATGTAACTCAGAACTACTACGGTAGTATCTTGTATCATAAGCTCAGTAACAATTCTTACGTTTTTTTTGCAAATGAAACAAAGCAAACCAAGTCTAAGAGGTGCAATATCCTATTCCTGCAGTACAAGTACCTGTTTTTTCTCCTTTATATATACGTTCAGTGTCTTGACTAGTAATTGTCGATGGTCCAGTGCCAGGCCACGGAGGACATGGTTTATGTGCAACGCTGTGGATTGTGCCCACAGCGGCAAGGAGGAGTTGCCATTGCTGCCCCAGCGGTGTGCTACGAGGTAACACTTCATCCTGGTGCTGTCGCACGAACACTGCTACCTTGGCGGCGCCGGTTCGCGAGCGCACTTTATTACAGCGGCAGCTCGGCGCAGCATTTCCAGCCTAGAGGATGGCCCGTGTGTCGTCGTCGTCGATCCGGCCATGCCACCACCGGTGGACTCTGTCCTCCGCTTGGCCTTCTGTGCCCACCCGACCAGCCCCTGCTGGATGTGCTCGTCGAAGATCTCCTTCTTGAAGAATGTCCCCATCTTTGACAAAACAAAAACTATCCATTAGTTTCGGTATCTTTTCCGACAAAACAGTTTGCCAACAGACATTGTGGTCACCTGGGTGACAATGGCATATAGAGGCAAGGTGCTGTAGCTGCAGAGCAGCTGAATGACGACCCTGCAAGCGAAGGCAAAACAGTCTTGAGTCTGAACTAAACATACGGCTCTCTGCTTCTACATAAAGTGCAACCAGTAAAGATGGAATCACAACCCGATTACAAGCCTTGGTGTGATGAAAGGGACGTGGTCCATGATGCAGGAGTTGAAGCCGTAGGTGGTCTTGCCAAACACGCCGTATTAGTTAGTGAGCATCCATCCTCTGTTCTCTTCTAACCTTGCAGAGTTCAATGACACTTACCAGCATCCAGAAGAACAAGGCGATCTCGAACGCGTTCTGGAAGAGGATGAAGTGGATCAGGTACAGGATGACCCTCGGCCGACCGCACCAGAAGTGCTCGTCTGATGGGTTCACGACCAAGTCGCCCTCGATCGCTGAGTGCTTTTCGGCGACCTCATGGGCCAGCTGAGCTATGACGTGCTCTAGCTTGGTGCCAACGGCCAGCAGAAGCTGCAAGAAGCAGGAGGAAGCGATGACAGGCAAGTTACTGGTATCAAATACCTACACAGATTCAGAGTTCTATCTGTACGCTGGGGTACAGAGATACTTACAATAAGGGGAATGAAGGAGATCCAAAAGTATGTGTGCCAACCTGCAGATTATTTATATTTATATGCTTAATTACTAAGTGGTATATGATTTGAAATACTTGTAAACAGTGAAGATTGTAATGCGTTTGAAACTTACCATTAACATTCAGCAACATGAATATCACAACGAATATCCATAAGTACCACCTAAATGGAGAAAGACATGGCAAGGGTAAAAATGATTAGGCATATCATTCATGCGTAACAACAACTACTACTAGTAAATGAAAAAAAAATCACCTAACTGATCTGGAAATTATGAAAACAAGCTCTAGTTACAGAGTTTCGATTACCTTATGCCAACCACCTTCTTGAAATCAGCCTCCAAAGCTCGCACCATGTATCTGTGAAAATCAAATTTTGGGTTTCCTCGGCAATGTGTCTGCAGAGAAAAGGATGTCATGCTAAATGCTATAATGAAGAGTGAATAGAATGTCGGCATATTGTCGAAGAATCCTTACCATGATGAAACCAAGTCGCATTGTTGTGTAGTCCGATCTAGTAACTGATGCATAAAACTGCTTAACAAATGAATGCTGAAGGAATTACTCAGTTAGTAGGCTTAATGAAAATTTAGACAAGTTCATAAAGAAGACAATTTGTTTTACTGAAAACCATATGAGAATTCTGGACGCATTCCTACCATCCAGCTCAGTATCATAGAATCCTTGCCGATACCATTAAAATGTTCCCTGATAAATTCAAATTGTTGAACATGGGTCAACTTCTTTGGTCCTGCAGCTCCAGAGGATTGTATAATCTCATCAGATGTACGCAACCTATTTTTTTCCGTCTAAATAATACATTTATAGCATTAGATTATTTGGAAATAGTAGATCATTAATTATATTTATTACACCAAAATATGGACCAGCAAACGAAATTTCTGTACCATTTCCTGCATCATTTTTCGTAATTTCCTCCTCCCAGTGTTTCCATTGACGAATCTGAGTAATAGAACAGTCTCTGGATTAATTTAGAAGCAAAGTTAATCATTGGTTTGATCCAAAACCTAATACAAATTCACCTTTGCTCCTCCTAACATCATAGTTACAGCACTGAAAACCACATGGGTGATAGCCAGAACAAAAATAAAAATATGCAACTGATGAAGCGCTTCAGGCGACAGCAAAGGTACTTTTCCCTGTAAAAAAAACTGGAGTTAGCACACGAAATTTCTAAGATCTTTATAAGTAAGTAAGTTAAACAACAATACTAGTTTGTTAGCAGTGCTTCTGTGTCAGTGTCAATGTCAGCATACTAGCTTACAGGCTAATATCCTGAATTGTTAAAAAGTTGCCTTTATTCAGGTACTGTTCTTACTCTCCTAGGAACTGGAAAAGTTATGCATTTGGTCGCCAATGGATCTGGAAAAGTTATGCAGCATACTAGATGAGGCGCGCATAGGCGTCAGTAAACAAACTGCGTTAACCCGAATCGTGCTGAAACAGTGTGTACTATGAACTGGAAAATGAAACACGAAGCATCATTGGTCCATCCACCTTGCTCTTGCAATGCTCGGACCGCGGCACGCTCTCAGAAAGCAGCCGACGACCAGCGGAAAGCCCGGCAGCGGAATGCGCCTCCATCCTCTTGCACGGCAGCATGTAGTTGGTCCAGCTGGGGGGTATGCATGTCCTGTGGATCACCCCTTGGGACACCGTGAGCAGCAGGGAGATGAACCCCAGAAGCATCAGCTCTGCATCACACCGGAGGACGGTCAGAACTTGGAAACACAGCTTATGTTTATGCAGAAGGAAAAGTAATTAAGATGTTGAACCAAAAAAACTCTGAGCTAATTAAGACCGATAGAGGTAGCAGAGGAAAGATGAACATTTCGCTTTTGCCATAATTAAGAATGTTCCTAAAACTGAAAGTCCCCTCTTTTCTGAAGAAACAGAGATACGAATGTGCAGTACCTTCTTTCACCTTGAGAAGAGCCTCGAAGAGCGCCTTCTGGTTCTTCCTCTTCAGCGTCTGCGTGCCGTGCCCCCACAAAATGAAGCGCGTCGATACATTACAAACAGAGATCAGCAGAGAGCCTAAACGAGGATGGGCATATGTGTTTCGCTCCGGTCGGTGGATGAGATCACCTTGCCGATGTAATGGAGGCACCTCTCGGCGGCGAGGGAGACAAGCACGATGAGGGAGCAGACCCCGCGACGATCCACGTCGGCGTGAACTCCAGGGCGTCCGCCTCCGGCACCGGCCCCGTCTCCCCGCCAGTCGCACCCTCCATCGATCCCGACCTCTCTGCGCCGCCGCGATCGGGCTCACCTTCAGGACATGGCAGCGCGTTGGTTCGCGCTAGGCAGTGTGGGTTTGGATGGTCTTCAGGACATCGCAGCGCGTCGATCGTGCGTCTTGTCCGGATGAAGAAAAAGGGGAAGGAAAAACAACTCCGATCGGGCCGGCGTCGGTCCGATGTAACGCGCGCTCGTCACTTCGCTCGCTGCAGTGCGGCACCGCCACCGGTCAAGCGCTGCACAGGGTGGTGACTGGGGTGAGCCCGCCGCGTGGAGATTGCCCCCGCGTCCGTGCAGTGCGCCGCGCCAATGCCGCTGTTTGCCGACCGCTCGTAGAGAGCCTCGTAGACCGCGCCAATGCCTGGTCGCTGTTCGGTCCTCTCGCGGTGGTGCCGTCCGATCTGATCGACTGGCGAGTGGCGAGAACCATTGCTTTCCTCCCGCGCGCGCAGCTAGCTAGGCCATGTTGGACCCATCAAGACATCCCCGGAAACTGAAGGCACAATCAGAAGCGTCTGGCACGCCTGCAACCTGCAGGAACGGGCTCATTTCGTGGAACGTAGTTATAGGCTTTTGGGGTTTCGAGAAGAAATTGTTGAAATACTAGGCAATTTTCGTATGAGATTAATTACTGAAATCAATATTATAGACACAAATAGATGTAATCACATATGATAAATTAGACATATCTAGCCGATACGTATATGACCAAACACTAGTACAAACAGAGAGAAACAACACATACGTGTTGATCGGGAAGGTCCACACAACAGTTCTGTTGTTGATATCGGCCATGGCGGAGACGAATAGTCGGCGCATATGTAATCGAACGGAAGCGAGCAATCGCGCTGAGATGCTCCACAAAAAATTTATACGAACTCTCACTGTGCATCATCTTAAGATACAGGTTTCAGAGACCTGCTCTTTCGGACGAGCGTACACGTGGTCACCAGAATGGAGAGGGCTCGAAACAACACTACAAAAGAAACTACACAATGGGGAGACATGAAGGAGTGTGCAAGAGAATTCTCGATCCGTCCGTCCTCTCCTCTATGTGTAGAGAACGAAAACATGACGCGGTGGAAGAAGCAGTATACGTGTCAAGCATGCATATGCCTTTTGACACGAGCACAGTTTGTTGGTGCACACCAAAAACAATTTCCTACCAAAAAATGAGTTCTAACTCGAATTCGATTCACAAAACGCAACGTCTATATTAGGCGTGGTATGACGAGGCGAGGCGGGCTGTGGAGGAGGAGTGCGCGGGAACTCATATGCTCACTAACAGACCTCATCTTATAAGGTACTTCAACTCTCCCCACTAGCAATATGAGACGAACTTTTAGTCTCATTCTCACATCCTGTACACAACATGCAGCAAGATGAATGGGTCTTTTAATTTGCAGAACTTGTTGCCAAACCCCAATAAAATCCAACACAGAAATGGACACTGTTCTCAAGTCGTGACAATGGTGCAATGGGTTACTGTTCCAGATTTTTTGTCTGTTGAGAATACGACTGTTCCAGATTCAATGCCGAGACTACACTAGTTTTTTTTTTCAGTATACCGAGACTACACTAATAGCCTCTTATTTTATTTCTTTGAGAATTAGTAGCCTCTTATTTGGAGGCCTATGCTTTATTCTGAACTATTTTTCTTCACTTTTCTGGAGTGGTAAATTCGGGCCATTAGTACTCGGCCCAGTAAAGGCTCATCGGCCCATTGGTTTATATGATTCTGACCCAACTTGTGGATAGATGGATTTTCTCCGGCCCGCCGAAGCCCATGGCAGCACCTCTAACTGGCCGCTTCGTGATCAACAAATATTGATGTCCTTCCAGTTCGGCACAAGACAGGAATGCCCACATGATCATGTTAAAAAAAAAAAGAGAGAACTAGGCGTCCCCCGGGTGATCTGGGGGAAAGATCACCCGGATCCTCCTGCCAACACGTGTCCTCCTCTCTTACCCAAAATCCCACCAAATCCCGCTTTTGCTACACTGAAGCAAATAATCACCCGCTTTTGCTCCAATGTAGCAAAAAACGGTTCGCCCAGAAAACAGAAAAGAAAAGACCGATTTCGCCGGAGACCTCACCGGACTCGCCGGACCTCACCGGAGACCTCGCCGGAGATCCCGTAGCAAAAAAAATGTGCTATTGTAGCAAAATCTTTTCGGTCCGGAAAATAGTCCCCCAGAGCCCGTTTTTGCTACGGTAGCAAAAAAAAGTCTCATTTTTTGCTACATGTAGCAAAAACTTTTCGGTCCGGAATTTTTGCATCATAAGTCTCATCGGAGAACCTCGCCGGAATTTTTTGTTTTTTACGATGCTGCAATATAATATATTTTTTGCTATTATTGTTATCTGGTTTTGCTACAATAGATCAAAAATTTTGCTACTATATCTACGGCGAGGTCTCCGGTGAGGTCTCCGGCGAGAGTCTCCGGCGAAGTTGATTTTGCTACAGTAGAATTTTTTTGTTGCTACAATAGCATAAAATTTTTGCTACCACGTCTCCGGCGAGGTCTCAGGTGAGGTCTCCGGCGAGGCCACATTTTTTCTTTTATGTTCTGTGTACGAACTGTTTTTTGCTACAATGCAGCAAAAGCGGGACGTTTTGTAGCAAAAGCGGGAGTTTTCGTAGCAAAAACGGGATTAGCCCTTTTTTAATGGACAGGTGTCAGGCTGGCGACCCGGGGGATCGGAGGGAAAGATCCCCCGGGGGACTACTATACTTTCCCAAAAAAAAACCTACATGATCAATTAGAGGAGCCTTGAGCATTTTGGACTGATGCAGCTACGTACAAACAGTAATTTTATCCCCCGATCAGCGAATGGACTGATGCGGTAGTAATGTGCTCCAGCAACAACACTGCTACTCTGATACTGCACCCGCGTTTCCTTGCATGAAGATAGATACCTGCATTTTTCAATATCAGTACTGTACTGACAGGCCACATCGATGGATCCATCCCATCCATGTATCATTAGCTCATCTGGGATTCTGGGGGTAGATTGCGCGGTGCTAGAAACAGTATGGATCTCCTGGTTCTGACAACACTTGGGGTGGAAAACGAGAGCCCACCGTGAGATGGAGCTTGGCGGTCGATGAGCTACAGGTTACTGAATGATCTTTTCTTAAAAGAATGGGCGGTGGTTGGACCCGCCTAGTGCATGCTCGCGGTACGGAACGAGCTTGCTACAGTGCGTACTTACCTGGCGTAGTATAGGCTCACCGCCGGAATTGAACGCTGTCTTCCCTCTGCACTCCTGTATCTATGCACAGTACGTACTGACCAGACATAGTAGTAGAGCAAGTACAATAGTGTAGCTGGCTGTTGGCTATACACTTATGCCATGTCACCTAATGACCTAAAGCCACAAAAATTAAGCACACGTATAATAGTCTGGCTATTAAGCTAGCTCCATACAATATTTAAGTATTTATTAATGGTGGCACGTGGACTCGTACCTAATGTGCATGCATGCAAGAGATAGGGGATGGGAGAGAGCCTGCTCTAGCGCTGGCATGCGGGCTGCATGCGAGCTGCAAGCTTCGATTATTGTGCTGTAGCGCGGTGATAAACCAAGCGCCGGCTTGCTTCTCTCTTACACATACTCCCTCCGTTGTAAATTAGATGACTTTCATTTATCAAAATATGGATGTATCTATACTTATAACATGTCTAGATATATCCACTTTTTGGCAAATGAAAGTCAAGTAAATTCGAACGGAGGGAGTAGGATTTTGCTTATAGCCTGCTGAGTAGTACCTATTGTACTTGCTCGTATAGCATCTCTGAAGTCTGAAACCCTGCAACTGTTAGCTACTAGCATGCACACGGTTTCACCCTGTCAGTGAATCTACTCCAGCTCCAAGAGGAGTAGCTAAAACGGGTTGGCCCAACCACCGCCCTTTCTTTTAAGAAAAGATCGAGACCTCGACCGCCGAAATCTACTCCAGTTCCTTGGTCGATCACACGGGCGGAGCTTAGTTGATGTCAGGGGGGCCACCACCCCCCAGCTTTTGGAAATCCATGAAGATTTTTTTTTGAGAGCTGAGATTAGATAGATTTGTGTGTTTTGGTCCCCCAGGAACTCATATATCACATTTTGCCCCCAGCAGACTCTGGCAAGCTCCGCCACCGGTCGATCATGTGGATGAACAGTGTGGCCGTAGGAACATTCGACGGGCAAGTACAAAAACTGGTTCCGTAAAATCCGGTGGCACAGTAGAGCTAGCTAGGATCGATCATTCGAGATGTACTGGCTGGCTAGATAGCACCGCGCGCCCACCCGTGTATACTGTATATGTGACGAACCCGTGAAGAAGCAACAGCCCTGCATGCCGCGCGCGGGACGTTGAGATCTCGATCGATCAGACGTTTCTTCGTCACGAGCGTCCGCGTGCTGCATCTTGTCCATCACCTGGCACGCACGCATCTCCGCTTAAGTTCCTCTCTGTTTCTCCAGCCACAGTACCGTACAGTAAGCAAGGAGATCGAGCAAGGCAGCGTATCGATCGTGCACCAGGAAAGGGAAAGCTGTTAACGAACAACCTTTTCGAGGAGTACACAGTTTCAACGAGTTCATCATGTTCATATATAGCGATCGTGTAACAGCGCGTGCGCGAAAAGCTTAGCTTTAGTGCCTCGAAAAGCGCGCTTTCCTCCTAAACATGCATGCGCCTCTAGTTAATCATCAGCTAGCGCTAGCGCTACACCCTCTCGATCGATCGAACTGCACTGCAGGTTCGTGCATCAGTGCATGTGTAAAGGGAGATGGGTTCTTGTTCTTGATATATACTCCCTGCAGATCGGGAGATGCCATCGAACATCGATCGAGCTGGTGGGCCAAAAAGCTACGGATGGGTTCGTTCCGCAAATGAGGGGGATCCAAAATGCGACGGGGGTTGGGGTTGAGGTTGAGGTTGAGGTGGTGCTCCTCAATCCTCATCATGGCGCTAGCTAGCTCGCCGATCGAACTGCGTACGTACTCGAACGCCACGGGCCCGGCTAAGCTCACGCGCCGACGTTAATCGTGCGCGCTTTTATCGGCTGGGTAAGCACGCGTGCATGCGCGCGTCTGCAAAGGCCATGGGCCGGTTTGTTTGCTCCGATCGGCTGTCCTGGTCATGTGTGCATCGATGCAAAGCTACTTAGCACTTAGCAGCTGTGTGGTGTGTAGTTCCCAGTTCCACCGATCGATGTGCTACGTACAAATGTACGCAATGGAGCACCACGGCATGTAGTACCACTAGTAGAGAACAAGGCAACAGTATCGGTTTTATTGGGCCTTTAGTACCGGTTGTGCAACCGGTACTAAAAGGTCGGGACTAAAGGGGTACCCCTTTAGTACCGGCTGTATATACAGCCAGTGCTAAATGCCCTCCACGTGGGCGAACCTACGCGCGCGCAGCTGAGATTCCTGCTTTTTTTTGCCCCCCGCTTATTTTTTCAGGGGGTTTAGGTTTTCGGTTTTTTTTTCTTTTCGCTTATTTTTGGGGGTTTAGTGTTTCTGTTTTTTTTTCCTTTTCGCTCATTTTTCAGGGTTTTGGAGGAGATCACGTATAAAGTACTCACTACACATATAAAGTACTCATTACACATATAAAGTACTCTCGTTACATATAAAGTACTCATAATTATAATGGAGATCACCGCTAGCTAGTACATTCATGGAGGGAGTCTATTTTTCGACATAGTGGAATTCACCGAATTCATCTACGACATGCGTCAGAATGAATCCCGCCAATTCCTCCGCAATAACTTTTACGCGGTTTTTTGGCAGGAGCTGGTTCCGCTTCCTTGACATCTTTAAAAGAAGGAGATCAAATCAGTTATGATCGAAACTAAACACAATTGATGGTAGCAAAATAAAAGTTGTGTATGATGTTTACGTACCTCTCGATTTCTTACACTATTGACTCTCTCATTGACCCTCATGTGAATAAACTCGCAAACGTAGTATCCACATAGTTCCGTCCCCTGTGGTTGTCGCAGACACCACTATACAAGAATTTAATTTAATCAAATAATAATCAAGAGAATGATAATGGTATTAGAAAGATACACAGACCTAGATACGTACTTACGTTGTTAGCCTTGAACTGCAGCTTATCTTTCCATTCACCGCGTTCTTCCGCGATGAACTTTTTCCAAACCCTGACCGGAAAAGAAAATGAATTGAAGAGTTATTACTTATACTTTTGATATCCGGAAATGAACGAAAGAGGCCGATATAGTGCGATTAAAATTACCTCTTGAGCATTAGACGCACGCTTTTGTACTCATCTTGATCTCTCCTTAATGAGTCCCAGACTTCGACTTCTCCTTCCTCGAGTCTAATGATTAGCAGAATGAAGTGGTACCTGCGCACAATTAACTATAAATAAAATGAACCCAATATAAGATAGTAACACTCACCCGAAGTTGTAAGGAAAAAGTATTTCCTTTTTGGTACTTTGTCGCTTAAAAAACGTTAGCAAAACGTCCTCTGTGTCCTCGGGATGGTCAGCTATGGTCCGGACATGAACTTTATCCGGGTCAATGAACCCAATGTCCCAGATTCCTCCCATTCGGCATTCACGAATCTTCATTCTGCATAATAGCGTACAAAAGAATGTTGTGAGGATAATTACAAGCAATGAACGAGCTTAACTATAAATAATTAAATTACACGAATAAATTACTTACAGACAATAGCAGCTGATGATAGATTTGTCGAGAGCAAGTTGATTGTACATCTGAAAAAGTTCGGAGAACTCAACCTGCACACCATATTGTCGGAAGTAGTGTTGTTCCTTAACTCCCACCATGAGATAGATTTTCCCTTCTTTTGCGGCGGCCATGTACCAGTTATGCAATTTATATAACTGTGTTGTTAGAGCACTCGGATTTTCGACCAGAGGCAGCCCGAGTTTAAATTTATATTGAATTGTTATCTGCGCTATGGGGTAACCTGTGTCGCCAATGACAACTTCTCCATGCTCGATTTCCTGAGCTTCAGAAGGCACAATGAGCGGGGCGATCGATTGTGCTTCTTGTTCTCCGAGCTGGGCAACTCTTTTCCCGCACGCTTTATCTTGCTCCATCTGTGAGGAAAGTACCTTGTCAATGCTCATAGTCTGAAAGGGGCGGTGGTGGAGGGTCATATAGGTTGTCAACGGTGTGATTTTTACCTCAGTTGGTATAGTCTTCAGAAGTTCATTTATGGGGTCCAGTCTTGCCTCCAGTCTTTCCTTTATTTCTGTTCAAAAAAGGGTCTCGCCTCTTCACGTGTGCTCACTTCTAATTCCTCGTGAGTCATCTCGCAAGCTAACTTCTCAGGAGCCTTGACTTCCTTGGGTTTTTTTGCACGTTTCTTGATAGGGGACGACGTGAACAGCTTCCGCTTTGTCAAATTACTAGTAGGCGCAGCAGTCGGCTGACGGGACGGCGCGGGCGATGGACTCGCGGTGGGCTCCCAATCGTCGGGGAGGAGGGTGGACTTTGCTGTGGTGAATTTCTAACCGGAGGAGTCGGTGGCCTTGGCGCCGAGTCTGGAAACTTGATGTATTTCTTCTTCCATAGAACGATACCAAGTTCGACTTCTCCCAATGTCTTCTCGCCTTCAGCTCCGGGAATGTCAAGATGCATTGAGTTGAATCCCGACATAACTTTCGTGACCCTGACACGAGCAAATCCAGCCGGAATCTCACCAAAATGGAAGGTTGATCCAAGTTGATGTGGTAAAGCATAGCCATTCGCCACCGGAAAACTAATGTTCTTCATTGGCGCATGTAACTCACAATTTGTCTTCTCCGTGATATCATCCACGGGGTAGCGCGCCGCCGACGGTTCATCAACTGCAGGATCTTGTAGCTGCGTGGAACCCACGCTGCTTTTCCGCTGAGATGGGCAGACATCGACTGCATGATCTTCTACTCGCGGCTGAGATTCCCTTTGCTGGGTAATTAAGGCCAGTTGCTCCTTCACATCATGCATCTGGCGTTCTAATGCAGTAAACCTCTCCGCCTCCCTCTTCTTACCTCTGCAATGTTTTCTATAAGTTGCAGCGTCCTCCGGAAACCCTTCAAGAAAACCAACCCCGCCTCCTCTGCCTCGACATCGTCCCCAGTGTTCTTTATTCCCGAGGGCGAGTGAAAGCTCGTCGTCCTCTCTATCGGGAACATATTTTCCCTGTCGGACTAGTTCTATTGCGTCAACTAGTTTTTTGGTGACTCTTCTAATTCTTTTCTTCCATTTTCCCTGTGCAACAATCAGCCCTGTGTCTGGGTCCAACACTGCCCCATGCGCGAACAACCATAACTTGGACCTGTCGGGCCAGTCATCTGTCTGTGGAGTGATCCCTTTTTGACGCAGCTCGTTTTCATAGGCTTCCCACTTAGGCACGGCAGTCTTGTAGCCACCTGAGCCCAAACGATGGAAATATTTCTTCTTCTTAGCATTCAACTTATTTTGGGTCGATCGGGCCACAGCGACGGCCGATTTCTTATACGCCACAAATTCAGGCCAGTCATCTTTTCGCTTCTCTAGATGTCCAGTGAAATCTGGAGTTTTGTTCCATATTTTCTCCACAATGTTTTCTTCCAGTTGTTGAATTGCTCGGCCATCTTGCTAAGAGTCCACTCCTTGACTTTATCCTTCCTCCTCTGTGGGAGATCTGTCGGTAGGCTGAAAGAACCCAATATTGACTCCCAAAGGGTTTCTTTAATTCTTTGCTCGACATATTTTGCGCCAATGTTTTTTTTCTTCGGCTCATTCCATTCTGCAACGGTGATCGGGACCATGCCCTTACAAGAAATCCGCATTGAGCTATATATTTAGTGGAGATTCCATCGGGTTTCTCCGGTTTGCCTTTTATGCTAACTTCGTCGATCGACAACTTTGCACCATCCGGCAGCTTTAACCCTTGGGCCAGGCCTCGTTTACGGATTGACGTAGATCTAGAGGGCTGAAAGAAAAATGTTTCGTTAATAAGTGCGCATATAAATCAATTAAATGCATCTAGCTAGTGATCAACAAGACTTAATATATACCTTGCCGGAGTTCTCTACGGAGTTTTCTAACGGCACTTCTTCTTCGTCGTCGTCGTCTCTGAAGTTTTGTAACTCAAGTCCCTCACCGGAGTCGTTCAAACATTTCGCGCTGAAATCTTCGCCGTCTTCTTCGTCGGTCTCTTCTCCATCGGAATTGGGTCCAAGGGTCTTATCAAATATAATTGCTTGAAAGCGTTCTTCTTTCTCCAAGTCTCGGATGAAGGCCGGGGCGTCGATGATGGGGGCATCGTCCTCCATAGCTCAATGTCACCGCAAATTTGTAATTCATAGCAAACAACTTTAATATTCTTATACACAATAATATTGCATCTAAAATTTTGAAACTTTGCTACTAGAATTTTCAAACTTAGCAAAATTCACATATTTACTAGAATAAAAAAAATGACAATGCACATATTTACTTATTTACTAGAATAATTTTTCACATATTTAATTACTAGACATAAAATTTACTCACATAATTACACTACTAAAAAAGATGAACACTAAACTTTACTCAACTACTATTTCAAACTTAGCAATATTTCAAACTTAGCAATATTTCAAACTTTACAATGTTATTTTTAGTAATGATATTTTCAAACTTTAGCAATATTTCTACACTAAAAATATTGCTAAATATTGATTAAAAAAAATGACAATGCACTATATTTGCATAAAATTTACTCACTATATTTACATAAAAACATTTACTCACTATATTTACATTAAAAAAAATGACAATGCACATAAAATTTACTCACCTAAACAGTACTAAAAACAAAAAAAATGAACAACTACTAAAAAAGAACAGTACTGAAAAATAAAATAAAAAACTTACCTCTCTTCTTCGATCGGCCAGAGCAGGGCCGGGCGTCGACGGGGGCGCGGCGGAGGGTGCGCGGCCGGAGTACGTGCACGCGGCGGAGAGGGCACGGCGGCCGTAGTACGTGCGCGCGGCGGCATCGACGACGGGGCACGCGGAGCGGCGGAGTCGACGACGGCGGAGCAGGAGCAGGGGCACGCGCGGCGGCGGAACAGGAGCAGGAGCAGGGCTTCGCCGGAGCTTCGTCGTCGAGGAGAAGAACGAGTACTTGGTGAAATTTGGGGATCGATCCGTCGATCCCCACTTAAAACTGCCATCAAACACCCTTTAGTACCGGTTGTTCTATACAACCGGTACTAAAGGGTCTTTAGTACCGGTTGCAGAGAACAACCGGTACTAAAGGTCCATTTTGGGCCGCGCAAATTTTCGCGCGCGAAGCCCAACCCTTTAGTACCGGTTGGCTTATACAACCGGTACTAATGGGCCTTTTTTTGTTTTTTATTTTTTGTTTTTTCTATTTGGTTTCTGTTTTGTTTTTTCTATTTGGTTTCTGTTTTGTTTTTTTCTCTAGCTTCTTTTTATTTTATATCTATGTAATTTAATTGTCTTAAAATTTATAATAATTATCTATTTATTTTAGAAACATCGTTAACACCAACGACGTCAATACGTAGGGGGGGACACGTGTCCTCCCCAGCGCTGGGGTAGGACACGTGTCTGACACGAGTCGTGACCGCGAAGCCCGCCTTTAGTCCCGGTTGGTAACACCAACCGGAAGTAAAGAAGCACACGGATCGTGTGTTTTTTCAAGCGCTTGTGAGCCGTTGGATCAGGGGTGTGTTTCTTTGAAGAACTTGTGAGCCGTTGGATCAGGGAGTGTGTTTCTTTTGAGGGCAAAACCATTGTTGGATCAGCCACATGACCCTATATAAACCCCCCCTCGAGCATGTTCGACACTCATTTGATATACAAAGCATTCGGATTCCCTGCATACGTCCAACAGTGCATTTGATATGCGGGCACTTACGAGCCACTGTTGGGCTGTATGCAGGGGAAACCGTGTGTTTTGTTCTATCTACAAAATACTCCAGTTCATCGACCGAATACAAATCATTCGGATTCTCGTCATACAGCCCAACGGTGCATTTGATATGCAGGGCACTCACGAGCCACCGTTGGGATGTATGGCGGGGAAGCCGTGTGTTTTGATCCAACTTTTTTCGAGCGCTTGTAAGCCGTTGGAGTTTTTAGAACCAAAAATTAGTGTTTAGATCTCTCTTCTGAGTTTTCAGAACATAGTTACATAAAAGGTTTAATACATTATTACACATTATCAACAACATCAATATCTAGTGTTCACTTTTACTTCGTGTGTGTCCATGGACATTCTTCATCATTTAACACGGTGCTTGGGTCAGTTTTCACTTTGAAGGGCGGAATTTCATGAAACTTATTGTAATCTTCTGACATGTCTGTCTTGTTCTCCACTCCCACGATGTTTCTTTTTTCTGAAAGAACTATGTGGCGCTTTGGCTCATCGTATGACGATGTACCGGCTTGCTTATCTTTTCTTTTTTCGGTCTGGAAGACATGTCCTTCACATAGAAAACCTGAGCCACATCATTGGCTAGGACGAATGGCTCGGTGCGGTACGCAAGATTCTTGAGATCCACTGTAGTCATTCCGTACCGCCGGTCTATCTCTACCCCGCTTGACAGGTTGACCCATTTGCACTGAAACAAAGGGATCTTAAAAGAAGGTCCATAGTCAAATTCCCATATCTGCTGTATGCAACCATAATATGTGTCCTTTGTCCCGTCGTCGTTTGTTGCATCAAAGCGGACACCACTGTTTTGGTTAGTACTCTTTTTGTCTTGGGTTTCCGTGTAAAATGTATTCCCACTTATCTCGTTTTCCGGTAGAAGCCCCCTCAATGCAACCGGAAGTAATTGTGTCATAATCACGTGACAGTCATGAGACTTCAGGTTTTGGAACTTTTTCTCTGCCATGTTTATTATTCCCTTTATATTCGACGAGTAGCCAGACGGGACCTTGATACTGCTCAGGACTTGAAAAAAGATCTCCTTCTCTTCTTTGGTAAGAGCGTAGCTGGCAGTACCTTGGTACTTCTCTGGATTCAGGTTGTCTCGTTCGTGCGTACTTTGCTGGTCCTGCCGTGCATCCGATGTATCTTTCGTCTTCCCATACACGCCTAAGAAGTTTAGCAGGTTCACGCAAAGATTTTTCGTCACGTGCATCACGTCGATTGCAGAGCGAACCTCTAGGATTTTCCAATAGGGTAAATCCCAAAATATAGATTTCTTTTTTACAAGGGTACGCGCTTGTTAGCGTCTTTCGGAACATTTAGACTGCCAGGACCCTTTCCAAATATTACTTCCAAATCCTTGACCATGCCATATATAACATCACCATCAGGGCGTGTAGGCTTCGTTCGGTTATCTGCCTCACCTTTGAAATGCTTGCCTGGCTTTCTTACGGGATGCCTGTTTGGAAGAAATCGACGATGACCAAGGTACACATTCTTGTTACCTAAATATATACTGTCAGTCTTATCTAAACAGTGCGTGCATGCATTGTATCCCTTGTTTGACTGTCCTGAAATGTTACTAAGAGCAGGCCAATCATTGATGGTTACAAACAGCAACGCTCGTAGGCCAAATTCCTCCTGTTTGTACTCATCCCACACACGTACGCCTTCGTCAGACCACAACTGTAAAAGTTCGTCAACTAATGGCCTCAGATACACATCAATGTCGTTGCCGGGTTGCTTCGGGCCTTGGATAAGCACTGGCATCATAATATACTTTTGCTTCATGCACAACCAAGGAGGAAGGTTATAGATACATAGAGTCACGGGCCAGGTGCTATGACTGCTGCTCTGCTCCCCAAACGGATTCAAGCCATCTGTACTTAGACCAAACCTTAAGTTCCTTGCGTCAGCTGCAAATTCCCCAAACGCACTGTCGATGTTTCTCCACTGAGACCCATCAGCGGGGTGTCTCAGCATCTCGTCTTCCTTACGGTCTTCTTTGTGCCATCGCAACAACTTGGCATGCTCTTTGTTTCGGAACAAACGTTTCAACCGTGGTATTATAGGAGCATACCACATCACCTTCGCGGGAACCCTCTTCCTGGGGCTCGGCTCGCCCTCAACATCACCTGGGTCATCTCGCCCGATCTTATACCGCAATGCACCGCATATCGGGCATGCATTCAAATTCTCGTACTTCTCACCGCGGTAGAGGATGCAGTCATTGATGCATGCATGTATCTTCTCCACCTCTAATCCTAGAGGGCAGACAATCTTCTTTGCTTCGTATGTATTGTGCGGCAATTCATTATTCCTTGGAAGACTCTTCTTAAATATTTGTAGCAACTCCTGAAATGCCTTGTCAGATATTCCATTCTTTGCCTTCCACTGCAGCAATTCCAGGGTGGTACCCAGCTTTTTCTGGCCATCTTCACAATTTGGGTACAACAATTTTTTGTGATCCTCTAACATGCGCTCCAACTTCGACCACTCGTTTTCACTTCCGCACTTCATCTGTTCATCAAGAATGACCCGACGAAGATCATCATCATCGGACTGATCAACAATGACCTCGAGCTCAACTTCGTCTTCCCCCATTGTAGTATCACCGTGTTCAGAGAACACAGGATAGTTGTCATCATCCTCTTCTTCAGGGTCTTCCATTATTACCCCTCTTTCTCCATGCTTGGTCCAACAAAAATAATTGGGCATGAAGCCTTGTCGCAACAAGTGGGAGTGTATGGTTCTTACGCTCGGGTAATTCCTCGTATTCCGACATTCATCACATGGACAAATCATAAAACCATTCTTCAGCTTGTTTAACTTAACCACATCGAGAAAACGATGCATGCCATCAATGAACTCGGGACAGCGTCGATCACCGTACATCCATTCTCGGCTCATCTGCATTACATAAATACATCAAAAACCATTACACCAGCTAAATAATGAATAGAGATACGTGACCAAATTAATTAATACAAGTTCATCACATTAAAACCAAAGTAGAGTAGTGCCCAAATGTAATACATAGTTCTCACGAAACATACATCAATCGAAACTAACATACAACTATCTAAAGAATTTAAATCCAACAACAAATGCGATCAGAATCGCAACCAAGGTAACTATTGAACCAACAGCATAATGATACCAAGCCTCTTGACTAATGACATATTTTCTAATCTTTTTAAGCTTGAAGCGCATTGCATCCATCTTCATCTCGTGAGCAGCGACGACGTCGGCAAGCTCGACCCCGTGAGCATCAACGATGTCGGCAATCTTCAAGTCCAATACCATCTTCTCTTCCAGGCATTGGAGACGAAGATCTTCACTTATCTTCAATTTTGCTTTCAAATCGTTGTTTTCTTTTTTAAAAACTCGACAATAGGGTCGGCTGGAATTTCCGGTTCAACTACCTCCTAAATAAAAATATATCTATGTCAAGTTGGTCGTCATGATTGTTATAAACACGAAAAAAATAAATAGTTATAAAAATATACCACATCCGAATCATAGACCGGACGAGGGCCGACGGGGACGGATATCAAAACCATGACACTATACATATAAAAAAATATAAGAAAATTATACAAGAAATAATTATGCATTTAAATCATATAACTAACATTTTTTAAAATAAAAGATAGAAAAAGAGGCTCACCGAGGTGGTGTCGGTGACGGAGCGGCGCGGGCGATCGACGGCGGTGAGGAAGGGGACGGACGACACTATATAAAACCACAAATTATACTTTAATTTGAGCTCAAAATGCATATAAAACAAATGAAATCCCTAACTTAGTCATTTCATCAAACATCTTGCAAGCACCACCAAAATCAAACTTGCTAAACTTGCACGAAAATGAGCTAAACTTGAAATGCCGGAAGAGAAGATGAAGTTGCTAACCCTTATATATGTAGGTGCCACCAATCTTGGAAGTTGTTGGAGAAAAAAGGGGTGAATTTGAGCTTGGGAGAGCAAAGAGAGAGGAAAAATGGAGTTGAATTCGAGTTCAAAATGGAGCTGGCTCGGGGTGGAAGAAGGGTTATAGTGCCCGAGACCTTTAGTACCGGTTGTTATTACCAACCGGTACTAAAGGTCTCGCCATGGGGCCACCAACCGCGGCCGCATGTGCCGCGGGGCCTCCAACTCTTTAGTACCGGTTGTTATTAGCAACCGGTACTAAAGGGTAGCCTTTAGTACCGGTTGCTAAGACCAACCGGTACTAAAGGTCCTCGCCGCGGTGCCCCTGCTGGCACACGAACGCAACCGGTGCTAATGCCCCCTTTAGTACCGGTTTTTGTACAACCGGTACTAAAGGGGGCGCACCGTTGCCCCCTTTTCTACTAGTGTACTCCCTCCGTCTTTAAATATAAGATGTTTTGTCTTTTTTTCAGATTCACATCTATTTAGACACGTTTTACTGTGTATGTTCACTCATTTGAATCCGAAGCTAGTCAGCATGTACAATAGGTAAAATATCTTATATTTAGAAATGGAGGGAGTACGTAACATGGTCGGTCGTGATTCTTGTTGTAAAGGAATTTCATTCTGCCTGATCCGTGCCCCTCTCTCTCTCTCTCTCTCTCTCTCTCTCTCTCTCTCTCGGTGCTGCCATTCGATGATGTCATCCACCAAAGCTCTCAACACACATGAGTGAACTAAGCAATGGCATCAGCTCATAAACTCAGCTGCAACCCACTTAGCTCCTCGAAATTGGAGTCAGTTCTTACAGCTAAACGAACTGAGAGGGCATTATTAGCGAACTAGGGTTTAGGCGGAAAACGATACCTCCGTTGGGAGGCACGGGTACGTGTTATATAAGACCACAGGAAGAGCCCTTGGCGTGGCGTACAAGTTTGTAGGTATACCGGTGGAGTACTACTCCATACGGTATACACTATGTATACATGTTTAACAACCCCCCTTAATCTAAACTTTTAAACTTCTAACAGGAAGTGGTTTAGTAAAACCATCAGCAACCTGATCCTTACTAGAAATAAACTTAACCTCTAAATGTTTATTTGCTACTCTCTCTCGTACAAAATGAAAATCTATCTCTATGTGTTTTGTACGTGCATGAAACACAGAATTTGCAGATAAATATGTAGCACCCAAGTTATCACACAAAAGACATGGTTTTTCCTTCAATTGTACACCAAGTTCCTTAAGAAGAGCTTCACCCCATATCAACTCTGATGTAGCATTAGCTAGTGACTTGTACTCAGCTTCAGTACTAGAACGTGAGACCGTTGCTTGCTTGCGATCACTCCAAGAAATCAAGTTCGGTCCAAGGAAGATAGCAAATCCTCCTGTGGACCTTCTGTCATCAGGGCAACCAGCCCGGTCTGCATCTGAAAAGGCACTCAACATTGTAGAAGATGAGCGAACAAATGTGATACCAATATTCAGTGTATGATGTACATATCTCAAAATTCTTTTAGCAGCGGTCCAATGGGTTGTTGTGGGAGCATGAAGATATTGACAGACTTTGTGAACTGAGAAAGATAGATCAGGCCGTGTAAGGGTTAAGTATTGGAGAGCACCAACTATGCTTCTATATTGTGTGATATCTTCAGAACCAAGAAGTGTTCCTTCATGCAATGATAGTGGCTCGGTGGAAGAGAGTGGTGTAGGTGCAGGCTTGCAGTTCTTCATACCAACACGAGCTAACAAATCTGTGGCATATTTCTCTTGTGTCAAAAGTAAACCATCCTGCATTTTCTTAAACTCAATACCCAAGAAATAATGTAAGTCACCAAGATCCTTGATAGCAAAATGTTCATTGAGATCATGCGGAAGAGCAGGAATGGCTTTATCTGAGGAGCTTGTTACTATAATGTCATCAACATAAATCAAGACAAATATAGTGATACATGACTTGTGATATAGGAACAAGGAAGTGTCAGCCTTTGATGGAACAAAACCAAGATCATGCAATTTGGAGCTAAGCCGAGAGTACCAAGCTCGTGGAGCTTGCTTCAATCCATATAGAGCTTTATCAAGCATGCAAATATGATGGGGGGCATCAGGATTTTCAAAACTTGGAGGTTGTCTCATGTACACCTCTTCTTCCAGAACACCGTGTAAAAACACGTTCTTGACATCTAGCTGCCGTAAACTCCATCCCCGAGAGACTGCAACTGCTAAAACAAGTCTAATGGTTGCAGCTTTAACAACGGGACTAAATGTATCTTCATAGTCTATGCCATACCTTTGCTTGAAACCTTTGCAACAAGGCATGCTTTGTACCTATCAATTGTACCATCGACATTCCTCTTAATACGATAAACCCACTTACAATCTATCAAATTTTTGTTTGTGCTGGAGGGAACAAGATGCCACGTTTTATTCTGAAGCAAAGCACCATATTCTTCCTCCATTGCTTTGTGCCACTTGGGATCATCAAGAGCTTCCGAAAGAGAACGAGGTTCCCCTGTAGCTGCAAGCATACCATACTTGATAGTACCATCAGTATATCTTACTTTGTTCCCATGCATGTCATAACTGATGGTGCCATTGGTGATTTTTTTTTGGATTTTTATGCCTTTTGAAGTCGTGTACGTGCTGAAGGAGGAGGAGGCACATGGTGTGCAGCTGATGGAGAGGGCGCATCGGATCTGGCGTTTGCGTCAAGTTCGTCATGGGATCCGGCGCCAGGAGAATCTGCGCCAGCAGCGGGTGACGTGTCGTCCTGGGAGTGGAGGTCGGAGGTCACGGACGAGGCACGGGACCGCTCGGGGGTCCCGCCGTCAGGCGGCGTGTCGTGGGGCGGCAGGGACGGGGACATCTCGTGGTCCTCTGCGTCGCTGTCGGCTGGCATGGCGGGCGCTGACTGGCTGGGCGAGGAAGATGATGCAGCGCCGTCGTCTGTCGCATCGGACAGACCAGGTGCAGGAGAATCCCCACCGGGATCCGTGTGCACATGATCCGAGGCAGCAGCACCTGGATCATCTTTGGATTCAGTGTTGTTGTTGTCTTCTTCTGTACTCGTTTCTTCATCATTTCTTGCACTGTTCTGGCTCGTTTCTTCAGCATTTTCCTCCAAATTTTCTTCTGCTGGCAGCGTATTGTCCTGGCCATGGTTAGAGACAGGAACAAAAGGCAGTGGCATATGGTCATCAATAGTTGCATCCCCCTCATTAGACAAAGTGTTGGTGTCATTAGGAAGTAAAAGGATTTGTTGACGAAGAAGGGCTCCGGCATTTTTATGCATGGAAGCAAAAGGGAAAACATGTTCATCAAAGACAACATCATGTGATATATAGATGCGACCCGTAGATGGCTCAAGACATTTGACACCTTTGTGACGTGGGCTATAGCCTAGAAAAACACAACGTGTGGATCTAAACGCAAGCTTTCTTTTGTTGTAGGGGCGTAGGTTAGGCCAGCATGCACAACCAAAACTACGAAGAGAATCATAATTTGGTTTGGTTTGAAGAAGACGTTCAACAGGAGTTTCAAAATTGATAAATTTACTTGGGAGCTAATTTATGAGAAAAGTAGCTGTGAGAAAAGCTTAATCCCAAAACTTAAGGGGCATGGAGGCATGAGCAAGCAAAGCAAGACCAACCTCCACTATATGTCGATGTTTACGTTCAGCTGATCCATTTTGTTGATGTGCATGAGGGCAAGAAACATGATGTGTGATGCCAACTTTTTGAAAGAAACTATTGAGCTTTTCATACTCACCACCCCAATCAGTTTGCATAGTTATAATTTTACGAGCAAACTTGCGTTCAACAAGTTGTTGAAAATTAAGAAAAACTTGATAAACATCAGAACGCTTCTTAAGCAAATAAATCCATGTGAACTTGCTAAAATCATCAATGAAGCTTACATAATAAGTGTGCTTGCCAACAGAGGCTGGGGCAGGACCCCATACGTCAGAAAAGACTTGTTCCAAAGGAACAGTAGAAACACTAGTAGAGACGGGATATGGCAATTGGTGGCTCTTATCTAGTTGACAAGAATCACATATGTAAGGATTTATTTCTGGAGAATGAGCTAAAGTATTTTTCCTAAGGACTTGTTGCACGACAAAAGATGAAGGATGCCCTAGACGACGATGCCATGTTGATGAAAACGGCTTTATTGTGATGAAAGCATGCTTGGACGACCCGAAGAAAAAGGAACTAAGGGGTAAAGACCACCATGACAGGGACCTTTAAACAAAATTCTTCTTGTTGCCTGATCCTTGATCAAAAATAAAAAAAGGCATGAAATTCAATAAACACATCATTGTCAAGGGCAAGTTTATGAATGGAAACAAGATTCTTTGATGCACTAGGAACATGTAGGATATCATTTAGATGTAAAGATGCATGAGGGGTTTGCAAAATTGATTGACCAATATGACTTATGGGCATACCTTGACCATCGACTGTGTGAACACGGTCATGTCCCTTATATTTCTCATGTGTGGAGAGCTTGTTGAGAGCTCCAGCAATGTGATCAGTGGCACCCGTATCCGAGTACCAATTGGTGTCAACTCCATAGGACGCCATGTGTGCAGCCTTCTCTTCACCATCGGAGTCACTGTCGGAGTTGTCGTTCTTTTAACGCCACCAGCAGTCCGCGGCAGGGTGTCCGTGGATCTTGCATATCTGGCAAGTCACGTCCACAAACGGAGTGGGGGCACGGTTGCAGCGCCGATGTCCATCACGACCATCACGCCTTCCATCATTGCGGCGACAGCGATCACCATCACGCCTGTCGCCATCGCGTTGGCCACCATCATCACGGTGGCGTCCTCCATTGCCGTCATCATGGCGGCATCCTCCATCGTTGTGATCACCACGGCGTCCTCTATTGCCGCGATCACAACGACGTCCATCATCGCCACGATCACCGCGGTCACCACGGTGACCATGATCACCGCGGTCGTCCTGGCGTCCACGATCGCCATCCCATGCGGGGTGGCTGCCGCGGTGGTTGTCTTGATCATCGTGACCGCGCCGGGCCACATGTGCAGAGGAGGTAAAGCCACCTCCACCACCTTGTCCAGTTTCGGCAAGTATGACTTGCCGCGTGTCATGGGCACAGATTTGTCCGAACAGATCGTCGAGTGTGGTGCCCAGGTTTCCATTAGCAGCGGCGACGGTGGAGTCGTACAAGCTATCAAGCCCGTTGAGGATGTAGCCTACCATCTCGTCTTCTTCAACGATCTTTCCAGCAGCGGCGAGCTCGGAGGCGAACCCTCGCATCTGTGCAAAGTATGCAGCAGCCGAGAGGTCGTTCTTCTTGGTTCCGCAGAGTGCGCCACGAAAACGGTTGATCCTGGGACGAGACTGAGACGAAAACATGCTAGTTATTACGCCCCATACCTCGGCTGTTGTTTCAAGCCCGACCACATGGGCGAGCACCTCTGGAGAGAAGGAGTTCAGCAGGAACGTCACGACGGCCGCATCACGGACGACCCAAGCAGTGTAGGCAGGGTTGGGGTTGGATATCTTCCTCCCTTTTTCATCTTTAGTGTCGATGGTTTTCTCCAGTGTGGCGTCCGAGCCGTCAAGTAGCCTGGTGGCTTGGGTGCTGCGAAGCGCGGGGAAGACGAGCGTCTTCCAGAAGAGGAAGTTTCCTCGGGTGAGTTTTTGCGATGGCGGAGGTCAGGCCACTCAGCGTCGTCGATGTAGAGCTCATGGGATCACAGGCAAGGGTTTGGGTCGTGGTTTTGGTTTTCTGGATTGTAGGTCATGGATTTCTTCGGTTTCAGATCGTAGATCGTAGGTCGTGGCTTGTATCGTGGGTTTTGGCTTTGGATCTTGGGGTTTGATCGTAGGTTTTTGGTTTGAGATCGTTACGGCGGCTAGGTCATGGAGAAGAGGGGCTCTGATACCATATTAGCGAACTAGGGTTTAGGCGGAAAATGATACCTCTGTTGGGAGGCACGGGTACGTGTTATATAAGAGCACAGGAAGAGCCCTGGCGTGGCGTACAAGTTTGTAGGTATACGGTGAAGTACTACTCCATACGGTATACACTACGTATACATGTTTAACAGGCATTTCTTAGTTGGTTCCAGAACCACATCGAAGAGGTCAGTTGGGTCAATGTGGAAGCCTAGTCTCTCTCATGAGAGTTGTTTGAGATTACGATGAGCATCTATTACCGATAGGAGGATGTCTTCATAGCACCAATAGATGACGACATGTGGATCTTCCTTGATTCTTTCTCAGAAAGGAAATATATTGATATAAATATACTAATTGCATCCAGCCGACGCACAAACATAATGTCAAGAACTAATCGAGACATCAACAATGCACACATCTAAAAATAAAAAAAATAGGAAGAAAGGAAAACAAATGACCCTTCATTGATAAGGTTACAAATCATGCAATTCCTTCGTTTTCTCAAAATAGCTCCAGGTTTTTTATCAATGTTTGAAACACCTTTATTACCATTGATTGTAGCGACATATTGTCTGTTACCTCTAGTTATATGCGTGCGGCTCAGTTAACCATATGGAAATAGTTTTTTAAAAACAATAATATGGAAGTACTAGTTAGCTCCTAGTCCTACATAACTTTGTCACGTAAGGGCATGTAAAATGTGGTGACATCAGCCTTCTCTTGAAGATAACGTTACATTTTTTACTTAGTTGGAGGAGAGAGAACAAAGAAAGAGATTCTTAGCTAAGAGACGATCTCTTAAAAATTAAGAGAAGACTATTTTCTCCATTTTACCATATGTGATCTTTCCCTTAATAACACAATTTCACACTAAAATTTAATTAATTCACATTAATTGCTAGATATGGTAGTAAGAAATAATGCATTGTACAATCTGTATGTATTATCTTCTCTATATGACGTGGAGAGTTAAGAGAAGATTCGACTTTTCTACCATTATACATGCCCTAGTATTACAAGAAGAAGAGAATCACCGAGAAGGCATCTTTTAGTACCAAAGATGGCAAGACCTGCAATATATTTCAGAAGTAGAACAGGGTAGCTAAGTTCCTAGCAACAAATATAGACTGTCATATCCAATGGCGCGATCGAAAGATCCTCTCATGCACGGGCCGGGGCTAGGCAAGTAGCTAAGACACAAGGTATCTTATCTCCGATCCCCACCAATACGGCCATGCATTTCGCCTCCCTTTCCATCCCCACGCCCAAACAGGGACGCCGGCCGTACCACCGGTGATTCCATGACACGCTCTGACAAGTTCGTCCAATAATCCATGACAAGAGAACACCAGTACACTAGTACAGAGTGAGGAGAGAACAGACAAATGCTGCGCTCACATGATTGCCGCAGGCCAGTATAATCCGCACATCGATCTCTGACACGGTCCTGTGCACGCGTACACCCGACAGCACCACCGGCCTGCAAGTTCTTCTTCCTCTCTCTCCTAATCATTTCGAACAGGCAATCTCTACCATGGTCATCGTCCAATCATGCGGGCGGCATTATTTTATGTGAAGTGGAGCTTCCGAATTCAGACAGTTAAAAACGAGTCACTTTTGAGTACTAGACAAACAAGTACACGCGCCCATCCAGGTTCTACTCCTACATTACCTGTACTCCTAGAGTAAGACATTGTATCCTGATAAAAGTAACTGAAAGTCTGAAAAAGGAGTAAAGTAATTGGCTGTTACATCGATGAGGATATGTAAACTCATTAATCAGAAATTTCAAATTATCTATCCTGAATTCTATGGACTAGTTAATAAGAAATGCTATAGTGGTCTATTGTTCGTTTACTCGGGAGAATTATTAACTGTGAAGAGAGAGAGAAAGCGGTGTGTACATGGTGGTACCAAATGGAATCAGAATGTCTAGCCATGCACGGGTGCATGCACTGTGCCCCCGCGTGCACTTCCTTGATCTGTCACTTGAATCCGGCGCTATTGTAATCTCTGCCCGCCGTGGCGTCAGGGATCTGGTTCCAGTCCCAGATCTTGTCTGAGATTGCTGCCAGCGACAACGGCAGCGTCCCCAGCGGCGTAATTGGCTGCGACGGCGTCGTTGGCAGGGGAACGACGTCGAAGTGGTCGTGGTGGCTCGCGGCCGCGGGGCTATGGTAGGACGGAAGCTGGGTGGATCCGTGGCCAACCAGCGTGCTCAGTTCGTCCATGGTGGCTGCGGAGGCGCCGCCCATGGATGCCGCGTTCACCAGGTTGAGCAGCGAGTACGTGGAGGCGAAGGTGTTTGCGTTCTTGGAGTACTGCTGGTACAGAAACGCCGCGGCTCCTTCCTGCTGATGACCGCCGGCAGCCGCCGCGGACTGCAAGTAGCCTAACGCACCGCAGGGCTTTGCGGTGGCTAACTGCTGCCGTGGAACCGACGCCTGCCTGTGCGCCTGGGCGTGATCCGTGATGGGCGCCAGCGGCGACGTGCACTCGCCTGCTTGGAGCAGGTGGAGCTTGGATGGAGTTGGCGGCGGCGTGGGCGTGGAAGTTGAGGATGACCCTTGTTTGCTGTCCTGCCGTGCCGTGGCGCCGCCGCGGGAGGGCATAGTCGACCGCGCAGAGAAGTGGTGGCCGTGTCCGTCATCGATGCCAGTACGCTTATAAACCCGGCAGAGGGACATTTCGGTCTGCAAATTCATGAAGGTGATCTATCAAAAATAAAATACATGCTGGTTCTGGTTAACAAAGCACATCAATGTCACGTACGAAGAAATGGGGGTCGAATTATCCCAGGAAACTTAGTTCAGAGCTTTAGACCAGAACTGATTCCGGTAAAACAAGATTAGATTTTAGAATCTAAAATTATATGGGTTCATATGTACCAAGATACTAGCTAGGTAGTAATCTAGGAAGAGATCTAATTGAGTATGTTATTCGCGGCAAGAACATTAGAAGCAAAGAACAAACCCTAACAATTTACTTGTACTAGATCTGATCATCTGAATAGGCATATGAACCTGGAGTTGAACAACTAAAAAGCAAAATTGGATGTTGCAAGATCGAGACCCCACAAGAAAAAACACAAACCCTAGTTCGTGTTTGTAAATTATCTGCAACTCAATAAGTATCTTGCGCAAACTGAAAAGATTGGTATGTGTGTGACCATGGAATTGAGATTGACATAGATACCTTGTGGTATCTGTCGGTATCTGCCGTGGGGAGCCGGTACTCGTTCATGATCCAGCTGCTGCGGACGCCCTTGGGAGCCTTGCCGGAGTAGAAGACGAGCGTCTTCTTGAGCCCTATCGACCGGTTGTTCTCCGGCGCCCTGATCATCCTGTCGGCCCCCGTCGCCTTCCAGTACCCCGACGCCGTCACCCGGTTCGGCCTGTCCCCGTTCCTGTACTTGCGGTCCCTCGGCACGTAGAAGAACCACTCCTTCTCCCCAATCGCCGCCATTGCTGCACACACAAGAAAGAACAAATTAAAGCCAAGACAAAACCAGAATTATGGGGGGTTAGCCGGTATGCACAAGAGAGGGAGGAGTAGAGAATCAACGAAATGGATTGTTGAGACCTGGGAGCTCCCATGGGTCCTAGCGGTAGAGATCGAGGAAGGTGATGAGCTCGACGTTGAATCGCTTGCCCTCCACCTTGCGCCGGAGGTAGAACTCGATGAGCTCCTCCTCGGTCGGGTGGAACCGGAACCCCGGCATCACGAGGTCGTCCTCGTGCGCGTCTCGTCCGCCGCCGCCCTCCTTGACACTCATGCCCCCGCCTACTCCTGCCGCTGCCACGGCGGCGCCATGGCCGCCGCTCTCGTATCTGCTCATGCCCAGCACTCAATTATCCTCCGCCGCCCTCCTCCTCCGCATAGCTAGCTGCCTAGCTGGCTGCAGCTACTAGCTAGCTAGCTAGCTAGGTGAGTAGCTAGCACAGCACGAGTGCAAGTTCAGTGGCGAAAAGGAGCTCGCCCGGCCGGGGTGCGCGCAAGTGGGGGATCGACCTGAGAGGGGGAGCAAGCAAAGGAGGATAAGAGGTTAGTGTTTGGGCCAATATATATGGATCAAAAGCAAAAAAGGAGGATTAATCCATCATACCAGACCTAGCGTGAGTAGTATTAACAGACATAGCGATTGCTACACGTCGCTCTAACCACTAGTCTACTCTACGCTCGACGCACAGTGTTAGTACTATGGTAGAGTGGCAATGGCGACGAGCAAGGCTGACGCGTCACACACGGGGGGTGGAAAGCGATGGAGGAGGCAAGCGAGTTAAATAGGGAGAAAAGGACGCCGCAGGAAGAGTACAGGTATGGGCGGTTGCCGCTTGCATCCCTGTGATTGTGCCCCGGCCAGCCCGCTGAGGTGAGGTGAGTGATAGATGGAGTGTGTTTGCGTTCTTCTCTGTATTTATTAATGCGGTGCCGTTGGTGAATTCCTGTATAGCATCCTTTGGTCCCGTTCCACCGATCCACACTGTTATAAGTTTTTCGTTAGCATTTTCAAATTTAACCAAAACGGAAATCCTTCTACAGTCTCAAATGCAATACTGGTGATGTTGCACCAATTTAGTCCAATTAGGATCGTCATGAATGAGACTGTGTATAAAAATTTAATATATATACTGTACTTCAGAGAATAAAAAGTTTTGTATATAACTAAAGTGTAGCATTGAGAACCAAGCACTGCCTTGGTTCGAATAGCAAGTGAACCGTTCAGACAAAACGAGGTGTTATCCGCGTGAAATAATCGCTGGAGAGATCTCATCTACCTAACAGAATATAGGCAATTGAGGGATCCTCACCCTTTCGGTCAACGCTTTAATTAAAGTGTAGCATTGGCATGTTACAAATCAAACCTTAATTGTTGTGCCAAGTGTAACATGAGGTATTATTCGCCATGAAGAGTTGAGGTATGTGGAGGCGTCTTCTTGGTGACTAGGCTCCTCTCTTTATCCCATCACTCCCTAGCAGTTACAACTGGCTCGAATTTGGCATGTCTTGTGATTGGGAATTTGTGATGACAAATCTTTCTTTCCTGCCAGTTTACCGGCTGTGCAATAATATGTGTTGTGTGCATAGTTAATTGGTTCAAAGATGAGGGATAATGGAGATTCCGTTTTCTTCAAAACATTAAGTAAAATAAAGGAGAAAGTCCAATTGGAGGCACCAACATTGCATAGAGCTAATCAAGTATGATTATGATCTTACAAAATTATCACTGATCCAAGCATGTGTGCCCAATAATCCACCTAGCGACTATCGAGGTTGTGTATCACGTATCATATTTAGTTCCTTGTTTGCCTTACGCTTCCAGTAGTGGAGCTATAGCTTCTATCCTACAACCTAGAGCTCCATAGCCATGTCGCTCGTGCTCACCCCCTCAACCGCCATCTTTGCACTCCTCAACCCCTACACTTTCGCCTATCAAAAAGATGTATCACAGCGATACTTCCCATAATTAAGCGAGTTATTGACACAAGAAAAAAATTCCATGGCAGTTTGCGATCGCACTAGTCCCGTTGGCACAGTTGTCTGACATGGTTTCCTACCTCTAAGTTTTCACCCAGTGAAAAGAACCCCAAGGGATGGAAATGTCGGGGCCCTACCACAACACTCCTGGGTGCCTCATCTCGATGTGGTGGGCATGCTACCGGAGCAAATAGATAGGAGCACACATGCATTCTAGTTCGTTAGGGAGGGCTTTGCCTGCCGACCTTCTCCGGCGGCGAGGGTAGGAGTAGGATGACAAGGGATAGTGGTGTCCGCTAGGGTTTGACTATGGTTTGGCCTCCCGAGCCACCGCTTGGAGTGGTGTGACTATCCTATCACTTGAAGTGATTTGTTTAAGGACTGCCCGAGACGGATCTGACCGCTCGCTCCCTTTCTCTCCTATTCACTTACAATGCCCACCGCCCCTCTCTCCCTTTTAGCCATCAGCATGCGTCTCTCTCTTTCTCATGCTACTTACTCCTCCCATGGCTTCTCCTCCCAAGCATATCCTCCTCTAACAGCCCTACTCAGAATGTATGCTCAAAATAGAGGTCCACTTTGAAGTAGTGCTTGGGAAGATGGAGCACGAAGGGGAATGACTCCAAGGTCGTTGGATCTAGTGTTGACGAGGCATTGACAAGCAATATTAGTGTCCAACGCGACAAAATTTATGCCGCCATGGACGATGGTATGGTTTTAGTAATTTGAAAAAACAAATGTTGCATGGGTGTTTTTCACATGCTACGAACTCATGTGCGTTGTTCTGTGAACACACAAATGAGATGCTGCGATGATTCTGGGCAGCTGAGGCAATGTTGTCACAATGCTGCAAATGTTCTTGTGTGGTGCAACAAACGTTGCTCTCCCATGCCTTATACTTTTGTTACTTTTTTGTAGTGATATGTTTAGACGGAAGGGGATTTGTTATATACCAATATTTTTTGCTTGATTAGTGTTTTTCGAATTGTATCACGGTATTTTTGTAGGGTTTTGACACACTGAAGGATGAAATGCTGCGAGGATGTTACAACAATACATTTTTTTGCTACGAGGTTGTAAGGTATGCTGCAACAGATAAAAGGTCTAGATCTCGAGTTTTAAAGATATCAGACGGTGGGGGAGGGGCCGAGGCTAGCACTGTCCTTAGTCTTAGATATTTTTCAAATAATATGCAGTTTTTTATGAACGCGTGGAAAGTAAGTCAAAATTGCATTTGCACCTTTGTACTTCTTTCATGTGACACGACCATCCTTTTGTAACTTGGTGTGATCGATACGTACAGATCTCCCTATCTGCTTGCTTCTGTTGGATACTTTGGTAGTTTGATTCCCTTTAATCTGCATGCGCGTGGCGGTGTGGGCGCATATGCATGAGATTTACTGTAGGAACAGTGTTGGCTGTCCGTGGATGGCAGCGGACCGATGCTTCTGTGACATTCCTTTCCACTGCGACGTTTCCAAAAGGGAGCTACAGCCTACCGGCAAACGCAGTTGAAAAGGGGAAGCGCAAAGCTTTTGCCAGGACCGGTTGAGTTAGAGATGCATGTACATGTGCTAATTATTCAGATTACTCCTAACTTGCATCAGTAAAGCACTTGAGATTTGTGTGATTAGCACTTAATTATACCGTGCATGCTAATCCTGTATCAGGTTAGAGCTGCAGCAGGTTTGTATTATAAGCTTCAAAGATGGTCCCGATTGATGAATCATGGATCGATCATGACAGGAATGCATGCTGCGATGTCGATCTGCAAAGTGAGTTAGAAATGACCAACCAGGTGCTTCGATCGGTTGATTGAAAATGGATGCCATCTGCCGACTGCCGATGAAATGATTCATCATCAATCATAAAAATAATGTGAAATCATCGGTATGCCCGGAGTACTTGCTTACAATGTGAGGGTCGATTAGACATGTAGCACTACATGCCTGTGAAGAATGAGTACACTGAATGATTTTGTAACACTTCTGAAAAGCGTCCAAACTCCAGACTGTAAAAGTACCCAACGGACTGTTCCTGGTAAAAAGTAGAAATGACAGCAATACCAAGTTGCATGTATTCGACAAAGCAACATAGGTGATAGGTCGGCCATTGTCCGTATATGATGTTGCTACAACACAAACAGATCGACCCTACCAATTAATTACCAAAGCACCTTAAAGCAAGAATTTTGTATCACTTTTTTTTATTTGATAGCCGAGTGTTTTCCATTTTTTTTCCCACACTTCAATTATTTTTCCGCTGCTTTCATGGTGGATCCGTTCCATTTACACTAGTATTTTCAAGTATTACTAGGCCACTAACAATGTAAATTATATGTATACACATTGTTAACACATATATAAATGTATATGCTTTGTAAATTACACGTATATACACTGTAAATTGCAAGTAAAATTCGAATTTTAATGAAAAAGAAACAATCGAATATCGACGTGTCATCTTACGATTGGAAGAATCATCAACTTATGGCCAAACAAGAAACAGTCCAGTTCCAAACAGACTCTTTTTTTGTGTGGAGAAAACTAGTTTTGGTAAATTGTTTGCATGTATCTCTGTCATTTTCATTGGTCCTTTCGTTTGCGATTGTGCTCGAATGCTCGATCACACATAGTGTGCTTCCAACAGAGCCTTTTTACATTAATTAGGGGCGGTGGATGCCAAGCAAGTTCGTATCCAACCAAGATTATTCATGCCGCACCACTCCAACACCTCTCACATTCATTTCTCTCTACTAGCTCGAGGCCCACGCACACATGCATATCGATCTATGCCACTCGCGCATCTGGACACGCCCATCGAATTCAAACATCAACTTGCTAGCTCCAGATATTACATCTAGATAATAGAAAGAAGAACCACTAAATCTGCACATTCGAAAATTAACACAGCGCCAAATGTCCAAGCATATCTGATCTGAAGTTCTGAACCGTGTGGGTTCATATTCGTTCCTGATCTAGTAGAATTGTACCCAATAACATTAAGTTGAAGTTGCTTATGTGAGTTGACAAGACAGACCGGGGAGGAAGAATGTGCCGGACTCTAGAGGAAGTCCACAGCAAAGTCTCTTGTACATGCGTGTAGAATCATAGACTTTCTGCTGGAAAAACAACACCAACGTACGCTTCGCCATCGTCAATTCGGGCGACTTTGTAGACTCGATGAAAATGACTTGATTTGTTTGGACCAAACAAAGAGACAAAAACATCCACATGAAAAGATGGTAGCAAGCAAGAAGGCCAAGATTAGACATAAGGCCTTTCCAGTAGGCCCTCGGTTAGTCTCCATATTATGTGACACTTTATTTAATTATTGTTTATTCATACAACTTATCTGTGCACGTCAACAATCATGCCACTATTCAAGAACTTATTTGTTCTAATGTACTTTCTACACTATTGTTTGGAGATCGTGTTGTATTTGTCATTTTCCTTTCTTTTCTTGACCGGAGAACTAATTTCATGATAGTTCTAGAAACAAGTGGCGATTTGATGAGGGCGACAACTACCGACCTTGCATATGTGCTTTTGATGTATATCTCCAAGTTTCTGTAGATTCTTTCAGAGAAATAATATCTCATACATACGTAATATGCCAATTCGCTCGAGATGGACTTTCCAACTATTTATTTCATGATAGTTCTAGAAACAAGTGGCGATTTGATGAGGGCGACAACTACCGACCTTGCATATGTGCTTTTGATGTATATCTCCAAGTTTCTGTAGATTCTTTCAGAGAAATAATATCTCATACATACGTAATATGCCAATTCGCTCGAGATGGACTTTCCAACTATTTATTAATTTATAACTATTATAGCAAACCTAAAGCTAAGAATGAGAAGAAGTTCTTGACACTACGTACCTAGGATAAGGGCAGTCGTTTTCATCACGAGGTTGGTGTATGAGGCAAAATAAGTATAAATATATGTCGCTTAACGAGATATAGGCTCGAGGTTTTCATGAACTAAAACCTCACAACTGCACCTACCAATTACCAATTTTCATACCGCATCTCCAATAATGCCCACAAGCATCTGTCTCTAGCACAAAACTTTTACTCCCTCCGATCCATATTAATGGTCTCAACATTGTCTAGATACGGATGCATCTAGTCTAAATACTTAACTAGATACATCCGTATCTAGATAAAGTTGAGTCCATTAATATGGATCGGAGGTTGTACTAAAATCAGGGAGAGCAAACATATGGTCTCTTGTTTGAGAACATCAGGGGATTGCTCTGACTTGTCCACAAAAATGGCACTCCTTTCATTAACAGTATGTGTACATAAGCGCAATCTTCATATAGATGATAAATTAAGCATGCCTGATACTACTACAGACTACTGACAAAGTATAATTTCTAGAACCAACTGAGATATGCCTGGCAACAAAAATCATTCATATATACGGAGACAAATATCATTTAAAGATGCCCCCCTCTTAATCAGTTAGCCGTGCGCATCTTGTCACATCTCTCTTGGATCACAATCCAGAACCCTACCTGGGGATCGAGATTCCCTGGTCTCGCCCGACAGCGTTCTCTCAATTTTGTTTTGCTCCAACGGTCTGGCTTCTCGTGAAGGAAGAAACAAGATCGATATAGCCGAATCTGATCTAGTGTGCTCATCTGAGCGATAATATGCATCGATCTGGATGCAGATGAGCCCGACCAAACTAAAACATGTACGGACCAATATTCGAAAGAGAAAACATGTATACGGCCGACGGCCGGGGTAGCTGCGTGCATGTGTTCATCTGGGACCTCGCAGCTAGTACTCGGATCTGGATAACTGATCGATCCAAGTCATGCCCAGAGAGTGTCCCTGACAGACAGACAGACATGCAATGCATATCCAGAATTCCAGATCGATCAACCGGATTTACCAGGCTCGCCTACGCGTATGATACAGCAAAGCCGATCTGTCGAAACAGCGTGGATTTATACGTCTGTTGTATGCAGGAAAATTTCATGCGAGCACTCTGACAAGTCGTGCATAAAGGAGGACTACACTCCCAAGTTAACGCGCGTACGCTCAGCTGACTGCGCTCTCGATCGATATGAAATGTTTAAAGGAGGACGATCTGGTTGTCTAGGAGTGATTTGGTCTTTAATATAAAAAAAATTGTGCTTCGCCTTGCAACAATATATTCAAAACAATCTCTTTGCTATCGATCGTCACAGTGGACCAGGCTGATTCCAGCAAAAGCTCGAAAAGGATTGGATGATCTTGCTGAAGTTGGCATCGATCGAAGAACCTGCATTTCCTGGCAAGGCCTCGCGGTGGTGTAGTGTGGGATAGCTTTTATCTTTTTGATGCTTGTTTCTTCCTTTCTGTACGTCAGTTCCCCACTGCTTGTGCGCTCACATGTTACAATTTGCTTAACAAAAAGCAGTGGGGGCTGGTGTGTTAAAACTTGTAGAACTTCCCAGTGTACTTAGTGGTGCTTTCAATATAAAGCAGGGCCTTTGGCCTTAGCCAGTCTCCGTCAGTGTTCTGGAACCCGTCGCGAGGCAACACACACTTGGCCTGTGAAGGAGAGAAACATCTTATTCTAGCGGGTTCAGGCAGTAACAGGTAGAGGTAGTCGTCGAGCCAGCAAGGGTTATTCCTCGACCTACGTTTGTGGCCGTACATGTGTAGTCGCATGCAGCCGTGATATGTTAATATGGGGTCTGCAGGCTAGTCAGCATGGATCTTTCGCTGACTCGTTGACCTTTGACTGCTGACCTCTTTCCGTTGACGTGTTCTGCTCTGGGGTCTCCGGCTGGTGCCTGGTGGCACGACTTGTTGACCAGGAAATATCTTTCTTCGTTAAGAATGCCTACGTTTTCTTATATGTGATCAGAATGTCTGGCTGTGTTGTGTGCGTTCTATGGTCGGAGATTCGAGAAGAACGCTGACGAAAAGAAAGAGTATACTGCTATAGTTTCACGCGTGGGTGGCCTTTCTGGTTCAGAACCAAACCCCAAAGGCGACGTGACACAGCGGCAGCAGCCACTACAGGAATCAGCCTCTATGCCGACGGCTTCTAACCGTCGGTACAGGCCACTATGCCGTCGGCACACCCCTATGCCGACGGCCGCCGTCGGCACAGGGTCGTCGGGATAGATGCCCGTAGGCACAGGTCACCCAGCCGTCGGCATAGGACAAAGCCGTCGGCACAGGCTCTGCCGACGGCCAAAAGGGACCGTCGGCATACGGGTCGTCGGCACAGTGAACGTGGGTCCCACGACGGCGAGCGGCGCTGGCAGCACCTGCGCCGACGGCTTTGCCGTCGGTATAGCCTGTACATATGCTGTAAAAAAATATCCCCGCCATCCCTCGCCGGGGACAGGCTAGGGACGCGCTGGGGACGGGGCAGCCGCGGCGGTTGATGCAGTGGAGAGGCGTGGCGAGCTTCGGGCCGTACCGGCGACGCCGCTGCTAGAGAGGCGCGTCCGCGACGATGCCTAAATCGTCAGGGACCACCGCATAGCGAGGTGGCGTGCGAGGGCACCGTCGCTGCACCGCCGTCTTCTCCGTCGCCGGAAGTCACCACAGTCGCCATCCTCGACGGAACCGCGCGCCGGCTCTTGGCCACTGCACGTGGCGCCGGCGAGGGAGGCCACCGCAGCGCCGTCGCGCCTTAATCCCGTGTCGCCTTGCGTCTCGGCCTCCCGCCGCTCGCGACGGCCGCAGATGCGCCTCAGCCTCCCGCCGCTCGTGACGGCCGCAGATGCGCCTCGGCCTCGCGCCGCTCCCGACGTCGCCGAGGGGGTGGGATGGGAGGGGAGGAGGACGACTCGGGCTTGGCGAGGAAGAGGAAGAGGCGGATCCGGGAGGTGCGGGAGGAGACGGACCCGGAGGAGGAGTTGGCGGCGACGCGGTCGTACTCGTCGACGAAGTTGTCGAGGTCCTCGTCGGTGGAGACGGAGATGAGCGAGTCGAGGTCCTCGTTGGGTTGCCGGCGAGCAGGGAGCGTGGACGTCGGCGAGGGTGGCGGTGTGGTCCACGGCCACGATCCGGGTCTCGCCGCCGAGGTAGCAGAGGGACTTGTCGGTGGGGCGGAGGTGGGGATCGGATCTGAGAGGCGAGAGAGATAATGACGAGGAGGACGACGGATTGTGTGGTGCGTGCGTGCCTGGTTTAGCGATTTCTATGCGTGCGTGCGTGGTGGCTGTGCCTCAGCCAATCAGGAGCGAGCACACAGGGAGCACACAGATTGTGTGCTTGTTTAAGGATATTGGGGGCCGTCCGATCATCCTAGCTTGGACCAAGACATGGTGGTTTAATTAAATCGTGACTTGTTCAGCAAAAAGAAGAAAAGATGCATGTTGTTCATCCTATCAACTACTGCTATTATTTCAAAACAAAAATGGTCAAAATAGTCGTCGTGTCTATTCATCGAAAGGGGTCGCATTTTTTAAAATTAGAGCAAACTATCACACAATTGTAGTTCAAATTTGAGTTACTTTCAAAATTAGAGCAAACTATCACACATTGTTTGTCATAACAAGACACACCTATGTGTCAAATATGACCACATTATCACAAACTATGACACGGGGATGACAATATGTAGGTCATTTGACTGGGCTGGAGCGCGGCGAGGACGGCGGCGACTTGGCCGCGACGGCAGGAAACCTGCGGCACGAACGGAGCAGGTGCTGGAGGCGGTCGATGGGAGGCCGTGAGGACGCCCCCTCCGTCGTTGATCCGCTTGAGGACGGGAGGCGGAGCTTGACCCGAGGCCGGCCGCCCAGGCCCACCAGCCTTCGGTCGCCAAAGGATTTCACCTGTGCCGTCGGCACAGTTCGTCGGGGTAGATTCTTGGACATTTGATTCACCCAAAACACTTGCACACATATGGTATGCATCAACCTAGGTTTTGGTGGGGTTCTGACGCTCCGGGGCCCCGCTTCGGCGAAACCCTAGATCTGCTGGAAAAACCCTAGCGTTTTCGTCTACCCCCGTGAACGGCGTCGAAAGGGGTAGGCCAGTGGAATTTTTTGCTTGATTGTGTTTGGTTGGGACATAGACACATGGGAAACCAACTTTTATCACAAGTTTTTACATGATTGCCCCCATTTCGTCCGAAGTGGGAGTTTTCACCTCTAAGTCCACACACTTGGTAGAGAGAAAGTGAAGCCGGTGAAGCCGGTCACACACCGGGGTAGATTCTTGGACATTTGAATCACCCAAAACACTTGTACACATATGGTATGCATCAACCTAGGTTTTGGTGGGGTTCCGACGCTCCGGGGCCCCGCTTCGGCGAAACCCTAGATCTGTTGGAAAAACCCTAGCGTTTTCGTCTACCCCCGTGAACGGCGTCGAAAGGGGGTAGGTCAGTGGAATTTTTTGCTTGATTGTGTTTGGTTGGGACATAGGCACATGGGAAACCAACTTTTATCACAAGTTTTTACATGATTGCCCCCGTTTCGTCCGAAGTGGGAGTTTTCACCTCTAAGTCCACACACTTGGTAGAGAGAAAGTGAAGCCGGTGAAGCCGGTCACACACCGGGGTAGATTATTGGACATTTGAATCACCCAAAACACTTGTACACATATGGTATGCATCAACCTAGGTTTTGGTGGGGTTCCGACGCTCCGGGGCCCCGCTTCGGCGAAACCCTAGATCTTGTGGAAAAACCCTAGCGTTTTCGTCTACCCCCGTGAACGGCGTCGAAAGGGGGTAGGTCAGTGGAATTTTTTGATTGATTGTGTTTGGTTGGGACATAGGCACATGGGAAACCAACTTTTATCACAAGTTTTTACATGATTGCCCCCGTTTCGTCCGAAGTGGGAGTTTTCACCTCTAAGTCCACACACTTGGTAGAGAGAAAGTGAAGCCGGTGAAGCCGGTCACACACCGGGGTAGATTCTTGGACATTTGAATCACCCAAAACACTTGTACACATATGGTATGCATCAACCTAGGTTTTGGTGGGGTTCCGACGCTCCGGGGCCCCGCTTCGGCGAAACCCTAGATCTGCTGGAAAAACCCTAGCGTTTTCGTCTACCCCCGTGAACGGCGTCGAAAGGGGGTAGGCCAGTGAATTTTTTTGCTTGATTGTGTTTGGTTGGGACATAGGCACATGGGAAACCAACTTTTATCACAAGTTTTTACATGATTACCCCCGTTTCGTCCGAAGTGGGAGCTTTCACCTCTAAGTCCACACACTTGGTAGAGAGAAAGTGAAGCCGGTGAAGCCGGTCACACACCGGGGTAGATTCTTGGACATTTGAATCACCCACAACACTTGTACACATATGGTATGCATCAACCTAGGTTTTGGTGGGGTTCCGACGCTCCGGGGCCCCGCTTCGGCGAAACCCTAGATCTGCTGGAAAAACCCTAGCGTTTTCATCTACCCCCGTGAACGGCGTCGAAAGGGGGTAGGCCAGTGGAATTTTTTGCTTGATTGTGTTTGGTTGGGACATAGGCACATGGGAAACCAACTTTTTGCTTGTACATGTTTATAGATGATACAACTTTTTGTGAAGAATTTTTTTGGAAACATTGTCAAAAATAATGTTTATCATTTTCCCTATCAACTAGTGCACATAAAAGGAGTACATGCCAAAGGATTTCATTTTTTGAGTATTTTCACTTTCTTTTATTTTTTTTGAAAAAGATGGTCAAAATGGCCGTCGTGCCATGATTTGTGATGAAGTGTCCACATTTGACACATAGGTGTGTCTTGGTATGGCAAACATTGTTGCCAAAAACAATTTTTAAAATATTATTATACATATCATTTTCCAATTTTTAAGTGCCAAAATGACTTTTTAAACAAGAAAGTACCATAAATATGTTGCAAAAATTCATATAAATGAAGAAAAAGATGAAATGGATGTCATATTTGGATTCCTCTAATTTTTCTAATCGATTTAGACATTTTATTTGTTAAATTTCGATTTATGAATTTAAAGATATGAATTATTCCATATTATATGAAAAATAGGGGAAAAGAGCTATGCCTACGACTTACCTATGCCGAGGGCAAAGCCGTCGGCACAGCCCCTGTACCAAATCTATGCCGACGGCATATCCTATGCCGACGGCTTTGTCGACGGGCTGGCCTCGTCGGGACCTATGCCGACGGCCCCGATAAAAAAACCGTCGGCACAGGGTTTGGCCGTCGGCATAGATCTCCATTCCTGTAGTGAGCAATCGCCGACGACGTGTGGGACTGGACGGGCAGTTTCGCATGGAATTCCGTTGAGTTGGCCTCCGAACTCCCGCTCCGGTATGCCTCATCCACAGACCACCCAGGGGAGCTCCTATTCTCTTATGGTTTTTCATTTCGTTTTTTTTCTTTCTTTATTTTCTGTATGTTTTCTTATCGGTTTTTCTTTTACTTTCAATTTTTCGATTTTTGAAAAAAAAATAGATTTAAAAAAATGTTAGATTTTGTAAAAAATGTTAGATTTAAATTTGGAACCATTTTTAAATTTGACATCAAATTTAAAGATGGAACCATTTTTAAATTTGGAACCATTTCAGATTTGGAAACATTTTTAATTTAGAACCATTTTAAATTCGAAACCATTTTTAGATTTGGAACCATTTTCAAAATGAAACCATTTTAAAATGGAACCATTTTAAATTTGGAACCATTTTTAAAATGGAACCATTTGTAGATTTGGAACCATTTTAAAGTTTGGAACCATTTTTAAAATGGAACCATTTTTAAATTTGGAACCGTTTTAAATTCGGAACCATTTTCAAAATGAAACCATTTTAAAAAATGAACAATTTTTTAATTTGGAACCATTTTCAAAATGGAACCAATTTCAAAAAATGAACAATTTTCCAATTTGGAACCATTTTAAATTATGTGTATATACACTGTTAACACAGATAGCTTTTAGTATCTTGTTGATGCTTGTTTCTTCCTTTCTGTACGTCAGTTCCCCAATGCTTGTGCGCTCTCATGTAATCTGCTTAAGAAGAAGAAGCAGCAGTTGGGGGTGGTGTGCTTGGTGGTTGTTAATACTTAAAAAACTATAGTAGTTCCCAGTGTACTTTGTGGTGCTTTCAGCATAGAGCAGGGCCTTTGACCTTTCCTCTAAAAGCCAGTCTCCGTCAGTATTCTGGAACCCGTTGCGTGGCAACACACAGGCATGACGATGACGAAAGGAACGAGCAAGTCCGAGGCTGCGCGGACACTTTCCTGCGTGACGTAGGTGGCGGCTCTGGTTCAGAAATCAGAAGGAGAGGTGAGGTGACGCATGCAATCGCCAACGACGTCTGGGAATGGACTCCGGTATATGCGCATGTGCCCATCCACCAGCCCATCACTGGGAGCAGCCTCACGGGCTCCCTGCAGGCCTGTCCTGTCCTGTCTAGGGGTCGTACGGCTGGGCCAAGACTGCAAGTGTACGTTTTCCCTTGGATTAGCCTATGCATCGCCGCCTCGCTCACGTGGTAGCGCTAGCCGCTAAGGGCCTGGACCAGCACGAAGTTTCCTACGTCAACGCCCAGCTCTCTAATCACGTGTTCTGCTATAAAAAAACATAGCTCTCTAATCACGTGTCAGTTGTCACGTGTGTCTCTTTCTTTTTGTAGCTAACAATGTTTACAAGAATTTAGCCTTTATTTTCTTATGCGACATCCATACTCGAATATTTCTCAAAAAGAGCCATTTTTAAAGGGTAAAGTTTTAAAAAAATGTTCATGATTTTAAAAAAGCTTCAGATTTAAAATATGTTCAGGTCTTGAAACTTGTTCATGATTTTAAAAAGGTTCATATTTTAAAATTTGTTCACCAGGTAAAATGGTTCAGATTTCAAAAATATTCAATTTAAAAAATTCATGTGAACAAAAATAATAGTGAACCAAAAATGCCGGCGAACCTAAAATAATAGTGAACCGAAAAGAACAAAATTTTGGTGAACCAAAATAATAGTGAACCGAAAATAAAAGTGAACCAAAAAGGAACGTTCGGGCGAACCGGAAATAATAATGAACCAAAAATTCTTCCTTCTTCGGAAAGATGCCCTTGGAGATTGTTCAGTTAGTAATAGAATAAAAATTTAGAAAATATGAACGAAATTAAAATTTTGACAACCCTTAATGAAGCATGATTCAAGTGTGTATATATAAATTTAATCAAAGTTTTTTCTAATAGTAAAAAATAAACAAAAAAGGTGGAAATGTAGAATTTATGTTCTGATAGTGAGGGACCAAAATTAAAATGAGCCATAATGAATTTATGTTCACTAAGTTGCGTAATAAGGAATCGACGCCGACGGCAGTTGATCGATCTGGGATACGATCGCCTCGACGCCTCCCCTACTCTCCCCTGCTCTCCCGACAGGCGACACAAAACCGGCAAAGAGTCAAATACCAGGCGTCCATGCCCTGCTGAAGATGGAACTGGCGAGCGGCGACGTCTCGCCTCGGTACGCAGTCAAATCGATCGCGATGGGCTAACACTCCTACTCCAAATTCCGCTCCTAATCCTAATTTGTAAATCATAAATTCCTAATTAACTTTTTGCTGGGATCGGTTCTTGCCTCCTTGGTCAAAGATCAAAGTATAGCATAATAGCAACCAGACATGATACGAGACTAGGTGAGTTAGACTATTGGACTAATGTACTTTCCCATACATTGACGCATAATTTCTAATTGTTATCTGATGTCGTATCACTTAAATTTTATTTTATTCATATTTTGTTACAAATTTGAGTCATCATGGGAAAACATGATTATTTTCCCAATGCAAGTATTGCATACAGTTTTGTTGACCGCTCATGTAACGGCTGCTTCTGTGGAACAAAGTTTTTTCTAAATTAAATCTATTGAAGTCAATAGCATTGAATGACACAACAAAGACTCAATGATTTGACCACAATAGCAATTCAAAACGAAGTGTTTGAGAAGATTATATATGATGCTATTATTGGAGGTTTCATTTCAAAGAATACAAAAAGAATGATGATGTTCAAATAAAAATTACGCAACTTAGTGAAATAGGTAGCATTCTCACTATATTTAATTGTTATGTAGAAATATTATGTCATATACATTAGAAGTGTTTATTAGTTTAATTTTTCGTGTGAGAGAGGGCCCTGTTTTAGAATTTCGCACAGGGCCCCGAATTTCTCCGACCCGGCCCTGGCGAGCGGTACAATGGAGTGGTGCAACTGCATGAGGCGGCGAAGGTCATGGCAGCAGTTGCATCCACGTCGGGGAAGTTCACTACAATATCTATTCATATATGTCCGTCGAAACGAAAAAGTTACAACACAAAAGTTGTGCGAAACGGCGAGATCGATCTCCGTGAAAGGAAATTTCAAACGGTCGACCGAGTGCGACGAATTTCATAAAATTCGTCTAAAAATGGTGCAAACTTGGGTCCAAAATTTAGAAGCTAATATCCACAAAACTCGAAACCAATCACGGAAATGGAACATACTCGTCGACACGCACATATTTTGTGTTCAAAATATTTCGAATCAAAATATATTTGTGTATACTAGATGGAATTATACTCTGACACATCCCATCTCGTGCGAGAGAGGCAAGAGTGGCTCTCCTCAGCATGGCACTGGGAAAACGTTTGTTACTCAGCTTGGCACAGAGTGTTTTAAAGTTGTGGACACGCGGCTTGGCGCAACAACCAAACGGCCGAAATTTGCAGATTTACCGTGGGCTAACAAACCTTTCTTGGAGCAAACAAAGAGAGAGAAAAAATTGAGTAAGAATTTGAGTTCTGCGATCTCTGAGTCGTATCAATTTAATGTGACGATGAACTTAAACAAAACTTCCGTTTTCGAGAGCTATGGTCGTGCAGCCGCCGGCACACACGATGACACGAAATCCACAAAAGCGAACATCAATACAAGCTTAGACGTCATACAGATCCCTGGAACTCTCATCTCTGTTTACATTGCTTTAGGGACTGTCTAATGGTCAGTCGACTGATTTTAATTTCGCTGTCAGTCGTTTTTTACAGCCAACAGTTAGTTGACACATGTGCTTTACTGTACAGCTGAGCGCGCGATGCAAAAATGACGAACGAAACACGAAACCCCCGAGCCACGGCCCCCTAACGGGTTTTGATGTCTAAACTGGGCGCGAACCCGACAAACAAATCAGCCTGCTCCCTGTATGACGCGCAAGGCCCAATATGTTTGTTCGACCACGGCAAAAAGCCCAGATAGAAAGCCAGAGAAGGGGATCGATCTTCTTCTCTGAAATGTAGCACCTGCAACTTAAAAATTCAGAAATGGAAATTGTTCTATCTCTGAAATTTCTGCAACTTCCTTTCCTAAAATCTCACCGCTAAAAACAGGTGCTACATATGGATCAGCCTGGGTATAAGAGCAAAACAAGCACACAGCAGTCGTACAAACTGAAGGTAATCATCTGCTTATGGAAAAAAGTAGTGGAAATATTACTCCAAATTGTGTTCATACTACAAATTCATACCACATTGATAAGATATCACCTCATTCAGAAAAAGAACTGACATTACACCTTAGCCATCCATTTCATGGGAAAATCATACCACAAAAAAAAATGAAGGGACAAAAAGGAAGCATTTATAGGAACAACAAAGACACATATTGTAGGTTCTTTGCAAAATGCAACAAAGACTGACAAACATATATATGGTTCAGGCATTAGGATGAACTGACATATCAGCCCATACAAAATGAATCATACACTAAAACGATATAGCAGAGAAATAGCAACAGATAAGTGCAAAAACAACACTCCCCCAAACGACTATCAGGGGATAAAAAGGCCTAACAGAAAAATGTACCCCTTGCTTCGGTATATCACCAGCTCCCTCGGGGAAGATGGCGAAAAACGCATCAATCGGATGGTCCCATTCAACCCTGAATCTATCGCCCTTCTTCATGTCATAGTCCGTCAATATCTTCTCATATCCAGGACCATAAAGGTGTGTCTTGTTTATTCTCATGAAACACGGGATAGTCTGCGCAATGAAAAGATATCGAGTAAGGAAACATAAGCTATATAAAAGCAAGAACATAGAAAAGGAATAGAGATAGCTATATACCACTGATTCAAGAAAACTTTCTCCAGATACACATAAAAGAATGGAGACTTCCTCTTCTTTTCCTGGCAAGGTCTATCTGGCCATCCACAGATTTCGCACCGCATCGGAATATATGAAGATAATTAAACAAAGCAACAAAAAAGCAGAGAATAAACACTGGCCAAGACTGATACACCGAGGGATAGTTTACACTGAACATTCACCATGGCGTACACAAACAGAAAACATTTGGGTACATACATCATGACCTATTAAAAAGTTAAATGACTACTCAAAATATCCACAACGCCATCGCCAAGAGTGTTGTGCAAAACAGCTATGGCTGAATAAAATATACACTGGACATGAAACAAATATACACCTTCAGTGGATAGTACTTGGAAAATCTTGGTCGACCAACATGCACGCAACTAATTGATAAATAACACTATATCGAGATGACTACAGCATGGTATACAATACAGAGAAAGCCCAGATAGAGAGATAATGAGCGAGAATGAATCAAACAATATATCAGGTAGTATACTAGTAGTCACAGATACTGCATTTGATCAAAGCAACTAAGAAATGAATATCTACATAATAGAGATCATCAAGCATATATTCAAAATCCACAACACCATCATCACTAGGGCTATTGAAATTAATTATCATTAAGCTATGACTGAATAAATATATACAACCATAGATACAGAGAGAGAGCCAACCCTAGAATCTACCAGAAAATAACTTATCTTCTCAGCAAAACAACACACAACATTACTGGAGAACACGGAAAAGACTGACAAAGAATGAAACAAAAATGACGAACGAAACATGAAACCCCCGAATGTAGTTGGCGATCTCCCACCCCTCGGTGAACAGTTAGTTGACACGTGTGCTTTACTGTACAGCTGAGCGCGCGATGCAAAAATGACGAACCTATTGTAAGAATCTAATTAAACAGAGACAACCTGAAATGAAATCTGAAAAAACATAATAAAAAGAGAGAGAGAATCAGACAAGAAAATTAGAGAGAGAGAGATAGGTATAGAGAGAGAGATTCACAAAATCAGAGAGAGAGTATGAGAGGTAGAAAGAGAGAGATTTAGAGAGAGAGAGAGATAGAGAGAGAGACAGAGAGAGAGAAAACACTTAATCACTGAAACATAACTGAGACAATAAAACAAGACTGAGACACTAAATCACTGAAACTAAACTGAGACAATAAATCAAGACTGAGACACTAAATCACTGAAACTACACTGAGACAATAAATCACTGAAACTACACTGAGACAATAAATCAAAACTGAGACACTGAATCTAGACTGAAACACTAAGAGAGAAAGAGACAATAAATCAAGACTGAGACACTAAATCACTGAAACAACACTGAGACAATAAATCGTAACTGAAAGACTGAGACACTAAATCACTGAAACTACACTGAGACAATAAATCACTGAAACTACACTGAGACAATAAATCACTGAAACATAACTGAGACACTAAATCACTGAAACTAAACTGAGACAATAAATCAAGACTGAGACACTAAATCACTGAAACTACACTGAGACAATAAATCAAAACTGAGACACTGAATCTAGACTGAAACACTAAGAGAGAAAGAGACAATAAATCAAGACTGAGACACTAAATCACTGAAACAACACTGAGACAATAAATCGTAACTGAGACACTGAATCACTCAACCTATTGAGACAATGGGTATAGACAAGCTGAACAATAACTCTTTGTTCAGGGGTCAGCTTCTTCAGAACATGGAAGAAGTACTTCAATCCAAATCTGCTAAAGGCACTCCTGTCAACAACATCTATTTTGTTCTTCTTAGACTGCACAAAGATGAGTAAACCCAAAATGTAAGATATAGATAATCCGACGGATGAATGGACATAACGCAAAAGAAACTGAAAAAGGAGCACCAAACAAACTGCTAACCTCATTGTTCCCCAACGTATCCTGGCAAAATTCAGAGAAGTTCCTCTTCATGGTATTCACAGCCTGCAGCCACCAAAAAAGAAGATGTCAAACTACAATCAAAAACACCAAAATAAAAAATGCAAACATGTGATGACTGAAAAAGGAAAAAGGTAAGCACACCTCCTTCATGAAGAAACCAAACAGTGCATCGTCGAGAGCCGTGTTTCTTCTTCCATGGGATACAGCCTGAAAAACACCAAACACCAATTAGAAGAAGCATAACGGCGAAGTATTTGTCACAACAAAAAAGGCCCAAAACACACGCATCGCGTTGACCTGGCAGACTGAACCGTTCAATGTGCTCCACATCATCATCCCCATAATCACTGGGTAAACGTCGAGATCTGCACAAACACAATAACTTGGGATTATAATCATGGCATGGACAAAAATCAACACAAAAAGAGGAAGCAAAAAAGTGAGCAAAACACTAAACTATGCCCTACACCAAAACAATAAAAATACATAAAATGCTAGGCAACCAACTACATCAGACACTGAAAACTCTAACAAAACAACCATGCTTCTACATTAACCATCCCTTAACCATAACCATAGCTACACATGGCAGAGTTCCTGTTTGTGAATGCTCATATTACAGTGAGAACCATCGCAGAGTTCCTGTTTGCATGGTGTCCCCCACCTCCAGGGTATGGAATTGATTATTCAAAAATCAAACCCTAGATAAACACAAACAGGCGCTAGATCCAGCTAAAAAACACACGGGAACCCTAGCGAACAAACGAGCAGAACAAGCGATTCAGACAAAGAAGAGATCCCCCCTAATCTACTGAGCTGGAGACAAAAATCTGCTCGTCACCGCCACGGATGCTAGCTGCGTGAGGTAAGAACAAGTTCACCAATGGCGACATAAGCTATACACCACCGCACGGCCGCATTTCATCCGCCTCGATCAAATAAGGAACAACAGACACAAACTACTCGCCGCCGCCGCGATAGCTAGCTGCGCTAGGTCAGAACAAACGACCCAGCTGACGACGGCACCTAAAATCGACCAGCGCCGCCGCAAATTCATCCGCCTACGGCGACTTCAGAGCCATGAAAACCCGCTGACAAAAACAGAGATAGCAGCGCGTAGTACCTGTCAGCTCGCCGGCGACGCCTCCATCCACCGCGAACCTCCCCATACCGGCGGCGGCAGGCGGCGGCGCAAAAGGGGAACGAAATCCTCTGTTCCACCGCCCCCCTTCTCCTCTCTCTGATTAGAACGAGACGCGCTGCGGGAGAGTGAATAGAAAAATCAAAATATCCTACCGTCCACGGACGAGGGGTGCTCAGTGGAGCACTGCAGTGCTCACACGCCGCGTTACCGGGCTCCAAACCCGCAAACCCATCAGCACCCACACCCATTAGAACACCCGACACGTGCGCAGCCACGCCGGCGCTCGCACCAGCTCGCCTCATGCATGAACACACAAGCACGAATCATGGCGCGCATCCGTCGGCCAGAAAAACGACTGACACCCAAATCAATTTCAGTCGTCTGAAACGGAGCAAATCCCTTGCTTTACATCAGTACCCGAGTCTTGCAGCTAGAACAAAATAAGGTAATCTCGGGTAAAAATAAAAGAGGAGGGCTTCGATCTGCAGTAGCATCGAGCAATCCACACGATCGACTGATGTAGATACGGCCGGAGACAATTACTGTGGCGCACGCGCCTAGTTAACTAATCTTGCTCCATGTCGCGCTCGTCGTGGCCGTCCAGGTCCGAGAAGGCCTCGTCGTCGTCGAACTTTCGTAGTTTCTCCAGTTTAGCCCTGATGAACGCCTGGAACCTCTCTGCCCTCTCCTCTCTCCAGACGAGTCATCCTCAGCGGAGGAAACGAAGGGCCGCGCGGCTCCGGGAGCTTGCGCTTGGTCCCCGCTGGCTGTAGCTCCCTCTGGTGCTGCAGCGCCATGCGCTCGATCCTGAGCAGAGCCGCGCACAGGTCCATCACTCCTCTCCGGCCGTCGCGCCTTCTCGCCGCTTTTCTTGGAGGTACTGTTGCTGTTCGATCGCGTTTTCGCGATGTGTTACCTAATCCCAGCCTCTGCATCGAGTGATGCACACAGCCGATTATTACAGAGTTTAAGCGTATCTTATGTTTACATCTCAAGAATCACAAAGATTGAGACAGACCTCAACCGACACTGACAAGCTCAAGTAGAACTACGAAAGCCGACTAACATGTTGTCACGTATGTCGACAGAAAAAATCCTGTCTCGTGCACCCACTGTGTTACCTGCGGAGGATCGATCGATGTGTGGCGGTCACCTTCTCAGGGCTTTTATGGACTTGAGACCTGGGATCTCCGATTCCGGTTACGACTCGAGCTGCATGCACATGTCGGTTGCACGATCATCTCTGCCCCTTCGTTGTTTATGGAAATAGAAAGTGCGACGTCCTTCAGATTCTCCCTGTCGATGCTCAGCAGCAACAGATGAATAGAAGCACAACAGCGACAGTGAACAAAGTTCCGAGAGAAAAGGAAGTGCACAAACAGACCGCTTTTTGGGAGAACGAGTATACAAACAGATGATCCTATTCGACCAACTGAACATGCCTATGTTTTACAGACATGGGCCTGTGCCCAAACTAAACTTTCCCATCGGTCGGGTCTACGGTGCTCCATGGCGATGTTATACAGCTCCGCCCAGGCTACGACCAGTTGACAGACATATCACCGAATTTTTAAGCCTGAGGTTCCAACAAAATGGGGGGAAGAAGTTCACGACCATGAAGTATTGGTTTCTTTGAAGATGGCCATGAGCCATGGCTCGTACTCGCATGGATCACGGAACCGTAGAGGGAGAGATCAGCGTAATATATGTTGTTGGATCTCGGAGTTCGAACAGGGAGGAGGTGTGGTGAGGTAAACCTGTCAATCTTCAATGGCCTATCCTAACTGCTACTACATCAGTAGTTGGGTGCGCATCAAGTTTCCCTTTTATGGTTGGTAGGCTAGTTTGTTCTTTCTTCGCACCAATGATCAAATACTCCTTTCGTTTCAATGCACTCGTGGCGTCCTCGCTTTTTCTGTTTTAACTTTGATGATGATCACAAATATTAATACGTGTGTCATCTTTTGTAAAAATTATACTATTAGAAAATTTATGCGAATACGAATTCACCGGTATAAGTTTTGTGACATATATTTTTCATATTTGTTGGTCAAATTGATGTCAAAGTTAGACATAAAAAACATGTGCGTCATCTAAATAGGGAGATAGGAGGTATGTCTCAAGGCTGGTACATGTAACATATATGTGTGTTGCGGATACGGATTTTCTATAAGCGCTGGTATGATATGGACATATGCATACGCACACTACCACGCAAAAAACTTATACATCATCATTGAAAATTGGAGTGACGGAGTTCAAGATTGACGATGCCAGGTGTCGGGGGGCTACCCCCGGGTAGGGTAAGTTGTGGTATAAAAAGCTCTAAAGAGTGGACCGGGTGAAGGTCAAGCCGGGTCAACCAAGTCCCGGAGGGACCGAGACATGGCGTAATACAAACCGGCTTATGACAACCGGGTCACTTAGGCCGGGTCATGTTAGCTGAGTCACCTTAACCGACATATCACCGTCGGTCTGTTCTTGTTTATTCTCATGTGCAGGAAAGGGACGAAGATGATCCGGCACAGACTTACCGGGTCAAGGAAGGAAACCAGGCATATCCATGCCGGATTAAGGAAGAGAAGATATCTTACCTCGGATAGGAAGTCAAGGGCTTTTGTCTTTTCGCCTGGCAGAGGAGCACGCCTGGCCGGAGAACCCGGAGCCTGACAGACCGACATCCCGGGATGGGACAGCCCGGATAAGCTGGGACAAGACAGAAAGGGTCCTGTCATGGCAGAGACGACCCGGGGATCCCGGAGGCGCGGGTCTCCTGCAGGAATCCAGGAGATCTCTGCAGGAGCACGTGAAGCCACCGTGGAGGACAGAGCCGTTGCCACCAGGACTGCTATAAGTACCCCTGTACCTCCTCCTGCGTGAGGGACGGAAGAAAAAAGAGCTCATTTGCCCCCTTTGTGTTTAGCTTCATCTTCTACCTCGTACCACTGTTCATAGTCTAGCAATACAGCTCAAGGAGCAGATCTTGTACTTGTGCTTGTGCTTCACCCATATACATCGAGAGATAGGCAGGAGTAGGGGTGTTACCTCCTCACGAGGGCCCCGAACCTGGGTAAATCGTGTGTGTGTGCTTGCGTGTTCTTGGTTCGATGTTCGTCAGTGCGCGCTTCTCAGCGTGCAAGCCCTCCCCGGATACCTCCAGCGTCCTTTCGGCCCCACACTTAGCCATACCCATGGCATCTGTCGTGACACCACCACGACAGTTGGCGCCCACCGTGGGGCCAGCAGCGGCGCTGGCTGGAGTCTTCATCCGGACGGGTTCCATCACCACCTCCGGCGAGCGTGTGCTCAGCGGGTTGGTGTGCAAGCTCGGCGACATGCACTTCGTCAGCGACAACGCCGGTTGTTTCGGCGGCAGGCCTCTCCCGGTCAACGGCTGCCTCAACGCCTTCGGCTCCCTCCACACCTACGTCGCCACCGAGCTCATCCGCAAGTACCCCGCGCGGGTGCTGGAGGCAGAAGATCCTCCTGCTCTTTGTGCGGCTCGCGGTCGGCGCATCACTCGCCCCGAGAGCTGCGCAGAGGTCATGATGACCGGAACTGCGGCTGGAGCTGGTCTGGAGGATGATGCCGAGACTCCGGAGAAGACGGTTAGGACGGCCAGGCCACCCCTGGAGAGGGTGACCCGGGAGCAGGGCGGCACGTCCGCGGTCAGGCCTCTTCCTCTGGATAAGGTGATCGAAAGACTTGCCGTTCCCATAGTACCTGGTACGGGTGTAGCCCTGACCGAGGAAGAGTTAGAGCAGCAGCGCAAGGACCTGCATGCTGAGGCCTTGGAAATGGCCAAGACTAGAGAAGAGTTTGATAGATCAATGCGTGAGTATAACAAGGCTCATGGCCTTGATGCAGCTCGCATGGCTGATGTGCGTAAGAGAGGCAAGGGCCTCAATGTAGAGATGGCTAGGGATGGTAGATCCGGGTCAAGTACGACTCGGGTAACGGCAGCAAAGCCGAATTATAGCTCTCCTGCCAAGACCCTTAGAGCTGCAGAGGCAGCAAGAGCTGAGCTGAGCTGCAGAGGCAGCAAGAGCTGAGCTATCCGGGTCAGGGAATCCCAATCCAGCAGGCCGAGGTCCACCACCTCGGTATCCGACTCAAAACCATGGTCAGCAACACCCAAATGTTGCGCATGTTCAGGAATCGCAAGGTGTTGACCAAAGGAACAACCGATATGATGATGGCAATTTGGCCCTGGAGAGAGCCGGATATCAGAGATATGACAATGCACTGGGAGACAGGTTAGGACCGCGCATGTTGGCGCCGGGTGATGCACGCATCAAGTTGGACAGGCTCCATTGGTCTGAGATACTGGAAGAGCAGGGCCCACCTGGACCTAAATGCTTCGGGCCCCGAATCATGGGGGAGCCGTCAGTGCCGCACTTCCAGTTGCCCCGAGGTTCGAAGACCTATGATGGTAACTCCAAGCCAGAGGACTGGCTGTCGGATTATCTTTCGGCAGTAAATGTGGCAGGAGGAAACCGCCGGTGGGCTGTGAGATACATACCTCAGATGTTGGAAGGACCAGCCCGAATTTGGCTGAACAATCTGAGTGAGGGCAGTGTCAACTGCTGGCTGGATTTCGAAGAAGCCTTTGTGAGTAACTTCTCTAGCACATACAAAAGGCCGAATCGGCCACAACAGTTGGCTATGTGTGTGCAGAGGCAGAATGAGACTGACCGAGACTACTTGACTCGGTGGAGTACAGTGCGCAATTCCTGCGAAGGAGTTGTGGAGGCGCAGGCCATTTCATGGTTTGCCCAGGGATGCCGACATGGCTCCATGCTATGGCAAAGGTTGCAAAGGGAGATCCCAGCCACTTTGGCCGAGACAATTCAGATTGCAGACAGTTATGCACTTGGAGATCCAATGCAGCCTCTGCTCAACGCGGCTGAGCCGAGTCGACGAAACCCGGGTAACAGCAGACCCGGACAGTTCGGGCCTAATGATAGCCAGAACTTTGGACACAAGAGAAGGGAAGATCGGCCGGATCTTCGGTACGGGTCAAACATGGTTGTTGCGGTAGATCAAGAGCAACCGAGTGCTGGTTGCAGCCAGAGGCCGAAGAACAATGGCCCATCTTGGGGCCAGAACCAAGATGGAAAGAAACCTTGGAATCAAGATGCACAACTGCCTGCTACTTATGAGGCAATGCTGGATGGACCATGCAGGTACCACACCAATGATAAGAGTGGGCCAGCACATCACTCGATTCGGCAATGCAGTTGGTACCATAGGACCTTGAGGGAAGGAGCTGGATCCGGAGGAAACCAGAGGGTTGGTCCTCCGAGGGCGCCACTGCCGAAACCTCAGCAGCGTGTTGCGCTGACCGGGTGATACGTCTCCAACGTATCCATAATTTCTGCTATTCCATGCTTATATTATACCATTTGCTACATGTTTTATATACACTTCATATCATTTTTATGCATTTTCTGGGACTAACCTATTAACAAGATGCCATAGTGCCAGTTCCCTGTTTTCTGCTGTTTTTGGTTTCAGAAAGTTACTTCTGGAAATATTCTCGGAATTGCACGAAACAAAAGGCCAAGTCCCTATTTTTCCAACACGTACACGGAGTCCCAAGGAGAGACGAAGAAGAGCCACGAGGTGGCCAAACCACCTGGCGGCGCGGCAGGGGGCCCACCGCGCCAGCCTGTGGTTTGGGCCCCTCGGGGGTCCGCCGACATCGCCCCTTCGCCTATTTATTCCCCGAGGCATGAAAACCCTAAAACACCGAACCTTTCATCCAGAACATATTCGCTGCCGCCGCCGTCGTCAACCCTAACTCGGGGGGTTTCTGAAGCTCTTCCCGGCACCCTGCCGGAGAGGGGAATCATCACCGGAGGGCTCTACATCGCCATGCCCGCCTCCGGAGTGATGCGTGAGTAGTTCATCCTTGGACTATGGGTCCATAGCAGTAGCTAGATGGTTGTCTTCTCCACTTGTGCCATCATGTTTAGATCTTGTGAGCTGCCTATCATGATCAAGATCATCTTATTGTAATGCTACATGTTGTGTTTGCTGGGATCTGACTTATATTGATACCTATGTGGAGCTGAATATTATATAATCATGTCTATGTCATTTGTGATCTTGCATGCTCTCCGTTACTTGTTGAAGCCTTGGCCAAGTGAATACTTGTGACTCCAAGAGGGGGTATTTATGCATGATAGTTGGGTTCAACCTCTATTTAACCTGGGATAGTGACAGCAAGTTCTAAGGTTGTAGATGTGTTGTTGCCACTAGGGGTAAAACAACAATGATTTATTCAAGGATGAATGTATTGTTTACATTACGCACATTACTTAATGCAATTGTCTGTTGCTTGCAACTTAATACTGGAAGGGGTACGGATGTTAACCGGAAAGTGGACTATTTAGGCATAGATGCATGCTGGATAGCGGTCTATGTACTTTGTCGTAATGCCCAAATGAATCTCATAGTAGACACCACAGCTCACACATGCATGTTATATGCACTTATCAATTGTCAATTGCCCAGCTGTAATTTGTTTACCCAGCATGTTAGTTATCTTATTGGAGAGACACCACTAGTGAACTGTGGACCCCGGTCCATTCTTTTACATCTGAAATATAATCTACTGCAATCATTGTGCTCTACTGTTTTATGCAAACAAACATCATTTTCCACTCGATACGTTTAACCCTTTGTTTTCAGCAAGCCGGTGAGATTGACAACCTCACTGTTAAGTTGGGGCAAAGTAATTTGATTGTGTTGTGCAGGTTCCACGTTGGCACCGGAATCCCTGGTGTTGCGCCGCACTACACTCCTTCACCAACACCTTCGAAGCAAACCTCATTTTCCTACTGGTTCGATTAAACCTTGGTTTCATACTGAGGGAAAACTTGCTGCTACACTCATCATACCTTCCTCTTGGGGTTCCCAACTGACGTGTGACGTACAAGCATTGTTTCTGGCACTGTTGCCGGGGATATATTCCCTCGTCAACTTAGAGCTAGCACCGGGGCAAATAACACTCCGGCGAACCGGCCGAATCAACAGCAGCAACAGAGGCCGAATGATAACAGGAGGGAACCTGATGAGGTTATGCTCTGTGGGTACCCCAGCTTAAGGGTACCTGGTGCACGTGATGATCAAAGAAACCCAAAGAATAATCGAAGCCCGTGAAGGAAGGCCTGAAACGAAGAGTGTTTTCCAAGTTAGATCAAGTTATAGTCGGTTAAGGCTTTCCATATATGTAACCTTGGTCGGTTATGTTTCCTGAGACCCAGCCTCCTATATAAAGGCTGGGAGGGTGATCAATCAAGGTAAGCAATCCATAGCCACCAAAACCTCGACGAGACCTGCTGCTCGTCGAACCCTTGTAATCTCCATATTCAAACCATAAACACAGACAAGCAGGAAGTAGGGGTTTTACCTCACTCGAGGGCCCTGAACCTGGGTAAATCCAGCTTGTCAGCCGTCGATTCCACCAATACTACGCGTCCTCTACCACACAATCAACCCTAGGTATAGCAACCATGGGAATTGCCAAGGGCACACCTCGACAATTGGCGCCGTCTGTGGGAACAGGTAGTATTGGGCTCACGGTTTCGCCGGTTTCATCATCAAGTGGCCACCCGACGATCGCATCTGCACAAGGCAACTCGCCTACTGCATCATCAAAAAGCAAATCACCGATCACCGTTGCAAACAGCAACTCGCCAGCAAGATCTACCAGCATCAAATCAAAAAGCGATCACTCGCCAAAATCTCCAAGGAGGCTCACGCCGCACTCGATGGAAGCTCAGCAAGCTTTTGCCGGACTCGAATCAGGTTTGGATATTACGGTTGGAAAATTTAATTTCTTTGTTGATAAAGATGGTGTGCAGGACCTGTTAGACCCACTTGACGTGGAGACACTCAACATGGAGACAATCGACAACGCTTCGACTGCAACACCATCCATCATGGGCGCGACATCGTCACAGATCGTCCCGATCCAGTCGCCGAGTGACTCTGCAACGTCCATGACCTCGCAAGAGTTCCGTGACGAGGTAGCAAAGAGATTTGGAAGAAGCGAGATCGAATCTGCGTATCGCCCAAACAATTCAATCGAGTTACTCGACAACGTCGTCGACTGCAACGACGTCGCGGGGAACAAGGAGAACATAGATGACAACATATACCTCGCCGATCTCAACGGTCCAGAAATCCGTGCCAGCCACGAGATATTCACCTGCGACGCAGATAGCCTGGACAAAGCACTCGAAGATCAACTCGATTGAAGCGGAAACCCCAACAAGCAAAGCAACTTCAACATGAGCCTGGATGACGACGCCGAATCCATAATGCGCATCAGCAACACGTGGGCAGAAGATCGGGTGGTACCGTATCAGGTGTACACCGCGAGTACAGCAGAAACATCAGCAGCCGCAACATGCCGTCCATCTACAGAATACCCTTGCACAGTCACCATGCCAGACGGAACAACCACGCTGACCATCACCGCAGAGATGGCGGAAAAAGTGAGCAAAGTAATCGAAAGCTGCACAATGCTACCAGCCAACGCAACTCCGGAAGAGGTATTGACCTTACAATACTTCCAGTGGCAAGAATCGATACGGTTAAAGAATTACCGAGCAGTACTCGAAGAACGCAAAAAGCAAGCCAGCATATCGAGTGCTCGGAGAAGAGCATTGTCTACAAGTTCAACAGGCAGAAACGACCCCGCGAGTAGGTCACGATTCGTAAACCTCGGAGACGTAGATCGTGCAGCGGTCACTCGGAATCTAAACCCAGCCTTTATGGCAGTCGACGCGGAAGGAGTTCCCATACCTACTGAGCCAGCCGGGGCGCTGATGACGCTAGGCACCTACCTCAGAACAATCGAACCTCCTGCAGGAGACCCAAAGAGGGATCAGCACCTCCAACTGTACAAACAACTGGCAATAGCAGCACAAGCCATACAGCATCCGCAAGCAACTTCAAGGAGAGATACAGATTGGGACCGTCGCAGTCGAAGCCCTCGGGGAAGGAGCAGTCGAAAAAGCTCACGCCGTCATCGTTCCAGTAGGAGCCACTCGAGGAGGTCATACAGCAACAGCTCAGACTCGGAAGCAGAAATCGGGCCATGTGGAGCGCTGTGCTTCACTCGACGGATCCGGGAGGCTCGTATGCCCAAGAAATTTTCGCTAGCTACCACACCTAAGTTCAACTGCAAACAAGAGCCATCAGGCTGGCTAGAAGATTACAGGCTGGCAGTCGGATGTCAGCGCGGCACCACTACTACAGCTATGCAGTACATACAACTTATGATGGAAGGAACGGCTCGCGATTGGCTCAAATCGCTACCCGAATCATACTACGATTCGTGGGAACACTTCAAAGGTGATTTCATCAAATACTTCGAGCCTCTCTGTGAGCGCCCCAAAACCTTCGAGGAGCTCCGGACCTGCAAGCAAAAGTCAGATGAATCTCTGAGATCGTACATACGGCGGTGGACCACCATCCGTAACTCAGTAGGCAACGTGTCAGAAGATAGGGCAATCGACGCCTTCAAAAACAGACTCTGGAGGGAAGACTTCAAAGAAACACTTGGCCGAGAAGACCCAAAGACAATGGCCGCACTCATGGTACTCGCAACAAAGTGGGCAGACGGAGAAGACTCCGTACGAGGCACTCGACCCGTAGCATCACATGAAAATCACGAGGGTGGCAGTCGAGACCGCAGAGATAGCTACAGAGATGATCGAAGGCGCAAACGCAAGAATCGTTATCACGATGATGACCATCCAAACTTCATCGCAGCAGGCTTTGTCCAGTCAAGGGACAGTCGCGACCAAACTGACAGACGACCCGACGATCATCATGATAATCGAGATCATCATACGGACGACCGCCGAGGTAATCGAGACCACCGTACAGACGATGGACGTGACAGTCGAGAGCACAGACGCGACGACCGCGATAGCTACAGAAGGCCAGAGTGGCGCAGGCGAGCAGACAAAGATCCTGAGCGCTCAATCGAAGAAAAGATGGAGGATTATTGCAGATTCCATCTTTACAGAGGGGATGATGGTAAGCTTCGCTCTAGCCACTCGCTGAGAAATTGCAGGGAATTCGATCAACTCGCGATTGAACATATATCACGAATGCAAAGAGATGGACGTGCACCTCCTCAACTGATGCACGCTTCATCGACTACATCACAAGCACAGCTCGGTCAAGCACATCCAGCACCGCAGCAAGTCCAACAAGCACAGTTATATTCCATACCACCGCAAACACAGCCTACTCAGATGTATACCGCACCAACACCAGCGCAACCGACGCCAGCATACATGGTACCAGCACAACTCGTTACGGGAACACAAATGGCAGCAGCCGTGCATCAGATGCAGCAAGGAGATGAACAAAAATATCCCGTAACTCGCGGGCAGATGAACATGATTCAGCGAGGATGTCCCTCCAAAAGAGAGCAAAAATTACACACTCGACACGTCAATATGGCGGTCATGGCACCTCCAGCCGTCGCAACTTTTTTGAAAGGATCAGAAACTCCGATTATCTTCAATCGAGAGGACCACCCACCCGCAGTATATCGACCAGGGCATGCAACCTTGGTACTCGACGCCCAAATTGGAGGCTACGCCATGACCAAGGTCTTCATGGATGGAGGTAGCGGTCTCAACATAATCTTTGCAGATACGCTACGTAGAATGAACAAATCAGTCGAAAATCTGGCAAAGTCCGCGAGTAATTTCCACGGCATCGTCCCAGGCAAAGCAGTGCTCCCAGAAGGCACCATACAACTCGATGTTGCGTTTGGAGATCCTACTCACTTCAGAACCGAGTCGATTGAGTTTGAAGTGGTCGATTGGAAATCACAATACCATGCAATACTTGGGCGCCCCACTTTCGCTCGATTCATGGCCGTCCCACACTACGCCTACCTCAAGCTCAAAATGCCAGGGCCAAAAGGAGTCATCACGATCAACGGGAACTTTCAAAGGTCAGATTCATGTGACCGTGACTTCAGCAAAATCTCATAAATGTATGGGATGGAGCAATCATTCGCCAAACTCGAGGTTTCTAACGACCGCACACTTCTGCCGGAACACAAGAGGTTAGCATCCGACAGACAATTCAATGCTACCAACGACACAAAAAAGCATCAAGTGCACCCAACTGATCCCTCAAAAACGGTCAACATATCGTCGAGTCTTACTAGTGAACAGGAAAATTCGCTCGTCAAATTTCTTCGTAAAAACTGGGAAATATTCGCATGGTGCCCAACTGATATGCCAGGTATCCCCAGGGAGTTCGCCGAGCATTCTCTACAACTCAAGCCAGGGTCTAGACCAGTCAAGCAGACTATGCGCCGTGTTTCCGATCCCAAAAGAGGTGCAATCGAGGCAGAAGTTGATAGGTTACTTGCTGCAAAGTTCATTCGAGAAATTAAAAAGGCAGATTGGGTTGCCAACCCTGTACTGGTCGAAAAGAAGCACTCAGACACCCTGCGGATGTGTGTAGATTTTACAGCCCTAAACAAATGATGTCCAAAAGATCACTTCCCATTACCACGAATCGATCAGATCATCGACTCAACAGCGGGGTGCGCTCGGCTATCATTTTTGGACGCATATTCAGGATACCATCAAATTCGGATGAAAGAAGAAGACGAAGACAAAACAGCATTCATAACCCCACTCGGGGTCTACTGCTACACAACCATGCCTTTCGGGCTCAAAAACGCAGGCGCAACTTACCAATGCATGATGCAAAACTGTCTACAAGAACAGATAGGACGCAATGTTCAGGTCTACGTCGACGACATCGTCATCAAGACTGAAAAGGAGGACACATTAATCAGTGATCTACAAGAGACATTCAAGAATCTCAATCGGTACAACATCAAGCTTAACCCCAAGAAATGCACTTTCGGTGTCCCGGCTGGACAACTCTTGGGTTATTTGATATCTTGTCGTGGTGGTGTCACGGCAGATGCCATGGGTATGGCTTAAGTGTGGGCTCGCTTGGGCGTTGGGGGAACCGGGGAGGGTTTGCGTGCCTACGAAGCACGCATGAAGACCAAACAAGAAGAACAAAGCAAACCAAGAACAGCGAAGAACACCACGATGTACCCTGCTTCGGGGCCCTCTTGTGGAGGTAACACCCCTACTGCAGCTCTAGCCTACTCTCTTATATCTCAAGTGTTTACAAGTACAAAGCGCTCCTTGAGCTGTATGATGAACAATGGAGAGAGCTCCAGGTAGAAGATGAAGCTTGGGGGGGAAATGATGCTCACAATGGTCGATCCTCCCACAGGAGGAGGTGGTGTTGCCTATATACAGTAACCGAATTACCCTTTTGCCCCTGGCCGCAGAGGACAATGGCATGGACAAGGAGAACAGGACAAACACTGGCCACTGTCACTCAGCCCAGCTCACCCTCTGTTCACCACAGGCTTATCTTTCCTCTTTGAGCTTAAGGCAGTGTAGACCACAGTAGCCTAGCCACTGCCCCTTTCCCGAATAGGCCGAGTCAGCGCCTAGGGGCTTGTGACCCGGAAAACCTGTGGCAGCACCTTGCTGTCTTCTGAGCCCCGGTCAGCAACCTTACAGTGCCCGTGACTTTTACTGACATTACTTGGCCCTGTGCATCATCCGAGTTGCCCTACCCGGGTCCTTCCTGACCGATCCGGATAACTTAGCCGGCTCTTCTTTCCTGGATCCGGTTAAACCTCACCGGATCCCCTTTGGTCTTTTCTTTCACTGGCTTGAAGTAGGACTGACCGAATCGCCTTGAGATCCGGCCCAAGTGACCCGGCTAACTTAGCCGGCTCTTCTTTCCTTGATCCGGTTAGACCTTAACTGTTCATAACACATCATCTTTGCCCTACCCGGGGGCAGCCCCCCGACAGTAGTCCCCGAAGCTGGTATGGTCCTACAGCCTCGGCTGAAGGGCCGTTCCAGATTCAAAACCAACATCACTAACCGGATCACTTCTAGCTGTCACCGAATTTTCCGGGACATTTGGCAGGAAAAGCCTGTGCAAAGCCGTATAACCCGGGTTGTCAGCTCGTTATCCGGATCCACCGGGTACTTGAGTGTGTTTGACCAGAAGACCACGTCTCCTCGTTTTCTCCGTTGACCGGCACATAGGATCCGCTCCACCGCTTCCAATTCTGCGGCGTGGCCACGTGTGCTTGAAATACACGGCCACAGCAAGCTGCCACAGAGTTCCGCGACGCAAGGGATCTAATCGTGCTCCGGTAACCGCGCGGTAGTGGGGGGCAGTTATCGCTGGAGGCTATAAAGAGGGCGCGGTGGTTTTTCCCCTTCTTCTTCCTCTCAACTCCCACTAACCCGCTCCATCGACGCCGCCGCAACCTCGCCATTCAAGGTTGCCGTGCCAGGGACGCACAGCGTACCAGAGCCCCATCGGAGCCGCGCCTCGCGCCCATCTCCGACGTTTCTCCGTCGAACTCCTCCTTCGAGCGACTCGCACTGTAAGTTCTTCCTCCTCTCGCCATAGCCACCGTGGCGAGTTCATACTCTCGGAATACACACACCTGTTCTTGGTAGATTGATGCGTATCTAAGCCCGTGTTCCTGCCGTAGCACACTCCGCAAATTTTCTGTCCAAGTTCCGCAATAGACTGGCCTAGATACACTTGTCCCCGTTGGAGCAGTTCAACCATGTTTTTACCCGTGATTTTCTTTCTTTTTTACCACCGCTGTAGATCTTCCCAACCCTAGAAACTTGCGGAAAGATGTTTGCGACTTCCAACCGCTTCACCTTCTCCACCGGACCCGGTTAACCCTACCCGGGATAGGATTAGCTGAGTCACCATAGATCTGATTCGGCTTTAATGTCATCCGATTCTTCTTTGGTCCCATGGATTCCGAATTTCCTGACCCGGTTATCCGCCTTTTTGCTGCAGGACTAATTCGGTTATGGCCAAACTTCCCCCTGGCAGATGGGAAGGATCTGATGTTACCAAAAACGATCTGGAATGGCTACGAGCCACCCGGCGTATACCGCCCCAAGCCATTTGCCGCCGACCCGGAAAAGAACTCGCACCGGCGCCCGAACCTGGTGAACGCGTGGTATTCATAGCGCATTTCGAGCGCGGGCTCGGGTTACCTGCCAGTGACTTCTTCCGGGCCTTTCTGGACTTCTTCGGACTGCAGCTTCACCACCTCCCGGCGAACGCCTTTGTCTCTTTATCAGCTTTCTCTTCCTTCTGCGAAGGCTATCTCGGTCTCTGGCCTAGTGTGGATATATGGGCAAAGTACTTCCACCTTCGCAAGCACACCATTCCAGGTACTAAGCCGAAACAGCTGACCGCTTGCGGTTCGGTTAGCATCACGCCAAGGCAGGGATCCGCCTTTCCCCGAGTCACCGGCCTAGACACGGTGAAGAAATGGCAAAGGACCTGGTTTTACATAAAGAGCGCTGAGGGCCATGACGCTCTTAACCTGCCCGAATTCAGGATGGAGCCGCCCGCAGCCGAACTGAACTTCGGTTACAATCCGGCTGAAACAATTGCTGAACTTCAGACAGTGCATACCACTCTGGAGGATTTTTTGAAGAAGGGTATGGTGTCTGACGACCTCGTCCGGACCTTCATCTCTCGCCGAGTCAGCCCTCTTCAAAGGCGTGACCACAAGATATGCCACACGCGTGGCGCACTAGATCCTACCCGGATCAGCAAACACGAGCTTGACAAAGCTTCCGTCTTCAGACGGGTAAACGCCATTGCTGCCAATGAGATGTCGGATAAATGGCGGTGGGGTGTAAAGCCATTCTACCGGGAAAAACTTCCTCCACAGGTTAGCTCACCACTCTCCGAATCCACTCTTACTTCATCCGAATAATCCTGGCCTGATCCGGATTCGCATTGTCTTTTTTGTAGCTGTTTGACCGTCAACTTATTGAAGACGGAGATCTTTCCACCAAGGCATGGACACCGGATCTCAGCCCGCCGCGCGAGGGCGAAGAGGATCCGGATTCGGATGACTACTTGCCAATTCCGCGTGCCAAGCCAGTCCGCAAGGGTAAGCAATCAGACATTCACCACCTTTCCGACGAGGAAGATGAAGATTGCTGCATCTTAGAACCCATCGACGCTATTCCGATTTCATGGAAACCACCTCCTTGTGTTCCAGCCAAACAAGATACTGGAGAGGCCTCTCGGAAACGCGCTGAGGCGCCCGAAACAGATGCCCCACAGACAAAAAGAAGGAAGAAGTCCGGCGACAAGCCAAATCGCGTCAAACCGATGCCCACCACCAAGGGGTAACATTGAGCGAACTTTATTTGCTTTCTTCCTCTATCAACCGAGTCATATCTATCCGAGTTAACCGTTTGCTTTACTTTATGCAGTGATGTCCTCATCACCGCGCAGACTCATTCATCCATCTCTTCTCCTATCCCTCCACTGGATACGGCCATGGAAACCCAATTTCCTGACCGAACTGCCACCTCACCAACGCGTGTCACCACTACCAATATTCCCCAGCCGACTCCCATCTCAGAGCCGGTTATCGACTTGGAGAGTGAGGAAACCTCGGCTCCAATCCGAGATTCAAGTTGGCCACGTCCTCTCAAGGAGCTGGAGAAGGAAAAGGCCAAGACATCGGCTACGTCCTCGCCTAAGCCTGATTCCCGCCCTGCTCCTGCAGCTCAAACTGCACTGAACCAAGAGCAGCAGAAGAAAAAGAAGCAGAAACAGCAACAGCAACAGCAAGTTTCCGAGAAGCAGCATAAGGAGCCACATCCGAAGCAGACTTCTGGTGCGTCACCGCAACCCAAGCCGACTCAAGTTGTCTTTGGCGCAACTTCCTCCACTCCGGATAAGCAAGTGATTGCTGTCAAGCAAACCACCGCTACCTCCTCTGCCATTCAATCCGGCCAAGCCAAGCCTAAGCTCAGTACTGCCAATGACTTTATTGAGGCCTGGAACGCCGTGGACCTTGCACCAGGCTTTTCCGCTGCAACACCGCACCCTGCTGGTCCTAGCCGAATGATGCAATCTCTTCATTCAGTGAAGGTTGCGTTTACTGCATCGCACCAAGTTTTCGAGGTAAGTTTGCCGAATCTTGCTTTTAGTTCGTCATGATCAAATAGTATACACCCAGTCCCCGAGATTCGGGTCGAACGACTGATACTCCTCCGAGTAAGAAAGTCATTCGGCTTGAATCTTTTAAAAAATTTGATCATGATCTTTTTCTTAACTGAAAAAACTGAGACCCCCAGTCCCCGGGTTTCTTTTTAACCGATTCGGTCAGTCTCGACCAATCTCCGAGATTTGTTTTGGCTCCACCTTGTCTCGGGTATCAGTCCCCGAGTCTCTTTTGACGCTATCTACTTTCTTTCAGGAAAGCACGGGCGCTCGCAGCGACCTCTTTAAGCAGCTTGCCAACCAGTACCACAAGCTCCAAAAATCATTTGATGCCTTGGTCCTCAAGATGAATAACAAAGAGGAAGAGCAGAAGCGTGCTTTATCCGAGGAAAAATCAGAAGTGACTCGGCTCCAGCGAGAGCTTGACCGAGTTGAAAAAGTGAAGAACAAGGTTAAAGGAGAGCGGGATACGCTGAAGCGTGAAAAAGATACTATCCAGAAGGAGCGGGATACTTTCAAAGCCGGACTTGAGAAGCGGGCCAAACTGGACCAGCAAATTCAAACGACCATAGCCGAATCTGAAGCCGAAGTCAAAGCGGCTAAAGAAGAACTTAGTGCTCACAAAGCGGCCAGTGCGAAATGGCTTGCTGCACTTGCTAGCCTTAATGATGACATGGATCGTAAGTTCACCGAATCCCTTTTTCTTTCTGCCCTTAACCGATACATATGCTTGTGTTCCTTCTTGCTGAACTCAGTATTAGCTTATTTGTTTGTAGGAGAGTTTACCAGCATCCGGCTTCAAGCCGCCAGGGCTGTGAGAGACGCCCGAGCTGAGAGAGCTAAATTAACCGAGGCTCCATTACCAGAGACATGGGACATCGAAGATCATATCACAGCACTCAAGGCTCGGATTGCTCCTTTGAAGGATTCCCATATTGGTCTGCTCAATGCAAGTCTCAAGGCTCACCGGATCTTATTTCCTGAAGCGCGGCAAGTTGTGCCTGTGGAGGAGCTGATCAGAGACCTGGACCAAGCCATGACCCGGCTACAGAAGTGGAGGTCTTCGTCCGCCCGCGCTGGTGCTGATGCAGCTTTGTTATTCATCATGTCTTGGTATGAGCTGATTGATCTTGCCAAAGTGCGCTCCTTTCGCGAGGGTTCTTCATGGGCTTCAGATCCCAATCGGATCAAGATCCGTGAAGAAGCCGCCAACTTTATGGCCGAATTTGCACGCACCAAGCATCTTGATCTGGAGGCTCCAGTCTACTCGGATGGAGAAGACACTGAAGAAGAGGAATCGGACGATGCCTCCGCTGAAGAATACGCCGATTCTGAGGGCGGGTCTGATGAAGAAGAAGAATCCAGCAAGGTACCAGCCTCCGACTCGGCCAAGCTCACCGAACAAACTCCAACCGAGTCTCGTGTGATTCCAGCCACTAACTTGACTGTGATCACTAAACAGGCTTCACCTGATCCGGATATTCCCGAATCCGCCCATCCTTCAAGCTCTCCAGTCAAGATTACTTCCGAAGTGCCACCATCTTCTGAGTCTGCTCCAGCAACAGAACCTCCCGTAACCGCGTCCACTTCAACCGAAGCACCCGTGGCTGAAGCCCGTGCCCCCGAAGCTCCGTTAACCGAAGCTCCTACCACAGGAGTTCCTGCAACCGAAACTCCTATGACCGAGTCCGCCGCGACCGAGTCCGCTGCACCCTGAAGTACTTAACAAAAACATTAAATCCCCGGTATGCCGGGAGCAGATGTAATAGACTATTTTAAGTTCTTTCGAGACTATGTTTATCATGCTTAACGCGATCCGGACAAGGTTTATGTTGGATCATCTAAACCGAGTCCCCGAGTTTGTTTTCTTGTTTACTACTTTGGCCAAATCTTTGCTCTTGTCTACCTCTTTGGGTGTTTTGACAGTCGAGTCACAAGATAGGAATCATAGCATACAATACTTGAAACGCACGAGTTGTGGTTTAGAATCATTCAACATAAACGAAAAAAGAAATAACAGGGGTTAGTAAACGACATGTGCCGAATCGGTTTTGGACCGAGTCCCCGTGTCCATTTTCATGTTTCCCATATTCCTCATCTCTGCTCTTGACTACCATTTTGGTGTTTGTCAGTCGAGTCACGAGATCAACAACACAACATACATTACTTGAAGCTTAGAACAAGGTTCAAAGCGATTCGGCACACGAACGGCAAAAAACAAAACAGTAATAAACAACACATGCATAAGGACGAAGCAGTCTCCGAGTCCAGACTCGGATTACCGCGATTTCATTCATGATAAATTGAAATACATACATTGCGCCCTTTAAGAGTAGAAGGGTCGAAGCAGAGCTACATTCCAAGGTCGCTTGGTTTCCTGTCCGGGTTTGTCCAAGCCATCCTCCCTTGATTCCTGTGCATCTACAAGGTAGTACGAATCATTGTGCATAGCCTTGCTCACAATGAATGGTCCCTCCCATGGAGGTGACAATTTGTGTCGGCCTTTGCTGCGCTGCACCAGCCTCAGCACTAGATCACCCTCATGAAACACTCGAGGACTGATCTTTCGGCTATGATAACGCCTGAGATTTTGCTGGTATATTGCTGTCCGAGACAGGGCCAATTCTCTTGCTTCCTCTAGCAGATCCACTGCATCTTCCCGGGCCTCCTTTGCCTCGGTTTCAGTGTACATTGCCACCCTTGGTGCATCATATTCTATGTCAGTGGGTAGGACAGCTTCTGCCCCATACACCAGAAAGAATGGCGTATAGCCTGTCGACCGATTCGGTGTAGTCCTTAGACCCCATAGAACTGATGGGATTTCATCTATCCAGCACCCTGGAGTTTTCAACAATGGTTCAATGAGACGAGCCTTGATGCCGGCTAACACTAGAGCATTTGATCTTTCCACTTGCCCATTGGACTCTGGATGTGCCACTGAGGCTATGTCTAACCGGATCCCCTTATTCATGCAGAATCGGGCAAACTCTCCGACAGCAAAGTTTGTGCCGTTATCCGAGATGATGCTATGAGGGTATCCGTATCTCAAAATGATTTCTTTCAAGAAGATTACAGCCGAACGGCCATCCACTTTCCGTATTGGTTTCACCTCTATCCACTTGGTGAACTTATCCACCATCACCAGCATATGTGTCATGTTGCCCCTAGCCGGCTTGAAATCTCCCACCATATCCAAACACCACACCGCAAATGGCCAAGTAATAGGAATTGTCTTCAGTGCCGATGCGGGTAAGTGTGTTTGCTTAGCAAATCTCTGGCATCCTTCACACCTGCGGACTATGTCCTCCGCATCTGCATGAGCAGTGGGCCAATAAAATCCATGCCGGAACACTTTAGCCACCAGGGCTCTTGTACTGCAATGATGTCCACATTCACCTTGGTGTATCTCTAGGAGCATCTCCTTGCCCTCTGCTGGCTCCACGCAGCGCTGCAACACCTCGGTTACACTTCTTTTGTATAACTCCTTGTTGATGATGGTATAAGCCTTGGATCTCCTCTGGACACGCCTAGCCTTGGTCTCATCGCTTGGCAAGCTTCCTTCCTCGATGAACTTCATGATCTCTTCAGCCCACTCTGGTACTGGATGCAAAGGGAACAAGTGCTCATTTTCTTCCACAGGTTTGGCCGCCATTATCTCTTCTATCAGCTTCTGTCCATTCCCCACAATCCGGTTAGCATCATCATCTCTACTCCTCTTTCCCAAGACTCGGTTAGCATTTTCCGAATCTGCGTGAGGAGTCCCCGAGTCCGGGCATGCAGTCCCCGGGTCTTCCTCGATATACTCAACGTCAACATTCATAGGAATAGCTTCGGATTCTTGCTTGGGAATAAAAATCGACTCGGAATCAGGCGACGGTTTGATTGAAGGCACCCTTAGATGATTCAAGGATATTCCAGGTGGGATTGCCTCCCTAGACGACCCGAGTTTTGACAGAACATCTGCAGCTTGGTTTTCCAGCCGAGGTATATGCTTGTATTCACAGCCTTCAAAAAATCCCGAAATTTTCTGAACATGAAACCGATACAGTGCCATATTGGCATCAAGAGCATCCCAATTTCCAGAAGATTGCTGTACGACCAAATCCGAATCACCGAAACATTCAATTCGGCGAACGCCGATGTCCCGAGCCACATTAAGCCCATGGATCAGTGCCTCATACTCGGCTACATTGTTTGACGCTGAGAAATGAATCTGCAATACATATCGCAATTGATCCTGTTTTGGTGATGTGAGCACCACTCCAGCACCTAGCCCGATTTTGCATTTGGAACCGTCAAAGTGCAACCTCCAGTAATTGTAATCCGGTTTAGGTGGCTCATATTGCATCTCAGCCCAGTCACAAAGGAAATCCGGCAAAGCCTGAGACTTGATAGCATCTCTTCTCTCATAATGCGGTGTGTAAGGAGACACTTCTATCGCCCATTTGGCAACTCGGCCAGTTGCATCTTTGCACCCAATGATCTCCGCAATTGGAGCTTCACATACCACTGTAATCGGATGCTCTTGAAAGTAGTGTTTCAACTTCTTGACCGCCAGGTACACACCATATGTCATCTTTTGGTAGTGAGGATAATTTTGCTTCGAAGTTGAGATCACCTCACTCAAATAGTACACCGGCCTCTGCACAGATTTATCATCCTCTTCTCGCTCTACCACCATGACCACACTTACGACCCGGTTAGTGGCCGCAATGTAAAGTAGCATTGGCTCATTCGGCAAAGGTGATGCCAAAACTGGAGCAGTGGACAACATCTTTTTTAATTCGTTGAAAGCCGAATCTGCTTGCGGGGTCCACGTGAACCCGGTGCTCTTTTTCATTAACTGATACAAGGGCAAGGCTTTTTCTCCTAGCCGACTCACAAACCGACTCAACGAGGCTAAACACCCGGTGAATTTTTGTACATCTTTTAGACATTTAGGCAATTTCATTCTTTCTATGGCTCGGATCTTAGCCGGATTCACCTCAATACCTCGGCTCGATACAAGGAAACCAAGCAACTTTCCAGCTGGGACACCAAAGGTGCACTTGTCCGGATTCAATTTTAACCGATATTTTCTCAAGTTCACAAATGTTTCCTCGAGATCCTCGAGGAGAGTACGTTTTTCTTTTGTTTTGATGACAATGTCATCCACATACACCTGCACATTTTTACCCATTTGAGAATGCAAGCACTTTTGCATACATCTCTGATAAGTTGCACCAGCATTTCTCAAACCGAAACACATGACACGATAGCAATACGCCCCATACGGGGTAATAAAAGCAGTCTTTATTTGATCTTTAGGGTTCAGTGGTATCTGGTGAAAACCAGAGTACGCATCAATAAAAGACAACAACTCACACCCAGCAGTAGAATCGATCACTTGATCAATCCGAGGCAAAGGAAATGGATCCTTTGGACACGCCTTGTTTAGGTTGGTGAAATCGATGCACATGCGCCACACCTTGACCACAGCTGGTTCGTCCTTCTTCTTCTCTACTAGAACTGGATTAGATATCCAGTCCGGATGCAACACCTCCATAATGAATCCGGCTGCCAGCAGCTTAGCCAGCTCATCGAGCACCACCTTTCTTCGATCATCTGAAAGCCGCCGAGTCGGTTGCCTAACCGGTTTCACATCCGGCCTGACAAACAAAGAATGCTCTGCCAACTCCCTCGGAACACCAGGCAGGTCCTTAGCTGACCATGCAAAGATATCCCGATTCTCACGGAGGAAGTGACAGAGCGCGCTTTCCTATTTCTCACCCAGCCCGGCACCAATGATGGCCAAGCGCTCCGGGTTCTCCGGGTCAATGGGGATCTTCTTCGTCTCCTTGGGCACCTCAAATGTTGCACCCGCATCCGGATTAGTCATGGCCAGCACGCCGAGCTGAGCTGACTTCGCCATTGCCACCACCTCGTGCATCTTGCTCTTTTCAGCTTGTATCACCAGTGATTCAGCTAAGTTAGAACCAACTGTAGCACACTGTATGGCCTTCTTGTAGTCTCCCGCAACGGTGATAACACCATTCGGGCCAGGCATTTTCATCTTGAGGTAGGCCACATGAGTAGATATCATGAACTTGGCTAATGCTGGCCTGCCAAGCAGAGCATGGTATGGGCTTTCCAAATCCACCACCTCGAACTCGAGACTCTCAAGCCTGTGATTGTCCCTGGTACCGAACAACACATCTACCCAGATCTTACCCATGGGGGAACAAGATACCCCGGGTACTATGCCATGGAAAGTACAGCTGCTCTGTTGCAACTGATTCGGCGAAATACCCAACTTGATCATTGTGTCCCGATACATGATGTTTATGGCACTGCCATTGTCGACCAAGACTCGGCTAAATTTCACGTTCAGCTTGGGTCCAACCAAAGTTGGATCCACCACCAGTGCATAGTTCCCTGGGCTTGGCATGATCCTTGGGTTATCCGCCCTGCTCCAAGTGATCTCCTGCTCAGACCAGTTCAAGTACTTTGGAACTGCTGGCATCACGGCATTCACCTCCTTTGCTCGTCTCAACTGACTTTTCTTGTCAGTCGGCTCGGTCACGAAAACCACATAACTCTGATGTGCTTCCTTGTAATCATTCCCAGGGTATCCACCTTGCCTACTTGGGCCATCACCATTGTCACTGCCTCCCATGTTCACCAGGTTAACCGGCTTCGTTGCTGCTGGCCTTGGAGTTCCAGCGTTGACCGGGGTCGCATTGGCTCCGGTTAGCGGCATGTTTGGCCTGAAATTCGGTCTAGGAGCACCTCTTTGAGGTGGTCCTCTTTGACCTTCCGCCTGAACGCGGTGATGCCAACTACAGTTCCGGGTCGAATGATTAGCCGGTTTGCGCGGATCGGTGGTGTGATAACAGCAAGGCCCATCTAATCTGGACTCAAAAGTTAGAGGTGGACTTGGTCCCTCCCACACTTTCTTCGGCCAAGCACCTTGATTCGGCCTCCAAGCTGGACCATCAGTTTTCTGCCTCTGCGCATCTCCTCCACCGGGTTGATCCATGTTTACCGCAGCAACTTGATCAGAACCGTATCTGTAATCCGGATCTCTTCTCTTGTAACCGAATTCATGTCGGTCACTAGGCCTTAATGGTCCAACTCGGTTATTAACTGGTTGCCTCCTGTTTGCTCCCACTGCATCCAATGCGGGCTGTGTTGGATCACCCAGCGCATACGTGTCTGCTATCCGGATCATATCTGCCAGGGTTTTCGGCATATCTCTTTGGAGTTTCTGCCAAAGTGGTGTACCATGCCTGCATCCCTGTGCAAACCATGAAATGGCCTGCTCCTCCACTACACCTTCGCAAGAATTGCGCATGTTGCTCCACCGAGTCAAATACTCTCGGTCTGTCTCCCTCTCTTCCTGCTTGCACGCAGCCAGGAGCTGAGGTCGGTTTGGCCTCTTGTAGGTGCTGGAGAAGTTGCTGTTAAACGCCTGTTCCAAATCCATCCAACAATTGATACTACCCGGTGGCAAGTTATTCAGCCAGATTCGGGCTGGACCTTCTAACATATGCGGGAGATACCGGACCGCCCATCGGCGATTGCCCCCCGCAATGTGCACTGATGATACATAGTCCGTCAGCCAATCCTGTGGCTTGGTGCTGCCATTATACGGCTTCGTGTTGCGGCCGAGCTGAAACAAAGGCACACTTGGCTCATTCATTATCCGAGGTCCAAAGCATGGTGGACCCGGTGGGCCCTGCTCTTCCAGCTTCTCGGACTGGTAGATTCTGTCCAATTTGAGACGCTGATCATCCGGATCCAACATCCGAGGCCCCAGTCTCGACGCCAGTGCATTGTCATACGTCTGGTATCCGGCTCGCGCCATAGCCGAATTGCCATCGTCATAATGGTAGCCCACCTGGCCACCACTCTGCTGCTGCACCTGTGCCATCATTTGCTGTCCGGGGTGGCGAGGCGGTTGACCTCGGCCAGCCGAATTCTCCCTTCCAGTACCCGGATTGCCTTGACCACCACGGTTTCTGCCTTGTCCGCCTTTTCCTTGGGCTGCAAGTTGCTTGCTTGCGTATACCGCATCATAAGTTTGCAGCTGCTTGCTCTTACCCGAGTTCACACTTTGGGCTCGGTCAATCCCAACATGCGGAGAGGACGCTTGCCCCTTAGACTTCTGGCTAGCAGCCCTAACCGAGACAACTACCCGGGAACCACCAGCATCCGGATTAGCTTTCCTGTAGGCCTCATTCTGCCTGTTGCACACATCCACTAGCTCATTCACTCTCTCCGCCTGCTTGCGCCAAGCATCCCCGGTCAGGTTACTTAATTCAGCTCGCGCTGCTGCTGCAGCCCTAAGATTCTTAGCCGGGGAGCTATAAACCGGCTTGCCTGTTCCGGACCTATGACTAGTGGCTTTACTTGAGCTCGAACCTGCAGCTCTGGCCAACTCGTCGTTGAGGTCCTTGCCTCTGTTACGTAGCTCGACTTTCTTGCGCGAGCGGTGCACTACAGGAGTAAAGCCATCTGTGATACCATTGGCAGCATTGTATTCTCTCAGGTCTCTATCAAACTCTTGCCTAGACTCTATCACTAACCGAGCCTCTTTTTGCAACCTCAGGCGCTCTGCCTCTAGCTGAGCTACAGTAAGATCAACATTTGCTCCAGGAGCCACTGGCCGAGCTAGCTTTTCCAAGATACCCTCTAAGGAAGCACCCCTGCTTGACGTGCCAAGGGGACCAACCGGATCGGGTTTCTCCTTAGGGAACTTAGCTGTCCGAGTCGGCATGTCATCCGGATCGACTGGCGTGGCCAGCTCCTCTGGCACGCTCGTGCTGGCACCTCCTTTGCCTGCAGCAGCGTTTGCGGCAGCCACCATGACCTCCACGCTGCTCCCAGGGCGAGCGCTACGCCCTCCGCGAGCTGCGCGGAAAGAGGAGGATCTGCAGCCACGAGCACCTGCGCCGGGTACTCGCGAACTGGCTCGGTGGCGACGTAGGTGACGAAGCTGCCCAGCGTCATGAGGAAGCCATCCGCGGGGAAGGGCTTGTTGGAGAAGCACCCCGCGTTGTCGCTGATGAAGTTGAACTCGCCGAGCTTGCACACGAGCCCGGAGAGGACCCGCTCGCCGGCACCAGTGACGGAGCCCGTCCGGATGGAAACCCCAGCCAACGCCAATGCTTGCCCCACGGTGGGCGCCAACTGTCGTGGTGGTGTCACGGCAGATGCCATGGGTATGGCTTAAGTGTGGGCTCGCTTGGGCGTTGGGGGAACCGGGGAGGGTTTGCGTGCCTACGAAGCACGCATGAAGACCAAACAAGAAGAACAAAGCAAACCAAGAACAGCGAAGAACACCACGATGTACCCTGCTTCGGGGCCCTCTTGTGGAGGTAACACCCCTACTGCAGCTCTAGCCTACTCTCTTATATCTCAAGTGTTTACAAGTACAAAGCGCTCCTTGAGCTGTATGATGAACAATGGAGAGAGCTCCAGGTAGAAGATGAAGCTTGGGGGGGAAATGATGCTCACAATGGTCGATCCTCCCACAGGAGGAGGTGGTGTTGCCTATATACAGTAACCGAATTACCCTTTTGCCCCTGGCCGCAGAGGACAATGGCATGGACAAGGAGAACAGGACAAACACTGGCCACTGTCACTCAGCCCAGCTCACCCTCTGTTCACCACAGGCTTATCTTTCCTCTTTGAGCTTAAGGCAGTGTAGACCACAGTAGCCTAGCCACTGCCCCTTTCCCGAATAGGCCGAGTCAGCGCCTAGGGGCTTGTGACCCGGAAAACCTGTGGCAGCACCTTGCTGTCTTCTGAGCCCCGGTCAGCAACCTTACAGTGCCCGTGACTTTTACTGACATTACTTGGCCCTGTGCATCATCCGAGTTGCCCTACCCGGGTCCTTCCTGACCGATCCGGATAACTTAGCCGGCTCTTCTTTCCTGGATCCGGTTAAACCTCACCGGATCCCCTTTGGTCTTTTCTTTCACTGGCTTGAAGTAGGACTGACCGAATCGCCTTGAGATCCGGCCCAAGTGACCCGGCTAACTTAGCCGGCTCTTCTTTCCTTGATCCGGTTAGACCTTAACTGTTCATAACACATCATCTTTGCCCTACCCGGGGGCAGCCCCCCGACATATCTGCACGTGGAATCGAAGCAGATCCAGAAAAGATACAAGCTATACTCACAATGAATAGACCTACCAAACTCCATGAGGTTCAACAGCTAGCTGGTCGAGTAGCAGCACTCAGTCGATTCATCAGCAAACTAGGCGAAAAAGCACTTCCATTTTACAAATTGATGAAGAAAGCAGACAAGTTCGAATGGACGGATGAAGCTGAAGCCGCTTTTCTCGAACTCAAAAAGATGCTCACAAGCCCGCCAATCCTCGTAGCACCTAAGGAAAATGAGCCACTCTACCTATATATCTCAGCCATCAACCGAGTGGTCAGCACCGTGCTGGTGGTCGACCGCATGGAAGAAGGACACAATCAAAGCATACAGAGGCCAGTATATTACGTAAGTGAAGTTCTTTCCCCGTCCAAACAGCGGTACCCACAATATCAGAAATTAGCGTACGCCGTATTTATGACCTCAAGAAAGCTGGCGCACTACTTCACAGAACACCCGATAACGGTGGTCAATAAATCAGCGATTTGACGTCCTCACAAACCCCAACGCAACGGGGCGCGTAGCAAAATGGCTCATCGAGCTGGGGCCACTAGGAATCAAGTACGAACACCCGAAAGCCATCAAATCACAAGTCCTACCCGATTTTCACACCGAGTGGGTAGAAGCCCAATTGCCAGGGGTACCTGACGTATCAAATTCCTGGACAATGTATTTCGATGGGTCCAAAAAGAATGAAGGAGCAGGAGCGGGCGTCATACTCATATCACCAAAAGGCGACAAACTGCGCTATATCTTGCAAATGGGTTTCGAATTCCCATCAAATAACGAGGCCGAATACGAAGGTCTAATCCATGGCATGCGTATGGCAAAAGCCATGGGATGCACTCGACTAATGATTTATGGCGATTCTAACTTGGTTGTGCAGCAAACAATGAAGGCTGTGATGCAATCGCAGACAACATGATCGCTTATCGGGATTTGTACAACATAATGGAGGGCAACTTCGATGGCTGTGAATTACGACAGATAGGGAGAGAAAGCAATGAAGAGGCCGACAAATTAGCCAACATTGCTTCCACAAAAGCACCAGTCCCGCCGGGTATTTTCTTTGAACGAATAGAACGTAGGTCAATCGACAAACGACCATCGGGTACGACAGTAGCTACAGACAAAAGCAAAGCGCCAAGCACAGAGGATCCTCCGATTGAGGTACTTCTCATTGAGCCAATATGGACTCAAACTTTTCTCGCATACATACTTTGCAATGAACTACCGGAAGATACAAACGAGGCTAGACGTGTCACCCGACGGGCAAAAGCATACACCATCATAAACGGTGAGTTGTACAAACGCAGCACCTCAGGTATGTTCCAAAGATGCATTGCACTCGAAGATGGTAAGGATCTCCTTCGGGACATTCATGCCGGTACTTGCGGGCACCACGCGGGCAGTCGATCACTCGTAGCCAAAGCCTTCCGAGCAGGGTTTTACTGGCCTACAGCGCTAAGGGATGCGGAGGACATAGTCAAAAGATGCATTGGTTGCCAGAAGTTCGCTTCCAAGCCACATGCACCCGCGTCAGCGCTAAAAACCATACCATTAGCATGGCCTTTTGCCCAATGGGGGCTTGACATGGTGGGACCACTGAAGAAATCATCAAAAGGAGGTCATACTCACTTGCTAGTGGCAGTCGACAAATTCACCAAATGGATCGAAGCAATCCCTATCGCAAGCTCAACAGCTTCTACGGCAGTTCGTTCCATACAATCGATCATGTATCGATTTGGAGTAATGGATAGCATCATCACTGATAATGGTACAAACTTCACGGCGGAAGAGTTCAAATCCTTTTGCAAGGAACAAAACATCAAATTAAACTACGCCTCTGTGGCACATCCACAATCCAATGGGCAGGTTGAAAAGGCCAATGGACTCGTATGCAGTGGCATCAAAAAGAGACTCTTAGTACCACTCAAAAGGGCCGCGGGTGCATGGGTAGATGAACTTCCATCAGTATTATGGAGCTTACGGACCACTCCAAACGCCTCCACACAGTATACACAGTTCTTCATGGTCTATGGTGCGGAAGCAGTATTACCATCTGACGTCAAGTTTAATGCACCACGAGTGGAAGCATATGAAGAAAACGACGCGAACAAGGCACTCGAAGATGCAGCCGATTTGCTGGAAGAAGCACGCAATACGGCTTTGGCACGAACAGCCATTTATCAACAAGACCTCCGCAACTACCATAGTCGTCGATTACGCACACGGTCCTTCATGGTGGGAGACTTGGTGCTGCGGGAGAAACAGAAGAAAGTCCATAAACTTGCATCACCTTGGGAAGGACCTTACATTGTCACAGAAGTCATCGAAGGAGGAGCTTATCGATTGAAGAACGCAAAGACGGGCGAAGTAGCATCAAACCCATGGAACGTGGCGCACCTGCGTCGATTCTATGCATAGATCTTTTAACCTCATATGTAATAGCACATACGGCCAAAGAATCAACAAGTTTCAGACGCACTCTTTTCCCTTACCAGGGTACCTAAGGGGACTGGAAGGTTTTAATGAGGCGGCTTGCTGATCGAACACGTATTTTGAATAAAGATATATGTTCCTCCATATTTCTCATACATGCTTCTACGCTACTCAGGCAATCGGGAACTCTATCGTAAAAACATAAGCATCAAAATTCTAGCTCAAAAATCAGTGACACAAAAACTTACAGCCCGCTCGACATACTCGGGGGCTGGGTCAAACAGACAACCCAAATCCCACTCGACATGCTCGGGGGCTGGGTCAAACAGACAACCCAAATCCCACTCGACATGTTCGGGGGCTGGGTCAAACAGAAAACCCAAAATCATGCTCGGGGGCTGAGTCAAACAGGAAGCACAAACCACTCGAAAAACTCGGGACCTGGCACAAATCAAAAACACAGATGTGTTACCCGGGAACTATTTTGATTATACCATGATAAGTCAGGTCCAAAATAAAACGATGTCTTCTGCGGTCAAAAATCTGAACATTGGGCCCACACAGACATGTCTTGTCAAAGCGGCGAGTGCATGCCTAAGATGTCACAATTAACTTCATGTGTAAAGTTAGCATTCACATTCGTTTGAAGGATTTGAAATTGCATTCGACGAACGGATTCGATTAGCAAAAGGTACTCCCATGGGAGCGTATCAAAAATTTGTTGCGATTGATCAAAAAGGAGCAAAATTATTGAGATTATCCTCTACTTCAAACAAAATAAAGCATAATCTCGGGGGCTACTCCCATGGGAGCGCTGACGCGCTCCCATAGATTTCAAAGACAAAATATTTTGATTGACAAAAAGCAGTGTAAAAGGATGATTTGAGATTGTCCTCTATTGCAAGACAATAAACCACAATCTCGGGGGCTACTCCCATGGGAGCGCGGTCGCGCTCCCATAGATTTCCAAACAAGGTAAGAAAAATTTACTCGAATACAGGCTCGATTGAAAGCATTAAGTACTTCACAAAACAAAGAATCAAACTACATAAATTCCCGAACTATGCCAATCGCAGATGTTTCGGATGCTGCATACGCAAATGCAAAGGTAAGACCCGCCGAGTAATCGAGATGGGCCGAGGGACGCTCCAACAGTGTTTTCCCTTGAAATTTTCCGTGTCAACAGACATGATGAAAATCCTGACGGACGCGTTAGGTATCAAAAGTTAAACTGCAGAACGAATCAGTAAGACCTACAACGGCCTGAGTCGAATCTGTCCAGTATGTTCCAGCTTCGAGTCCCGGGACTCGAACCTGATTGAAGGCTGGTATGGTTTTCGCCCAAATGTGCGGTTAACTGAGCTCGATTTTCGAGTGAGTCAGGCCTACTATGTCAATATCCCTAGGCATAAATTGCAAAAGTGTTCCAGCTTCGAGTCCAGGGACTCGAACCTGATTGAAGGCTAGTATGGTTTCGCCCGAATGCGCGGTTAACTGAGCTCGATTTTCGAGTAAGTCAGGCCTACTATGTCAATATCCCTAGGCAAAATCTTTCGACTGCGTTCCAGGCTCGAATCCAGGGACTCGAGTCTGACTGAAGATTAGTAAGGTTTTTTGCTCAAGTAAGCAGTTAGCTGAGCTCGGTATTCGAGTGAGTCAAGCCTACTATGTTAATATCCCTTGGTTTGCATACGCATACAATCGAAACAAATTAAGAGTAGGAGGATAACGACGGATCAGGAGTATAAAAGCAAAGACTATGACGTGCATGATGAAGGGAGCACATGCTCAATTTTCGAGTCAAGCAAGTACTCGGGGGCTAATGACGAGGTTATGCTCTGTGGGTACCCAGCTTAAGGGTACCTGGTGCACGTGATGATCAAAGAAGCCCAAAGAATAATCGAAGCCCATGAAGGAAGGCCTGAACGAAGAGTGTTTTCCAAGTTAGATCAAGTTATAGTCGGTCAAGGCTTTCCATACATGTAACCTTGGTCGGTTATGTTTCCCGAGACCCAGCCTCCTATATAAAGGCTGGGAGGGTGATCGATCAAGGTAAGCAATCCATAGCCACCAAAACCTCGACGAGACCTGCTGCTCGTCGAACCCTTGTAATCTCCATATTCAAACCATAAACACAGACAAGCAGGAAGTAGGGGTTTTACCTCACTCGAGGGCCCTGAACCTGGGTAAATCCAGCTTGTCAGCCGTCGATTCCACCAATACTACGCGTCCTCTACCACACAATCAACCCTAGGTATAGCAACCATGGGAATTGCCGAGGGCACACCTCGATAGAACCGAATGATGTGAATCAGGTGAACCACGGAGGCAACTATGGCAATGCTGGCCCTAATCGCCAGAATGAGTATCACGAAGCCCATCATAGTTATGTGGTGTTCGTGACCGAGGCAACTGACAAAAAGAGTCGGGCGCGGTGTCAGATGGAGGTCAATGCTGTTATGCCGGCTGTGCCAAAATATATGCACTGGTCGGATCAGGAGATTACCTGGGGGATAAAAGATCACCCCCGAAGGGGGGATAAAAGATCACCCCCGAATCATGCCAACCCCAGGAGGTTATGCTCTGGTGGTGGACCCAACATTTATTGGGCCCAACCAGAATGTCAGATTCAGCAAGGTTCTGATTGACAATGGTAGCAGCATCAACATCATGTACCGAGACACAATGGTGAAGTTGGGTATCACTGCCAACATGTTGTTACCAACCGACACAACTTTTCATGGTATAGTGCCTGGTGTCTCATCTGCACCCATGGGTAAAATGTGGATTGATGTGTGTCTCGGCACCAAGGAGAACTCCAGGACCGAGACTGTCCTGTTCGAGATAGTAGACCTCGAAAGTCCATACCACGCTCTACTCGGCAGGCCAACTCTGGCCAAGTTCATGATATCCACCCACATGGCTTACCTGAAGATGAAGCTGCCAGGACCGAATGGTATCATTACCATTGCGGGTAATTACAAGAGCTCCATCGAATGTGCCTCGGCTAGCTCTAACTTGGCCGAGTCTTGATCATAGCTGCTGAGAAGAAAAGATGAAGCAAGTGGTGGCCATGGCTCAAGCTGCGCAGCTCGGCATGCCCGGAATGGCCCACATGGAGCAAAATGCGGCATTCGAGGCGCCCAAGGAGACCAAGAAGATCACTGTTGACCCGGAGCACCCGAGCGTAAGGCTATCATAGGGAGCGGGTTAACGGAGAAATAGGAAGGCGAGCTCATCCAATTCCTCCGTGAGAACCGAGACATCTTTGCATGGTCGAATCATGACCTGGAAGGTGTTCGAGGGAGTTGGCTGAGCACTCATTATTTGTGAGGCCCGAGATGAAGCCGTGAAGCAGCCGATGCGGCGACTTTCGGACGAGAGAAGGCAAGTGATACAAGATGAGCTGACCCAGCTACTGGCAGCCGGATTCATCATGGAGGTACTGCACGCACCGGACTGGTTGTCTAACCCAGTCCTGGTAGAGAAGAAAAAGGATGACCCAAATGTAGCCAAAGTGTGGCGTATGTGTATTGATTACACGAATCTGAACAAAGCATGTCCTAAGGATCCATTCCCGTTGCCTCGGATAGATCAAGTGATCGATTCCACAGCCGGGTGTGAGCTGTTATCCTTTGTAGATGCTTACTCTGGTTTTCACCAGATACCGTTAAATCCAGATGATCAAATGAAAACTGCATTTATCACCCCATATGGTGCTTATTGCTATCGTGTCATGACATTCGGTTTGAGAAATGCCGGTGCTACTTATCAAAGGTGTATGCAAAAATGTTTGCAGAATCAAATAGGAAAAAATGTGCAGGTGTATGTCGATGACATAGTCATAAAAACTAAAGAGAAATCAACCTTAATCGATGATCTAAGAGAAACATTCGCAAATTTGAGAAAATACCGGATGAAACTTAACCCGGATAAATGCACATTTGGTGTACCAGCAGGAAAGTTACTCGGTTTCCTTGTATCTAGCCGAGGTACCGAAGCTAATCCGGTAAAGATTCGGGCTATTGAGAATATGAGGTTGCCTCAAAATCTTAAAGATGTACAAAAGTTTACTGGCTGTCTTGCATCCCTAAGCCGGTTTGTAAGCCGGTTAGGAGAAAAAACCTTGCCCTTGTATCAATTGATGAAAAGAACCAATAACTTTGTGTGGACTCCACAGGCAAATGCGGCTTTTGCCGAGTTAAAAAAGATGTTGGTCACTGCTCCGATACTTGCTTCCCCACTGCCCAAAGAGCCGATGTTGCTCTATATTGCAGCCACAAACCGAGTTGTGAGTGCTGTAGTAGTGGTGGAGCGAGAAGAAGATGGCAAAACCGTGCAGAGGCCGGTGTATTATCTGAGTGAGATGATATCGACATCCAAGCAGAATTACCCTCATTACCAGAAGATGGTGTATGGTGTCTATATGGCAGCCAAGAAGTTGAAGCACTACTTTCAAGAGCATCCAATAAGGGTGGTGTGTGAAGCTCCTATCTCGGAGATCATCGGATGCAAAGATGCAAATGGCCGAGTTGCCAAATGGGCAATCGAGTTATCCCTTACACTCCACAGTATGAGAGAAGAGATGCAATCAAATCTCAGGCACTGCCGGATTTCCATGTGGATTGGGCCGAGATGCAGTATGAGCCACCAGCCCATGACCCGAATTACTGGACAATGCATTTTGATGGATCCAAGACAAAGATTGGTTTGGGTGCCGGAGTAGTTCTTACCTCACCAAAGAAGGATCAACTGAGATATGTGCTGCAAATTCATTTCACCGCATCCAATAATGTAGCCGAGTATGAGGCACTGATCCATGGGCTTAATGTGGCCAAGGAAGTGGGGATCCGCCGAATTGAGTGCTTCGGTGATTCGGCTCTGGTTATACATCAAACCTCGGGAAATTGGGATGCAGTGGATGCCAACATGGCATCATATCGATTTCATGTCCAGAAAATTTCAGGATTTTTGGAAGGATGCGAGTACACACATATACCTCGGGAGAGAATGAAGCTGCCGATGTACTATCCAAACTCGGTTCATCCAGAGATCCAATTCCACCGGAATAGCTTTGGAGCATTTGAGAAAGCCGTCCATTAAGCCATCGCTAGAATCCGAATCAATTTATATCCCGCCGATGTCAAAGTCAGATGCAGTTCCAATGGATATTGACGTCGGTTATGTCGGGGATAACTCTGGGACTGCCGAGCAGAACCCGGGGACTGACGAGGAAATGTCGGACGAGCCAATAGATGCTGAGCCAATGGATGTAGATATGCCAGTGTTTCCTGTAAGACCTGTCCCGGAGTGGGCACAACCTATAATGACATATCTTGTAAATGGGAGCCTGCCGGATGATAGAACCGAGTCTAGGCAAGTGTTGAGAAGAGCAAAAGCATACACCATCATCAATAAGGAGTTATACAAGAGAAGCACAACCACAGTGCTGCAGAGGTGTGTTGACCCGGCAGAAGGAGAAGAAATGCTCCTAGAGATTCATCAAGGGGAGTGTGGACATCATGCCTGCTCAAGGGCCTTGGTGGCCAAAGTATTTCGGCATGGGTTCTACTGGCCCACTGCTTTGCAACAAGCTGAGGACATAGTCAGAAAGTGTGAAGGATGTCAGAGATTTGCAAAAAAGATTCACATGCCAGCCTCGGCACTCAAGACAATTCCAATCACTTGGCCTTTTGCGTTTGGTGCCTTGACATGGTGGGGGAATTCAAGCCAGCCCGAGGTAACATGACTCATATACTGGTGATGGTGGAAAAATTCACCAATGGATAGAGGTAAGCCAATCCGGAAATGTGATGGACATACAGCAGTAACTTTCTTGAAGGACATAATTCTGAGATATGGTTATCCACACAGTATCATCACAGATAATGGAACCAACTTTGTTGTGGGCGAATTTGCTCGGTTTTGTGCCGAGAAGAGAATTAAGCTGGATGTAGCTGCAGTTGCACACCCACAGGCCAATGGGATGGTAGAAAGATCAAATGCCTTGGTACTAGATGGCATAAAGGCTCGGTTAATTGCACCATTGTTACGCATTCCGGGTCGCTGGATAGATGAGCTCCCAGCAGTATTATGGGGTCTCAGGACCACACCGAATCGATCGACTGGCTACACACCATTCTTTCTGGTTTATGGAGCAGAAGCTATTCTGCCAACCGACATACAATATGATGCACCGAGAGTGGCAATGTACACTGAAACCGAGGCAAAAGAAGCCCGGGAAGATGGTGTTGACCTACTTGAAGAGGCCCGAGAGCTGGCCTTATCTCGGTTAGCAATATACCAGCAAAATCTCCGACGCTATCATAGCCGGAAGATCAGCCCTCGGGTGTTCCAAGAGGGAGATTTGGTACTGAGGCTGGTGCAACGCACTGCAGGCCGACATAAGTTGACACCCCCATGGGAGGGACCGTTCATTGTGAGCAAGGCTCTGCACAATGATTCATACTATCTTATAGATGCACAGGAACCGATGAAGCACAGGATGGACAAATCTGGAGAGGAAACCAAACGTCCATGGAATATAGCTCTACTCCGACCCTTTTACTCATAAAGGGCGCAATGTATGTATCTCGGTTTCTATATGAATGAAATGTCGGCACCCCGAATCAAGACTCGGGGATTGCCTCGTCTATATGCTTGTGTCATCTTTTGTTTTTTCATTTATGTTTTTCCTATGCCGAATGATTTGAAACCTTGCCTCGAAGTTCAAAGTACTGTATGCTATCTTATTGTGATCTTGTGACTCGACTGACAAATGCCAAAAAAGGCAGTCAAGAGCTGAGGTGATGGTTCGTAGTGAACATGAAAATGAACTCGGAGACTCGGCCAAAAATGATTCGGCATAGCTTGTTTACTAACCCTGTTTTTCATATTTGTTTATGTCGGATGACTTTAAACCCCAACTCGAATGTTATGAAGTATTGTATGCTATAATTCCTATCTTGTGACTCGACTGTCGAACGCCTAAATGGTAGACAAGAGCAAAGATTGACAAGTATAGTGAACAAGAAAATAAACTCGGGAACTCGGTTTAAATTGATCCAACATAAACCTCGTCCTGTTCGAATTAAGCAAAATAAAAGTAGTCTCGGAGGAACTTAAAATGTATATTACATCTGCACCCGGCATTCCGGGGATTTGACAGTTTGAATTCATCTAAGTAAAGCAGCGGCTTCGGAGGAAGGAGCAGCTTTGGTTGCAGGGACAGACCCGGATGACGCAGGAGCCTCGGTGGAAGGAGGAACTTCGGTTGAAGGAGCAGTCTCGGTTTCAGGGACAGACCCGGATGAGGGAGCAACCTTGGTTGAAGGAGGAACCTTGCTGCTTGCTGAGGCATCGATAAGATCAGACATAGACTTCAAAGAAATATCGGTAGCACTCTGTTTGGCCGAGTCAGCCGTTGGCTCTTTGGAGATCTCGGCAGCAGATTCTTTCGTAGTCTTAGCCGAGGCATCGGGAGTTGATTCGGAGTCATCAGACTCGGAGTCAGAGTCACCGTATTCTTGCTCAGAGTCACCTTCAGCGTTGACCTCTTCTTCTTCGTCGTCTTCATCATCCGAGTAAACCACACCAGGTTCAACAGACCGAGTGTTGGCAAACCTGGCCATGAAAGTGGCAGCTTCCCCACGCTTCGCGATCAATGCCGGGTCGGTAGCCCATGGGGAGCCATCATGCAGGGTACGCAAGCCATCGAGGTTGATTTCCTCATACCAAGACATCAGAAAAAGTAAGGCTGCGTCGGCCCCGGCACGAGCAGAAGAAGATCTCCATTCCCTTAACCGAGTCTCGGTTTGCTGCAAGCATGTGGATAACTCGGCAATAGTCTTGACACTGGGAGATTCGGGCCACAAGACATGGTAGGCTCGGATACTGGCGTTAAGAAGCTCGACGCCGATGCTCTTCAAGGGAGAAATGCGAGCTTGGAGTGCGATCAAGTGATCGTCGATATCCCAAGCCTCGGGTAGCGGAGCCCCAGATGCCTCGGCCCTCCTAGCTCGGGCCTTCTTCACAGTGTTGGCTGCTGCAGCTTGGCAATGCTCAAAGTGTTCTGAGAGCAAATAGGCTGACGCCGAATCAAATGAGATACCGACACAAAGTTTCATGTCAGGAAGATATAAAGAAAAAGGATATGATTCAGAAAACTTACTGTCCATTTCGGCATTGAGTTTGGTGAGCTCAGCCAGCCACTTGGCAGCATTTGCCTTGAGGGCATCCGACTCTTCTTCAGCTTTGGTAGCCTTAGCCTCGCATGCAGTCATATGCGCTTGAATCTTCTGGTCACCAGCGGCACGCTTCTCCAGAGCTGTCTTGAACGTGTTCCTCTCTTTTTCAGCTCAATCTTCTCTTTCTCGACCCGGTCAAGCTCCCGCTTGAGCCGAGTCACCTCGGACTGTTCTTCTTTAAGAGCACGCTTATGCTCCGTTTCCTTCTTCTTCAGTTCCTCCTGCTGGTTCTGGAAGGAGAGCTTAAGCGGCCGGTGCTCCAAGGCTAGATTCTTGAAGATCCGGCTCCGAGTGTTGGTACAATCCTGCCAGAAGGAAAGATGTTAGTGAGGGTAAAAAGAATCTCGGGGACTGGAGCCCGAGATTGATAAAAGATCATACCGAGTCAGCTAGACATGAAACTCGGGGACTGGTTATCCGAGTTTAATGTAAGCTCATGCCGGGTAAACCCGACATGAGACTCGGGGACTGGGAATCCCAGTGATTTTAACAAGTTAAGTTTAAATGATCGAGTTTTTGAAGATTCACGCCGAGTTACCTGTTACTCGGACGAGTATCAGTTACTCAGCCCGAATCTCGGGGACTATGGATGGTGTGACTATTGATCATTGTAAAGTAAGTGCTAAGTTCCGAGAGATTTACCTCGACAACCCTGCTAGCCTGAAGGGCCGAGACCTGCATGGAGTGTAGGGATTGTGCGACCAGGCCGGGGCCAACCGGGTGTGGATTTGCCGGAGTAGAAGAAACTTCGCTCGGGTCCGCGGCGTTCCAGTCCATCACGTACTGTCCAACCGAACCGAGGCTGTTATCACTCGGACTGCGAAGACTCGGAAGAACATGGCTGTTGACCCGGGGGCGGGAAATCATCTCGGAAAGGTCCTGGTACGCCCGGTTTGCTGTTGGAGTCATAGTAATTTGCTTGCTCTGGACAGTTGAAGGTTGGCCAGAGGCTTGCTGAGTTGGCACAGTTAGAGGCGGTGGTGCCGGGGTATGGACCGGCACTAGGGGCTGCTGCTGCTTCCGAGACTTGTCTTGCTGCAGCTTCTGCTGTTTCTCTTGCTGCAGCTTTTGCTGTCTCTCCTGTTGCTGTTTCTGGTCCTTCTCCTTCTGCCGCTGCGGCTTCTCCTTCTGCTGTTGCTGCTGCTGCTGTTTCTGCTGTTGCTTCAACTGTTGCTGTTGCTTGGTTTGCTTATGCTGTGCGCGAGGGGAGGGTCGAGGATCCAACTTAGACGAGGTCTCAGTCGGAGTCTTACCCCGCTCCGTCTCCAAATCCTTAAGGGGAGAGAGGGGAGATTGGTCTTGACCCGGAGCCGAGGTTTGCTCGAGGCCTTGGTCCCCTCCTAGATCCGAATCAAGATTCGGCGGCGGAATGTCGGCCGAGCTAGCGCGCACCGGGGAAGGAATTGCTCCTCCGGGGCTGCTAATCCCGATGTTGGCCGTCAGGGGTGGCGATGAAGGAACGGGAGACAAAATAGAGCTGTGGGTCTGTTTTGTGGCGATCGGATCGCTGCATAAACCGAGATAGAATGTTAACTCGGATGAGGTTAACTTCGGTTAAAGAAAAGAGAGAAAGAAGGAAAGCAGGAAAAGTTATACGAAGTTTATCTTACCCCTTGCTGGTTGGGAGGACCTTAGCCTTACGCTTGGTAACGACCTTCTTGGCTTTCTTAGCCGGAGGAGCCGTTGACCCGGACGCACCGGCGCGTTTCGGGATGTGCCTTACGCACCCGGATTGGCTGTAGCAGGAGGTGCAGACCATGAAATAGGAATAGCATCAATGGGATCTAGGATTTGACAATCATCATCTTCGTCGTCGGACAAGTCTTGAACGAAGACACGGGCGGATGGCTTACCCGAGGTAGAAGCCTTGGCACGAGGAACCGGCATATAATCCTCGTTGTCCGGATCTTCAGTCTCCTCGGGTCGCGCACGGCGATCTTTTGTCCATTTCCTGGTCTTCAGGTCCCCATCTTCGGTGGCTTGTCGGGTAAACAGCTGCAGGAAAAGCAAAATAGATTCGGATTAGTCAGAAGGTGCATCACCGAGATAAAAGTAGACTCGGAAGGCAGAGCTATGTCAATTCCAAGGTAACAAACTGACCGGAGGCGGAAGCCGGGATCGCTCAAATGGCTCTACGCCCCATTGCCAATCGTCCGCCATCTCGGTCTGCGCGATGGCCTTGACCCGTCTCCTAACTTGGGGGTGGGTAAGATCATGGGTGCTGACCCGGATAGGGTCCAGCAAACCACTCATGTGGCAAATCTTGTGCACACGGTACTGAAGAGGGTTGACTCGGCGCATGACGAAAGTCCTCAAGAGGTCGTCTGCACTCAACTTCTTTTCCAGCAGCCCCTCAAGGGTTTGGTGGATCAGTTGGACCTCAGGAATGCTGTCTTGCGGGTCATAGTTCCAGTTTAACTCGGCTGTGGGGGGAGCGATGTTGAACTCCGGCAGGTTGAGAACATCCCGATCAGCCGGGCTCTTCACATAGAAAAAGGACCTTGGCCACTTCCGGCAGGATTCTAAGCCGGTAATCCGAGGAAAGATGGAGTGCTTCCTCGGAGTGATGCTAGCTGCACCGCATGCGGTCATATCCTTCACGACCTCCTCCTTATTCGGGATGGTTTGCTTCCGGAGGCGGAAGTACTTGGCCCAGGCGGCAACAGTGGGCCAGAGGCCGAGGTACCCCTCCATGAAGGAGGTAAAAGCTGAGAGAGATGTAATGGCGTTCGCAGGGAGATGGTGAGGTTGTAGACCGAAGTAGTCGAGAAAGTCCCGGTAGAAGGGGCTAGCTGGGAGTCCAAATCCGCGCTGAAAGTGCGCAAGGAACACCACTCGTTCACCCGATTCTAGAACCGGTTCGAGTTCCGTTCCCGGAAGCCGGCATATAGCCTCGGCCGTGATGCGCCGGGTCTTGAGCAGCCAATCGAGGTCATCTTGCACCACGTCGGATCCGTCCCATCCGCCTCGGTTGCCAGGTGCAGCCAATGAGTCGGCCGGGTCGGGAGTACTGCGGCCTGACATCTCAGAGCAAAACCTACAAAAAAGTACAAATACAACCAAGATAAGTAACTCGGAGTTATGAATCTAGAGTCGGAACAAGTGACCCGGAGAAACAATGCAAATAACTCAGAAACCGGGACAAATGACCCGAAGAGCCGTGCAACAACCTCGGGAGTAGAGCACGGAAACCGAGGTAGAAACACCCGGAAAGATGATTCGGAAAGATAAGAGTTAAGTGATTCGGGTAAAAGTTACAAACATGAGTTTGCATGAATCTGTGAGCAAGAAAGATCTACCGAGCGAGTAAAAAAGAAGTAGAAAACATGGGTCTAAGGCAGAGAAGGATGAAACTAACAGGAACCGTGCCAGGACGTCAGTGCGAAGAAGATCTAGCAACGGATCTAGGCAGGTGCATCTGTGCGCAAACAAAACTAATCCTAGCAAGTCTAGTGTTTGAAGATCTAGAGCACCTTAAGGATGAACTACGAAGAGCATGCAGGAAGAACCCTCGAGATGATTCATCAAGAAAATGGAGATTGGGGAGCCATACCGGAATGCAGATCCCGCGGGAAGGAGTTCAGCGACGGCGGCGTGGTCGATTCCGGTCGTCGATGGCCGCGAAGCGCTCCCGGCGTCGTGCGAGGACGGTGTGTTCTTCACGGCGGCGTCGGAGGCGGAAAGGTTTTCGCAGTGGAAAGGGGAGCGACGGAGGAAGAGGACCTCACCGTTCCTCTTCCCCCTATTTTATAGGCGCTGAGGCGTGCGGTTGGCGAAGCGGCGAGAGCAGTTCCCCAAACTGCGCTCGAAACCGTCCGTTAGTGGGGTAGTGGTGGGCCCGTCATCATTGGCGCGGTTACCCAGGCGCCGCACAGGGTGGTCAAGCATGGTCAAAGGCTGTGTTTGGGGTGACCGGAGACGACACGTGTGATGTGTGCAACGTGCGATGCGCGGCGCGTGCAGAGGCACGGTCGGCCGTACGCGCAAATCAAGGCAAACCGAGATATCTTTGCATCCGATTTTGAGACTGGAACTCGGTGGAGTTAAAAAGAATCCCGTTGTGTCGGTTAGACCAAGTTGAGGAGGAAATTCGAACAAGGTTACTAATTTGACTCGGAGAAACTCGGCTAGACCGAGACATACTTGAGTCGGAAAGGCTGTTGGTTGGTTTTGTTTGGTTAAACCTGGTGTGGCCCTCCATCCGAGGCTGTAGAACCGCACCAGCTTTGGGGACTAATGTCGGGGGCTACCCCCGGGTGGGGTAAGTTGTGGTATAAAGAGCTCTAAAGAGTGGACCGGGTCAAGGTCAAACCGGGTCAACCAAGTCCCGGAGGGACCGAGACATGGCGTAATACAAACCGGCTTATGACAACCGGGTCACTTAGGCCGGGTCATGTTAGCTGAGTCACCTTAACCGACATATCACCGTCGGTCTGTTCTTGTTTATTCTCATGTGCAGGAAAGGGACGAAGATGATCCGGCACAGACTTGTCGGGTCAAGGAAGGAAACCAGGCATATCCATGCCGGATTAAGGAAGAGAAGAAATCTTACCTCGGATAGGAAGTCAAGGGATTTTGTCTTTTCGCCTGGCAGAGGAGCACGCCTGGCCGGAGAACCCGGAGCCTGACAGACCGACATCCCGGGATGGACAACCCGGATAAGCTGGGACAAGACAGAAAGGGTCCTGTCATGGCAGAGACGACCCGGGGATCCCGGAGGCGCGGGTCTCCTGCAGGAATCCAGGAGATCTCTGCAGGAGCACGTGAAGCCACCGTGGAGGACAGAGCCGTTGCCACCAGGACTGCTATAAGTACCCCTGTACCTCCTCCTGCGTGAGGGACGGAAGAAAAAAGAGCTCATTTGCCCCCTTTGTGTTTAGCTTCATCTTCTACCTCGTACCACTGTTCATAGTCTAGCAATACAGCTCAAGGAGCAGATCTTGTACTTGTGCTTGTGCTTCACCCATATACATCGAGAGATAGGCAGGAGTAGGGGTGTTACCTCCTCACGAGGGCCCCGAACCTGGGTAAATCGTGTGTGTGTGTGCTTGCGTGTTCTTGGTTCGATGTTCGTCAGTGCGCGCTTCTCAGCGTGCAAGCCCTCCCCGGATACCTCCAGCGTCCTTTCGGCCCCACACTTACCATACCCATGGCATATGCCGTGACACCACCATGACACCAGGGCATTGCCTCCCAATGAAACAATAATCCGCATTAGTGAGGCATACATGACTTCAAACATGTTCTGTGATGTCTTACTAACTGCTAATATAGAACCTCAATTGCTCGTATATTTGTTTTATCGAGTCTTAATACTCTTTGATAGTTGATTTTGTTTATTCGGTCTCTAATACATAACCGATTGGAGGAAGGGAGTGATATGTTTGTTGGGACTCTATATATGAAGGATAATGAGGTAAAGAGTTGTAAACCGATTGGAAGAGTAGCATGGTCGTCAAGAGTGTTATATAAGAACGAGACATTGGGTAGGGTTATGTTTACATGTCACTTTGTGTTGACATGCAACATGCTAATATAAATTGGTTAAGGGGAAAATGTGTACAACCAAGAATTTGCTTGAATTACATACATGTGCTCTATTTATTTCTCCTTCATATCTCGATTATTTGTCTTCAACAGGTTGTGACCTCGCGGGAGGTGTGAAGTGGAGCAGGACTTGACCATACCTCGCTGGTAAGGCTAGAGTTGTAAGATAGATTTGTTAGTGTTGAGTATGGGACTGAGGGAGGCAACCTTATTTAAGAGATTATGTTTGCAGAAGGAATAGGAGTTTGCCGCCAACACATACAAGGTTGGCGAACTAACCGGAGAGGTCATGGTTAGGAGGAAAGGGGACCACTACCAGAATAGAAACTCATGCCTATCGACTCTAGTGGGTGGCCATGAAGAAGAATAGACCATCGGTGGTTGTAGTTGGGGCAAGCCGACAAACAGTCAGAGTAAAGAGAGGAAAGTGGAATAAGACAACGCCCCTCGAAGAAAGAAGTGACGGTGCGATTAGATTTAGGTCAAAAGAAAATGTAAATTGATCCACTGTAGAGATCCAAAGGTCAGAATTGGTGACTGGAATTATATTGTATACCAAATCACACCACTGGAATTCATCACAAGGGAAATTATATTTCAACATAACGAACGGCTGAGATTTGCCACACACCGAAACGGATCAACCCAAGCCGCCCACAAATACTCGCGGAAACACCCCCAGAGTTCTCCGGAAATAAAACCCACTTCTCCTCCACCTCCATCTCCAGGCTGCCCCTTTCTATTTCTCTCTCCCAGCCGCTCCCACCACCGCCTCCTACTCCCGGTTGCCGCCCCCGCCTCGACGCTCGCCCGAACCCTAGCCGCCATTGCCCACGCCCCCATGGACGGCGCCGGCACCGGAGCGGCGTACACCGCGCGCACGGCGGAGGAGGTCTTCCGCGACCTCCGCGGCCGCCGCGCCGGCATGATCAGGGCCCTCACCGACGGTACGCGCGCACGCTCCCCCTCCCTCCCGAATCGGCTCCATATTCTCGCGTGGCTCTCCTGGATTCGCCTGATGGAGCTGTTGTTTCGTTTGCTATTGTTGCAGATGTGGACAAGTTTTTCAAGCTCTGCGACCCCGGTGAGCGCCTTCGATCTCCTCGGGTTCCCCGTCTGTCTCGGAGATTATGGAATGTAGAGGTTTCTTGTGTTCTGGTTGTTTGAGTTTGGTTGCTTCTGTGGGAGATTGGAAGCTAGAATTGGAGAATTTGGCTCTTCCTCTTTCTCTCTCTCTCACGTGGTGCTTGGAGTTTGGAATTATTGGTGGTTGCGGATATGGGTTTTGTTGCGAGATTGGTACTCGGGACTGTAGTTCTTCGAGAGAGGAAAGTATTCTGGGGGAACTTGATTGGAACTGGGGAATCAGTCTTCGTTTCTTGTTGGAGCGTAGCACTGCTGATGTTGCCATCAGACTGAGATTGGTAGATTATTAAAGCGAATTTTTTACTGAAACTTGCTGAATATAGTATAGTAGGCCAATTGGTGCCACTGGTTGACCAGTTGACTTTTGGTGTGTTCTGGTGTGTTTGCGGGTGTACATACTTGTGTATGCGTTGTACTATTAGATTCTTTACTCTCGCCATAGCCAATTCAGCGGAGTAGTGACATAATGCCGGGACTGGTTAGTAGTTGCACTGAATACAGCAATGCTTCTTTCGTTGCATTGATAAAACAGTGCATATGGTTGGTTGCTTGCGTTATTTACCCTATTCATGTTGGGCAATTTACCCTACTCATCTACCAACGTGAGGTTTCGGTCGCCTACCATTGTTGAACATTATATTATGATTCGGTCCAGATCGCTATATGCATGGCATTTGCACTCCAATGAGCAACTGTACACAGTAGTAGAGCGACCTCTAAGCTCCAAGCACTGTAGTTCTGGGCATAATTATTCAGATTGATGCTGTACAGGGTATTGCTACTCCTACTAATTCCATTTGCTTTGAACAGAAAAGGAGAACTTGTGCCTTTATGGATATCCCAATGAGACATGGGAAGTGACCTTACCAGCTGAGGAAGTACCCCCAGAGATCCCTGAACCAGCATTAGGAATCAACTTTGCTAGGGATGGAATGAATGAGAAGGATTGGTTGGCACTAGTTGCAGTTCACAGTGATTCCTGGTTACTGTCCGTAGCATTCTACTTTGGAGCCCGCTTTGGGTTTGACAAAGAAACTAGGTAATGATTCTACTATAGTTGAACTTTGCACAGTCCTTTCCCTCTCCTCGTGTGCACTCTTTCTTTTCTCCATTTTGATTACGTTGTGAACAATACGCGGTCGTGATTAATGTTATAGGATTAGTGACTGGAATTCCTGGTTCTTAGCTTGTGATTATTTTATTCAAATATGCCTTAGTGTGGACTGCTATTTCAAGTAGAATGAGTGCAATATCTTAAAAGACTGTTATGTGTACACCAAAGCAAGGGGTGACACTTAAATATTCTTGAGTCCTATTTCAATCACTATTGGTCTAATATTTACTGGAAGTTCTCTTTAACATAACACACAAGTACTATGGAACCTTAATTTACAGATGCGTGGAGTAGACTATTTCTGATAGACCTTTTATTTCAATAAAGAAGAGAGGAAAGGATAATCCACCTAACTCTCAGGAGGAAAATCTTTTACTGTTGCTCTGATGCACATAATCTCTTAATGTTATGGTTTTATATGGAATGTGTTATGTTCAAATTTCTTACTGCAGAATATGTAAACAAAATGGTATGTTATTATGGTCCCTAACATGTACTTAGAATTCTTACATTTGCAGTTATTTCACCTCGTCAGTAGCGAATAGAACACTAGAGCCATGTTTTAGCATGATGTTTTGTAGGCTATTTTGCTATTCTTGATTTGTTAAACGTTATTTATACCTTCTAGTATCTTGTTCTATCTTTTCATGTATAATATATAAGGCATTCCATATTTGAACGAACTACTATATAACCATGATTTTACTTAGTGGTCATTTCTACATTATTGCCACAAAAATACACATGCAAAGTTTAGGAGATTAATTTGTTAGTGCATCAAGCATCTCAACCTTTGTTTTAGTGGATATTAGTTTTGTTGCATGGAGAAATGGTTCTATTGTCAGATTCGCATGCTATTATCACTGCATATACTTTTGAACTGCTACTTGGAATATAAGCTTTAGGCGCAGTTTTATGGTTGTGCTTTTTATTCTCATCTTCTCATGTTATCGCACACTAGACTTCGGACTTGACTATGTTTTTTTAATAAAAAAGTGGATTCATTATTCTTGTTTTACTTGAGAAAGTGGATCTGTTACTATATGGAGTAGCTGCTGCCTTACTGCAGTTCGTTATGTTTGTGTTGTAACAGCATAATGGAGGCGGCGATTTGGCTCTAGGGTCTAGATGCACCCATTATGTAAAAAAAATTAGTTTTTTTTTTAAATGTCAAAAAATTTCAGAAAAAAATCCGGATGTACATTAGAACATTATGTGTTAGCACAAAAAATGGCATGGTGAAAAAACATTTTGTGTGAGCTGTACAAAAAGACAAAAATCTGACACGTATAAAGACATTTTCGTGCGTCTGAATTTGTCTTTTTTGCACAGGTTGCAAAAAATATTTTTTCTTCCCGTAACTTTTCGTGCTAACATAATACATCTTGAACTACATGCGAAATTTTTATTTTGAATTTTTTGACATTTTGAAAAATGTTTTTTGGGTTCTGCACCTACTACCCGTTGTGAATATCCGCAGCATAATGTACTTTTTTGCACAGAAGCATGGTGTATATATAATGCAACTCACATACATTTTGCAAAACTAGATTATGGAAAATAAAAATTGTTTCCAGGCACTTTAGTACCCAATGTTGTTAGAGGTTTTGCATGGTAACTAATTGTATTTTTCTTAATTGAGATAAAGCGATTTTAAGGATTACAAAATCTAGTGATCTTAAGCTTCAATTCTCATATTTGAGAGTAAGAACTACAATAAATCAGACATACACACATGTACGCCTCTAGCCACGCCCATAGTCACACACAAAGTGTTTTTTCTAAACTCTTTTCATGCACATTTTAATGATCAGTGGATTGAATCTTGTCTCTGAGACAGAATGTTTTGTTGTCTACCAGGTTAGGTTTACTATTCGACCTTTAAGCTATCTCTTGTAAACAATTCAAACTTTAAATGGTATTGGCAACCATGGTCATAACTGAATGACCTTGTATTTCTACCATAATAATGTTTTATCCACATCCTAAAATTCATCACTGACTGTCCATTTGTGTTTTATTCCTTTCCTCTTGCTGTATCCTTTTCCCATTTCCTCTTGCAGATGATGTGATATGTGATGAATGGTTAGGGCTTAAGAATGGGGTGTCGGGGTGAATCAGTCATACTGTTGTTCTGTGTACTTCCTACAAAGGACCTTTGCAGTTTTACTGTTCCACATGCCTTCTCATCTCCTTCAAATTTGTTAGCCTGATTGTGTCCCAAGTGGCTGATAATTCCGAGGATAATAATATTGTTTTCTTAGCTGAGTAAAAACAACCTCATGACCATAAGACAGACAGGCGAGAGGTTTCCTAGCCAGTTGTCAAAAATCACAGGAGGCTTGTGAGAAGGAATATCGAGGTTTACAGTACGATATGTACACGGGCCATGCATGAAATATTGGTTGGGTGTGTTGGAGACAAATCATTAGCATATCTTTGGTCCCAAGGGAGTATTGTATCTTTCAGAAACTATTTTCTTTGCAACTATGGGGGACTATTTGTATCTTGCCAAAAGTTTACTTTGCAAAAATGTTTACGCAGTCACACTGTACTCTACTGAATCTGTTATGTTTATATACATCTGTTTGTATTAGAACAAAGATGCTTGTTGTAATTGATTAATTTATTCTGGTCAGATTTGTCAACCTTCCAAATTTTCATTTTCATGCTACTTTATTCTCTTGAGCAGGAGGCGTCTCTTCAACATGATAAACAACTTGCCCACTATATATGAGGTAGTGACAGGAGCCGCCAAGAGACAGTCGAAGGAGAAGACACCCAACACCAACAGTAGTAGCAAGAGCAACAAGCCTAGTTCGAAAGTGGTACGTGCAATGCCTTCTTTTTTGTTACAAATGGGACCTGAATCTCAGCTGATCACACTTTGTGCCTGCAGCAGTCGAGGGCTGAGCCTCGTTCGAAGGCTAAGCTGTCAGCCCCCAAGGATGAGGATGAGGATAGCGGCGAGGACGGTGGCGAGGACGAGGAAGAGGAGCATGATAACACCCTGTGTGGGACCTGCGGGACCAACGACGGCAAGGACGAGTTCTGGATCTGCTGCGACAACTGCGAGAAGTGGTACCACGGGAAGTGCGTCAAGATCACACCCGCCCGGGCGGAGCACATCAAGCAGTACCGGTGCCCAGAGTGCGGCAACGGCAACAGCAACAGCAACAAGAGGATCAAGACATGAGCGTTGGACGAAAGTTTGCTTGCTGCCAGGAAGAACTCATCTTCGTTCTGAGCCAGGAAGAACCCATCCTCGTTCTGAGCGTCCGAGGTCTCTAGATATCATTATTCATCATCATGGCTTAGTTTCCTAGTCTGTAAGCGTGTGTTATTCTGTTTAAGAAACTTGAGATTTTCGTGTGTTGTTGACATCATCAGCCTGTAAACGCTGCCAACTGACCATTTCTTCATTATTCGTGAATCCTGTAGTTCGTGACTCTGTTGCCCGAAATTTGCACTGATCTTGAATTGCTAGAATTCTGTCTTAATCTGTTCATCATTCGTTTTTTCTTGTACTGTCTTGTTGCCTGTGTTGTTTTGTGTCTTGCAAAACAACACTGATGTATACTACTGCTTTTTCTTTAAGGGTTGATGTAGTACTGCTCAGTGCTGTATCTTTTGATGGAGGAGATGCGGGTTCCACCTGACAGGGATTTTTAGGGTTAGCCGGGCCGACGAGAGAGCACAATCACGGCGAAGCCCAAGCAGCAAAAGCTGGCCCGTCCACTATCACAGCCCAAACCAGCAAAATGCCATCCGACCGAGAACGATCCATCCGCCGCGCCGCATCCGACCCTTCTTCCTCCTCTGCTCCGGCGCGATGGCGCGAGTCCTCCTCCGAATATACACCCGCTGCTCCCCTCTCTACTCCCCCTCTATCCCGTGCCTCCGTCCGCACCTCCACAGGCACGCTCCCCTTCTTCCCCCGCTCCGCCTCCCCTCCCTCTCCTTCTCCGTCACCGCCGCCGCCGCGTCTACGAGCTCGCATGGCCCCAGCGGCGGTGAAGGCGGCGGCAAGGAGCAAGATGACCAAGGCGGGTACGAGGACTACCTGCGGATGAACGACGACGAGCTCATGGCGCAGTGCGACATGGGCACGTTCAAGTCGTCGGGGCCCGGCGGCCAGCACCGCAACAAGCGCGAGTCCGCTGTCCGGCTCCGCCACCACCCCACCGGCATAGTTGCCCAGGTTGGCTTCCATTTACTTTCATTAATTATCCGGTTGGTCTGCGAGTTTGCTGATCAAAACATAGTTGGTTAACTTTAGCTGTGATGTCTGGTTCGTTTATTCTGAGAGGTGGTTTTTTTTGTCATGTCAAATTGTCAATTAGTGATTCGGCAATGTTCATCGACCTCTGTAACACAAACACATGATCCACTAAACTTTTTTAATCAACATTTCATCCATTCCTTACTGAGTTCCTACTGTCTGAAGCCCCATTTAGTCCAAAATATGACAGCAAGTGCAATCACTTGCCCATTGAACTTCAGACTAGCTAAATGCCTGATGTCTTATTTTTCCTCCACGCCAACCATCTTGTGGTAGAATTAGCGCTTTTCTCCTTTCTTCTGTGTGATAGTTTATTCTAATTATGTCTCCCCACAGGCCGTGGAGGATAGGTCACAACATAAGAATCGTTCATCTGCCTTATCTCGGCTTCGGACCTTGATTGCTCTTAAAGGTAAGTGTATCAGTGTATGTGCTTATTTAGCTCGGAAAATGTTGATGTAATTTCATGCATACCCAATAGTATGACGCTGTAATCCAAGCAAGCAGGCTCAGCAACATATTTATTTCTTGCAGATGAGGACCAACCTAATGTTTCAATAATTATTAACTTGATCATCGTGCACTTAGCAATAATTTACATCAGAAGAATAATTAAGCTACGTTTACATGATTCATTTCCGTTTTCAATTTCCATGCCAGCCGTGCACCACTTTGATTGTTCACCAACTCAATCTTATCAGTTAGGAGACCGATAAACCTCGACGACTACACTCCTCCGGTTGAGCTTCTTCAGATACTGCCCCTGAAGTCTACCATTCGATCAAAGGATGTTGGCAACCAAATTGGCCCTAATAACATAAAATTTTCTCCAGTATGATTCTCTTTTTACTTATATGCAAGTGCATTTTTTTATTGCACACTCAGCGTTGCCAATTTGAATCCCTTATTTTCCATATTCTCCTTTGGTGAGCAGGGAATGCAAGCTTTATTAGATATTCTAAATGCTGTTGAAGGTTCCGTATCAGAGGCAGCGAAAATTCTAGGGTAATGCATAACTTTCTTGTCGTTCTGGGAGTTTAACAAAGTTAAAAAACAATACACTGAGTGTTTTTTTATCAAAAAGCCTAGTTGTCAACATGTTCATTCCATTTGGTTTTATGGAGCCACCTTCGGTGTAATATGTTGAACTATTTGACATAATGCAGCCTAAGCACTGGTGCCCTGTCAAGGTTAATTTTGTCAGATGATTCTTTGCGAGCGGCTGCAAACGAACTGCGAGCCTCCAAGGTATTCCTGCAAATCATTGTCTAGCCGTTTATACATGTTTGAGTCCTGCTCGTTAATGAAAGAACAGCACAAATTACATGCAAAAGATCGTCATTCCACAGTTCAGTCCCAGCAATACCCGGTCATGTCACTCAGGTCTCAGGGTACCCAAGCATATGTGTACCAGTATGAGATCTCAGTTTCCAAATCGGTAGATCATTACATGATCTCTTGCTTCACTGCATTCTTTAGTAATAAGATTATTTGAGAAATTATGTTAGTTAAAAATATTGGTCAGTTTGTGTGGGAAATATTTTTGCCCTATGACTCGATCAGATCCTGAGTTTCAGTATTGGCTGAACTCTAAACCCAATACGTTTCAGTTTTCAAGTTATGTTGTTTGCTGCATGCTTGCTACACTGAAATGAAGATGATACTAACCGTGTATCTGCCTCTGCAGGGACTGAAGCCACTAAGATGATAGTATGATACACTTTGTAGTGTTGTCAGCTTCAGATGCGACACAGGTGCCAAAGTGCTTATTACTCATGATTTCATGGCATGCCTGAGCTTATACCCAATTCATTGGGCAAGGAATGCAATATACTCAGAGCTGCTGTCAACAAGGCTATCATGCCGACTTGTTTGCTGCACAAATTTGTGACCTTGTTGTCATACAGTGCAATTGTACTCTCATGTATTGCCGTCGCTAGATGATGCGATGAACAAATTGGAGCTATTTAATATAATTTAAGGGATGTACAACTTTTTATAGTAAACTACTTATTTCCATTCGCTGGCAATTGCAACGATAAACAATGCTCCATTTTCTGTGTAAAGTCTGAACTTAACAAAAAAAATGCCATGTTTTCATTGGCACAGAAAGAATGTTACATACAGGCAATCTATCTCATGTGTATGCTACATGTTCATTTTTCTAGTTTCCAAAATTGTGGAAGGGCACAGGAATGCTGTGCTGACAAATTCATACATGTGCCTCTCAAATCAAGTAAATATTGCTAATGTCAGCCCTATTTCTCGGTGATCAAGCGCTCGGCTAGGAGCAAGTCATCAGGAGTTGTCACCTGCAACAAGTTCACCTTTTGAGGATCAATTTGTTCAAAATTAACAGTTCAGAATGTTATATATGACCAATATAATACCTTAATGTTTGTATAAGAGCCCTCAGTAATATAAACAGGATGTTTCAAGTATTCTACGATTGAAACATCGTCAGTGACCTCAAGGTCATCCCTGTGTGAATGCAAAATTTATTTAGCAAGGAGAAATAGGAATAGGCAGATCAAATGGATTATAATTACTGTGATCCAGCTAACCTTTTAACAAGCTCGAAGCCATCTTTGAGCAAATTGGGCTTCATCACCTACAATCATAATATATTTTTTAGTCATATCTGTTTTCCCACAAATACAAAAATGAACATGAAAATAAAAGCCATGAAATATTCCTGTTGTAGAGGTAATACTATGATTACCTGTGGCGTTTGCATTTCCCATAGGGTTTTCCTATCAAGGGTTTTAACCACAAAAGAATCGGTGTTGGCCTGAACAGAGGGAGAGGGGGAGAAGAGCATTATAGTTGCACAACAAGAATTTCACTGAAGATCTTTAAGCAAGGTATTAGGGAAAGCGAAGTTGGTCAAGGATCTTTGCAAGCTCATTGTATTGATGATTATATGGATGGATAAAGCAAATAGTTACCTCCTTTATAGTAGCTTTGACAGGCACACCAAGAACAGCTGCTCCATGCACTGCAGCATCTTCTAAGACCTAGCCAGTAAAAACCAAAATAAATATTATTCCTTGATCGACTTGCGAAGCTTGTACATATATTGCCTTTTTCTCTTTATAAAGTTAGCAACCAGAAAATATAATATTATGAAATACAAAGCACCAGGAAGTAAGAAATTCTCCAATTATTCTCAAGGCAGCACTAAGAATTCTAAAGCCAGATAATTTATCCTGAGCAGCCATACATGTAGTATATATGTTCAAAAGAATATCAGTTGCAAGGGAGAGTTTTCTGTTGGTTGGTAACCTTTTTGACGTCTTCAGAGGATACCAAGGGTCTTGCAGAATCATGGACACAGACAAGTTCTGAATCCCCATCAATTTCCTGCAGACAATTTTGTTGCTTGTTCATGAAGATATCTACAACATTTATGAAAGGAATCAACATAAGCAGTAATGCTGGAGGTGAGCTACCACTAACCTGAAGTCCATTAAAAACAGAGTCTTGTCTCTCTTTTCCCGGGGATGTAAATTTGATAGGTATTTGCAAGTTTTCAACCGAACCTGTGAAAAGTTAATTCATTGAGAATCTTACTCGGATGGAATAACTTAGTAGTCTTTAACTTTAGTCACAGAACTTAATTTTAATAAATTATAGATTCTTAGTACATAAAAGCATAGTGATCGAAGACAGCGAATGTAGGATGAGTCAGGATATCGTCATCAGAACCTTCAAAAACATTTTTGTAGGATGGATCACACACCACTACAACTTCTTTCACTTCCTTCATCTGACAGAATGTCCTTAAACTGCAGGACAAAGATGCAAGGATTTCATATCTACATGGAACTGCCAAATCAAAGAACTGGAAAAGGTTATCTTGTAAAGAAATGAACCTGTGCACGGCAATTGGCGCCCCCAGCAGTGGTAGGTACTGCTTAGGCATGTTTGCCTGTTGGAAAAGGTGCAGAAAATTTAGGGACACCAGTCATCCAGAAAAAAGGATATGCTAGTTCACTGCGAAGTACTGCATTTTTTCATCATCATGATGAATTACACTTGGCTTGAGGACAAGAGCCACTCATGGAAGCTAAGTTTGGAGCATGATATAAGTAAATTACCCCCATTCTCTTCCCTTGCCCTCCGGACAAGAGGATCACCGAAACGCTCCTCTCCTTCACAGCCTCCTCGCCCTAGCAAAAACAAAGTGATGTTGGTTTCAGCAACTCCTCTTAGTAGTAAAAATGGGCACCACCTGCCGAAATCCACCGCACGCACCTGCTCGCCGTCCGGTTTGGCGGCACAGACGACCCAATCCGAATGCCTCGCGCTACTCTGCGGAGCAACCCCGCAGCTCCCACCTGAATAACACATGTCAAAAAGAAGGGCGAAGGCCTCAGCATAGAAACAATCAATTCTGAGATAGAGATTAGAGCTCCGGGGGTGTCAAAGCGAACGGAGAAGTGGCGATTGGGCTGGAGCAGCCGAGCCATCCTTACCGATCCGAAGGCGGCGCCCGCGGCGGGACGCCGGGAGCAGCACGGCCGTGGGGGAAGACGAAGGCGTCGTCGGGGCGGAAGGGAGCCGCGCGTGGAGGTGGTGGCAGAGGTGGAGCTCCATTCCGGAGGCGGTAGATGGGGTGGAGGACTGGAGTCTGGAGGTGCTGCTGGCGATGGGCGGCACGGAGGCGACAAAAATTGAGCGGAGGCATCCTGGAACGGGAGTGGAGTGGAGGGTGTGCGCTGATGCTGTCCATTCCGGTCAATCCCCGCCGTCCGTTTTTTTTTTCCATCACGTGCAGGTAACTCGTATATCGTTTAACGTCAACGCGTCATAGGCCTTTCCAATAATTAGCTAGGCTGCTGAAATCATTTCCAATCGAAGATGAATCAGGGAATTCACCGTGTCAGTTTCACGAATACAGTGTATATCAAAGATGAATCCAGCTAATCAGCTGAAAACAATCAACACTTGACAAATAAAATTACTCCCAGTTCCAGGTATGCTGCCTTGCTTAGTATTCCAGTAGTCAGACTTGCTTCATTCTTTTCTTCCTCAAATAAAAAAGGCATGGAGATGCGATCTCAAGATGAATCGTGATAAACCAATTGCTGAGCGATCCGTGAATTATGCTGGTATGCATACTTCTTAGCCCAGTAAACATAGTTGACCAACCCAGCCAACCCAACCACAGCGACAACCCAGTAGAACATGTCAAGACGGCCGTCGTCCAAGCTCGCGCCCTCCACCCTCCCTGCCGGCCACTCCTCGTGGCCACGTTCACGACCTCCACCAGCAGCGTGGCCACCAGCGACGCGAGGCCCAGGTCGCACCAGAACAGCGCCTTGCCGATCGACTTCATGCCCCGCGGCGCCTCGCTGTTGAAGAACTCGAGGAGGCCCGTGAAGGACGTCACGTCCGACACGCCGAGCAGCAAGAACTCCGGTGCCAGCCAGAACAGGGACATCTTCTCCTCCACATCTTCCCTCCTCTTCTTCTCGACGACCGCCGCTACGACAGGCGCGAGCGTCACGGAGGCGAAGCCCACGCCGACGCGCTTCAGGTGGGTGACGCCGCCGGCGTAGCCCGTGCGCGGGCGGAGGAGCGGCACGAGGAACCGGTCGTTGCGATGCCATCTGGAACGCGGTGGGGAGGACGAAGAGCGTCGCCGCGGGGGACACGTGGATCCCGCCCAGCCTCGTGTCCGTCATGCCGCCCTGCTGCACGGTGAACGTGAAGAGGATGATGTCCGGCGTGTACCCGATGATGGAGCTGACGAAGACAGGGATCGGAGCACCTGGAGCACGGCCTTCGCCTCTCCTCCACCTTCGCCGCGCTGCAGACTGACCAGGCTCCGTTGTTGCCACTGCCACGGTTGATGCAAGCTTTGTCGAGGAATCTGGCAACATGCGTGCAAAGAGTTTTATGCCAACTTGATAAGACGTCCCAACAGAGGTCACAAAACAGTTCCGTTTCAGTGAATCTTACTTGAGATTGTTTGTTTGAGCGAGTACGTCGACAGAACCTGTCCATGCACCCTTAGGAAGTTCAAGCTTCCTGTTCCTGAATGCAACCACAAGAACCTGGGCATGAGAGGCAAGATGGTTAACACATTTCATAGGAATGGTGGAGCACGAGTAAAGAGCACACAACCTGCAGAATTCGAGTCAGAGGGCTTCCTTCCGACACCTGGTTGCGGTAGAAGGGGAGACCAGCTGCAACTACGAGCAATCCGAGCAGAATCAGGATGGCGCACACCCCACCCTATGTAGTTCTCGAGCCACACGATGAGAACCAGCCCTATAAAGCCTCCAAACGAAACACACCTAAAGCCCAGGTCATGGCAATTGGATTTTACTGTAAATAAGGAGATGTCAATACCAGCATTTTACACCAAAAGGCATCTCGTCTCTTCATATCCACACCAATTGGATTCTATGGTAAAGGACATGCTAGATTAGGATTCTATCTTTCTCAGTACTTGAGATGTGTATTTTAACATGATAAGTTATAAGACAGTTCTAAGTTTCATCACTCGCTCCAGATGTAAGAGGCGCATTTTTTTTTCAGTTAGATATATTTAGAGTCCATTGTCACCATCTCCCTGATAATTTTATACACCCATATAGACATTTCAGCTTTTGAAAACGTACTTCAGCAAGCATATAACACTTTTCATCAGTGTTGGTGGCAGGATCACATAACGGTTAGAAGAATTACAGTACAAAAAAATATTTATGATAGGTTGGCAGCGGTCTATGCAATCATCTTTAGTTCCGATCTAAGGGTAGTAAGATTTTATATCCACCTCTTTAACTGATATAGCTGCCTACGTTTCACAAACCATTGATAAAGCCGAGCCAGGTATTATCATCGTCTGTATTGCCGACACGGGTTCTCATCAGAATAAGTAATACAAGGTGTAACAAGAGAACAGTTCCCTTGGATCATAACGGAAAACTAGAGTAACCATGTAGTAGATAACTGAAGAAACAAAATGCATATTACCAGGAACATAAACGGACCAAAGAAGAGCGTAGTCCTAGCGCGAGTAATGTACGAGTCCGATAGGAAAGCCCCTATGAGCGCAAACCCAGACGTTGCGCCGATAAAATTGGTGGCCGTGGTTGCAGAGCCCGAGACCCCCATATTCATCGTCCCGTGGAGATAAGTGACCAGATTCAGCAGGTTCGGACGATAACCACGTTGGTAACCACAGTCATAACTACAATAAGGAATCACTGCTTCAATGTTTTTAACTAGTAGCATTGAATTGGAGAAACTGATGGCATGGCCAGCGTATGAAAATATGTCTGTAGGCAAGGACTCGGTGTACGGGTGACTTACCGCGCAGAAACCATGTCGCTCTGACTCCGCCATGCACCTGTTTACTGATGGATCTCCCCCTCCAATCCACAAAGCCTCCAAGTGCCATGGTGCTGCTTCTTCCTCCTGGTATTACTGCCTGGCAGCTTGCCTGCATGTGGCATCCTAGACAATAAGAGGGGTACATATGTTACCAGGTCAAAAGGCATTCACTAATGCTAAAGTAGAAAGAACAAGTCCACAAGTACCAACAAGCAGATATTGCTATCACTGTATCAACCTGAGGGCGACATTTAGCTCCAGATTCATCGTTAACAGTGTCGAACACCGTTAAAAAATTGTCAAACACTAGTCATTCTGAAAGTTAATTTCCTTCAAAAAGAACACTAGTTCAAGGCTGAACCCAACTTCAAAAGGCACATGAGAGAAGAATACTGTTTCAGGCTTGTAAGAACGGGCTGTGATACTGCAGCATCTGTCTGTGCCATGAAGAAGAAAAACTTGAACCTCAGGAGTCCAGTTCTCCAGAGTATACGTGGAGAATCTGAGAGGTTTACACAGGCCGATCTTCAGGCAGAATGACAACAGCAGCGCCAAACACATTCAAGATCCAACCAGACATGGAACGGAATTCTACCAGCTGTACTTACTCTGGTTTAGCACCAGACACTGAAGTTGCAGGGGCAGAGAGAGATATACTTTCATAGGCATAGACAATCGCCACACAAAGTCACAGACACAACCAAGCCAACCCATCACACAAGGCTTGAACTAGCAGTAAAAGCTTCTGATTATTACAACAAGCATGTATGTACAGGATACCCAGTGCACTCTGCATCGACATAAACTTTTCCATTTGGGAAAACTGGAACTTACATGCAGCCCTAAGAGGTGGATGGGGAATAGTTCTCAAAGACTTAAAAGTACACAGCCCTGGTCAGCAAAAAAGAAAACAACTCTTCGAAGATTCTGAAAGTGACTCCGCAGCCGACGAACACCATACATAACCAGTTACAGACTAACAGTTAGATGTCCTCCGTCAGAGAGCAGCAAACATAAACACGAGTCCCTCTACCTACTCATATGCAGTTAACAGTTGGAAGTCGCCTTCACCTTCTCTTCTCATGGCTCACCATAAGCATATCCATATCCCACTTTATTTTGGCACCTGACATGTTTGAAACGGGAAATGGTTGGTCAAACTGGTTGCTACATCTGTTAGTTCACCTGTAGTTGCTAAGGCAGTTCAGAGATTGTAAGAAATGATAGGCTCATTGATTCACACCTACGCCGAGCTCCAACATTTGCTAGTTCAGCTATTAACAACTCATCAGCATCCCGTCAGTCTTGTCAAAAAGTTAGCCTGACAGATCGAGATGGTATCATCCTGTCGGTGGTAAATGAAAACAGTAAAATCAATGCGGTCTTGTGACGCACAATCGAGCCTTCCCAGGGTTAAGAAGTGACTCTGACATTATCCAACCCTGACGTACAACGAAAAGGAATGTGGTTAGCCATGTAGCGAGTTTTTCATTCAAGTGGCTTGTCACAATCATATCTAGTAGTTGGAATGTTGATAGCACATTTATCACAAAGAAGAGTGTTACCTGTTCTTTTGCTTTCTTCCTGAAAGTTCCATAAGAGGATGAGACAATTTTGGAAGACTCTGCAATGTGTGCCAGGAAATCCATGTTTCTTGGGTGCAGGTTTCCATAAAGATCTGATCGACTGGGGTTCATCCTCTTCCGTTCATGTGTTTTATTAATAAAGTGCAGCAACACATGAGCCTATAAAAAACATTGTTGTCAGAACATAGGATAATTAGGAACCTTAACACACCTAAAGCCCAGGTCATGGCAATGCAAACAGCTGCTTACATGGAAAGCAGCTTTCAGAATGTCATCTGGCTTTGCTTGGTCCTTGAGCAAAGCATAAACTTTATCCTTCGTTGGGTTATATGTTACCATGTATCTCTCATCCTATAATTAAGATAGCAGGTATTGGTCATACTGAAAGTCAGGATGCAGAAAATATACTTTCTAGTGGCAGGGGCTTGAGGATGTACCTCAAACAAAGGCCTTGTGGCAACAAATGAAACAGGTTCTTGAAATGCTTCTCCAAATCGTGATCCTGAAAGAACGTGTCGGACTGTGAAAAACCATTCCATGTGCAAATAAAGGGCCACACAAGAAACACTAGTACAAACCTATTTCGACTGGCTCATGCCGCCAAGGATGAATAAATATTGTCTCCTGCGAGTTCCCTTCCTTCAACGAGGGAACATACCCTGTACCATAGGAAATTGGAGATTCAAGTACTAAACATAATCGCAATTAAGGCAGCAGAAGCACCTAAAAAGGGATTTCAAATTAGAGTTTTCACAGATTATAAAAGGTCCATATTGCAGTCTCGAGCTCAATACTGTAAATGTAAGGGAAAAAGGAGAATCTCTAGCCTTTCTTTTTTATATGTAGAATGTAAATCTATAGTGAGTCGAAACCATTGTGCCAACACACACCAAAGTTTTACGATTTCACCATGCTTAAGCATTGTTCAAAAGGAACTTGGTGCATGTGATGTATTTTCTAAGCCTTTGGAACTCCCTACTTTGTTGTGGGCTGTGGGAATATTATATTTGACTTCACTTTAGGAATTATTTCAGAGGTAAGTGCCACTTTACTAGTGCAAATAATTAATGATAAAGATAAGCCATGTGGCCATATAAATTCAGAAACATTCTTGAACCTTTCCAGAACAATTCAAAACAGATATTTGTGACATACCTGTCTTAATAAAGGAATCCACTGCAACGGTAAACCTTGCCCTGTTTAGGGTATTCAGCACAACAGACCTCACCTGGTAAGAATCTCAGTATCAACATATGGCTTACAAAGTGAACAATTAGACTCAAGAAATGAAGTTTTGAAGTGAACCTCATGATATGAACTCAGGAGATATCCACATGACAGGAGGGCAAATGAAGTCACCAACGATGGGTTCCGTTTTGTGATAAAGATGCTCAAACCAGTGCCCATCTTCAAGCGAAATAAACAAAATGAAGTCAGAATTGCTGCTCAATTAAGTGAACAGATGATATCATGTACTCATGCAACCATGAGCTTTGTCATATACACACCAAAAATATATGTCAGTAAACAGCCAAGCTCAGCTGCACCTGATTAATGTGCAATTTACAGAAAGCGCTGTGAAGGAATTATAATTACCAGATCTGCAATATTTCCCACGGATTCTCCTTTAGCAGTCACATCTCCAATATTTTCGCCTCTTGAATAGGCCTTGTAGATTGGAGTGCGAGTTGAGGTTGATGTAACAGCAGCGACATTCTAAAATGTTGCACGAGCAAACAGAATTATTCATCAATACTTTAGAAACGAAGTAGTGAGTCTACGAATTAGAAGTCCAATTGTTGCAACTTGGAATAATTAACAAGGACAGACCTTTACGACATTTGCAACGCAAGCCATAGGCAAGAAAAACTGAGGGAAGGCCGAGTAGCTAACTCTATCCCAGCGCCTATCTCCAGCAAGAGATCACTAGAAAAGCGGAGCTACAAAAAAATCAGTTTTCAGTTAGTCGTGCACATGGGACCAAGAAATAAGAAACGGTGTAGACAACTAGATACTACACAAATGTAAACATGCTTTCACATGTTTTACCTGCTTTAGGTCATTGTCAAACTTCTTTCCTTGTCGTGCAAAAAGCATTTTTCCAACACGTCCAGCCCCGTCCTGAAGCAATCAGAACTATATGATTAGAACGGAGCATTTATGTTTGCTTACCAAGAATAAGAAGCATCAGCCAAACAGAAGATATTGCTATCAGATGGCCAATAACTCTAGAAGGATAAGAGGTTCATGAAGTTTATGTTTATATATACAACTGCTCTAGTACAAAACAAACCTTCTAACAAATTTGTGTTTTGTCTTCAAATGAATCGGATAAATTCGACAGAAAGGTAGCCGAAACAAATAGATTCTTTATCAGACATGATTTGTTTACCTTGAGGATCCAGTTGATAGCAATGGCACCCGGGGTTACCTTGCTTTGAGAGACTCCAACAGAGCTCAGCAAGGTTCTTGTTGTGAACACCCCCATCGCCCCACCAAAGAAATGCTGAGGGGTGAGAAAATGTTAACATGATACATTTGACTGAATAAAAAAAAAGGATACCAAACACAAGTTCTAAACTGTACCTTCAGAGCTCTCCAGGTCATGTATGGGACGTATGAAGGAGTAACACTATCTGGAAACCCTTCAGGCACAACATATGATCTTACGAATGCCATAATTTCCTGCAGCCACAGTGTGTAATGGAGTTATTTATTAAACAAATATGGTCAATGTAGTTTATTGCAGATGACATAACTGTGGAATAATTTCAAATTTCCACACTGTACTAACAACGGAGAACCCTCTAGTAGGTAAAAACTATTAGTACAAAGCGTAACTCCAAAATAAATTCAACCAATCCATAAATTTTCGCTAAAAACAAATATAATCAAGTGAAAACTTCCATATGTGTTTTAATTCTAACAACACGTCCGCATGTATTAACCGGGAACACTTTACAGTCAGCAATTAAGTTAACCTCGCATGTAGTACACTATAGGTTCAAAGTTCCCACAAACCGTCTTGTCCCAACTAAAAATTGACGGCGAAAACAATACTACGGACTAAAAAAATAGTTTCTCTCGAAACAAAGTCATACTAGTCCTGGAGGTACGACACAATTTAATTTCCCGGTTTCACCTAAATTGCCTCGAAAGTATCGAAGCCAGTACACTCCCAGGGCAAAATCAGAGTCACGAACAACCAAATCGGCTGACGGCTACGCCTCCTACACGTCAAATCGCCCAAAATCCACAACCAATTCTCCAAATCAAACTCGAAACCTAGCGGCTAGCGCAACCAAAACACAACCAGCAGCAAACATGTCACGATTCAACCAAAGCAAGCGCTCACCTCGGCCGGCGGCAGCGGCGACTGGAGCGGGACGGCCCTGACGGAGGCGCCGAGGGGCACGGCGGACCCGCCGCCCCTGCCCTTCCTCCTCCTCCCCGCGGCCCCGTCGACCACGTACTTCCACCGCCTCCCTTCGATCTCCTCGAGGCAGAGGAACCCCTCGAGCGCGGGCGCGGGCGCCGGCGCGTCGAGCCTGGGCGTGGGCTCGGCGATGGTGGCCCGCACGGCCTCGCGCACCGCGAAGCGCGCGTCGGGTGGCGACGGCGGCGGCGCCGTGACGGCCGTCTGCGTCGCGGCGGAGGTCCGCTTGATCCCTACCGCCGGCGCCATGTGCTTCCCGCGGGGGCGGGGGCGAGGCTCGGAGGGTGTGCTTAGTCAGGCGGGCGTACGCACGGTGGCAGAGGCGAGGGCGGAGTGGTTGGAGAGAGAAAAGAAACGGCGAGGAGTTATATTGGCGGAGGCAGCCGCGGAAATGCCAAGATGGAGGTGCGAGACAGGACAGAGAAGGATGAAAAGGTTTTATAGACCAGAAGTTTCTCCTTGCTCCGCTACGGGCACCAGCACGGTGTACGCACTTTATTGCTTGCCATTGACGGCAGGTCAGCTGGGTCCCGGCCGTCATGCTGATGATGAGGACGCCAACGCGGTGGTCCAGGGTGGAGAGACTTGGGTAGGATCTCACCCTTAGGTGAGATCGTAGGATCAACTTTTTTTGAAAATTCAAAACATGTCGAAAAATTCCGAAAAAAATAGACAACACGCATCTATGTTACATATGCAACGTCAAAAATTGGCAGCTCAAAACTCGACCTACAGTTAGAGAAACAAAAATGGTAAACTACACTGTGAATAGTGTCCAGATCTGAGTGACACTATTCACACCGAAATTTCTCTTTTTTGTCTCTCTAAGTATAAGTCGAATTTTGAGCTGCCAATTTTTGACGTTGCATATGTAACATAGATGCGTGTTGTCTATTTTTTTCGGAATTTTTTGACATGTTTTGAATTTTCAAAAAAATCGATCTCACCTAAGTTGAGATCCTACCCAAGTCTTCCCCGTGGTCCAGGTGGGGTGGCACCGGAGACGCAAACCGCTACGGACACAAGCAGTTGGAAACCCATTAGAGCATCTCTAGCATATCCCGATAAGACCCGGTCCGGAAAATATGTCGGGTGGGCTGCTTTCCTGTCCCGAACAGATACCGCATATCGAACAGGCACATAAAAGTTTATTCGGACCTCCGAAAAAGCGGCGGCTCCGGCACTATATACTCGGTACCGAGGGGCTTTAGGGTTCCACTCCCCCATCCCTCCGACATGTCATGTCTCCCTCAACCACTAGATGAGAACAACTCGGCGAGCAATTAGTCTTCCTCCGCCACACATCTCGCGTCGTGACATCGGAGAGATGGTCGGCTCCTCCATGCGCGGTTCTAGCAGGCACAGCGGGCGCGGTGGAGGTCGTGGGCCTCCGGGCGAGGATGAGGAGGCATGCCGCTGCCAGTCGGAGGATCAGGACGCCAATGTGGTGGTCCAGGTGGGGTGGCACCGGAGATGCGGACCGCTACGGACACAAGCAGTTGGAAACCCATTAGAGCATCTCTAGCAGATTTCGGATAAGTCTGGGGGCGTAAAATTCCAACCAATATGCGGGGTGTACTGTTTTTCTGGCCTGAACAGATACCGCATATCAAACCGAGGTGCTTTTGGGGTTCCACTCCCCCATACCTCCGACGTGTTTTATCTCCCTCAACCGCGAGATTAGAAAATCTCCAACGAACAATTATTCTCCATCCACCGCACATCTCGCGTCCGTAACATCGGAGAGATGCTCACCTCCTCCATGTGTGGCTATGGCGGGCACGACGGGTAAGGTGGAGGTCGTGGGCCTCCGGGCGAGGACGAGGAGGCATGCCGCTGCCACTCGGAGGCCTCGCGCGTTCGTACGAGGGTGCCGGTGGGAGCAACTCGTCCCTAGGAGCAGCGCGCCACTGCCCCCCTCCTCGCACGACGCGGAGACGGGTAGCTCCCGTGGCTGAAGGAGGAAGACGCCGGAGGAGGAGGAGGATGAGGACACGTACGAGCTGCCTCCATTGTCGGAGGGAGAATTCGTCGTCACTTGTGGAGGCAGAGATTCTGGTCGCTGTAGCATGGACGTGCTTGTGGAGGAACTGAGGTCAGACTTCAAGCGGACGAACGACGAGCTCACGCTCGCCACGGCCGCGGTGGAGGCAGGCGCTCCGGTGCTCGGGACCGCCTCCAAACCGCGATGGACGAGCATGAGATCGTATATGCGGTGCGCATGATCAATGAGATGGAGGAGCTCGGTATTTAGTTCAGATCGGCTGAAGAAGAAGCAGATCCCGTCATCCTCTAGTTTAAATTTCAGTTTAGTTCTATCATCTAACATCTCGCGTGAACTCTAATTTCATTTTGAATATGTAGTATCATTTCGTGTGCGAGCTCGAGCTCTCTTCGTACTGGATAAAAAAAATGGGGTCAGTATCCGGTATGAAAATGTAGGGGATCTACTAGAGATGCTCTTGCGACGCGGCTGGTGGCTGTTTGTGGGGTAGGATTGTTTCCGGGACCCACGTGTCTGTGGCCAAGTGTTCAGCTGGACCAGACCGGTGGTGGAATTGGAGGCGGAGATGGGGAGGAGTGGTCGGTCCATGGGCTGTGGAGATATTTTTTGGGGGCTTCCTTCCCTCTGCGGCGATGGCTGTGGGCCCGAGGGAATCGGAGCCAGAGACTCTGCCTCGTGCGTGCGGGCGTTAAGTACGAGGTGGGGGATCCGCCGTGAAAGTGGATGTGTTGTCTAAACCTGCACGCATCTGTGGCTCTCTGCTCCGCTAAATCACCATGGCTCACTGGGAAAAGACATGAGCACATCATCGTACAGGTACAGGTGTCGAGCAATTCAGCAGGTTACCGTGAACACGTGCAGAGCGCTCGCGGAACCGGCCGTGAATCCGTTTTCACGAGCTTGGGAACGCTTGTACATGTGTAAAGTAGGAACAGAAAACCAAAGGGACAAACCAACAATGCCGTTTCCTGTTCACGGCATCGCGCCAAAGGTTCTCAAGTCACTCTCGTTCGTCTCAGCGCTACCGGACACAGCGTTTGGCGGGAGCCATACGCGCACGGCCGAAAAAGAAATTGATCATCCCTACCGTGCGCATGGACGTCCTTAGGGATGAGCAAAATCCACGTTCGCACGCGGCCATGACATGTCGCGCGCGTGAAGCGGTGACGCCGTCGTGAGGCGAGCAGCGGCTGCAGCCGCGCAGGTGTCCAGCCGGGGCGGCGCTGTTGGGCCCGCCATGGCCATGTGGCGGCAAGACGACGGACCGCCGATCTTTACGTCCAAACGGCGGCCAAGTGTCCGTTCCTGCAGCCCTTCCAAACACGGCAGCGCGGCCTGCGCGGTTCGGCCCCTCTCGGTGGTTGGCCGCTCGATCGTACTATACCTCACCTTCTTCTCTTGTGGCCAATTTGGCTCGAGATTCACTTGCGGCTTTCTTTGCAGTAGTGTGTTTTGTGTATTTTTCTTCTCTAATTCTGAAAGCAAGTGCTAGCTGCCGCTCAATTAATTAAGAGGGAGTCAAAAGGAGGATGAAATTGAGCGAAGATTACGTGCGAGAGTTCTTGCTTGCTTAGTTTGACTTGCACACAGGACAGGTGAAGTTAGGTTGTTTGGTTTCACCGAACGAACGATGTTGGAAGAAGTTTTACAACTCGTCTAGCTAGTCGTATACGGCCGGCTGCCGAGGCATAGGAATCCACCCAATCCATCCGAGTGGCATGGTCAAGCTAAACTTCAGGTTTTTGCGCACCATGCGTCCTAACCAGCAGGCCAGCACGATTGGCGTGAGCTCCATCCATGGGGCTCGACTGATCAGGAATTCAGGATGAATAAAGAGCTACCGTGGTGATTAGTGAATGACTCCTCAGTAAGTCACTTTAAAATAGGGTCAACTTGTCCTCTGGACCCAAAAAAAAGGACTGTAAACAACGCTGGATTACATTTTCGCCCTTTAAATTTGGGGTCACAATGCACAAGGTGACTGTTGCGGACTTGCGGTGTTGCCTCGTTGCATACGCCAGGCGATCCGGTTTGACAACACCTTTCGCTAGGGTCGATCATTAAGTACGACCCTTCATGGCTTCATGACAAATCGTCCTAGCATTGTTGTTTCTCCATCGAGTGCGTTGTCTAAGCGATGCAAGCAATGCAAAGAGACAGCTGAAAATACCCTGCTGCATGCAGCTTATATTACGACTTCTCTACGGAGACTGACATAGTGTTGTTAGATACTAAAGAGGTAGCAAGTCCCGCTATCCGTCTAGTATATGCCGCCACACCGGGTACAAATTTCTTACTCCCGGGATCCAGTGATCCTCCATTTAAAAAAATAAAAATCATATTTGTAAGTTTCAATTTTTTTTGAAAAAAACTCCTGCATGTTGTTAATGATATGTCCCACAAAAGTGCAAAATCTCGGTTTGAAATATTTGATATTATGTGTTAGCCAGATATGTCACGTAGCGTGACATATCCTCCTGATTCCTAAATCGCGGAGAGTCCTTATTAGTGTGATCTCCCATTTATGGTTAGGATTGTATTTTGTCTATATATCAATGCAATGGAAATGCCCAAGCGTGGTCAATTCTCTCACATGGTATCAGACTAAAAATCCTCACCCTAATTCGCTTCCGCCTCCTCTCTCCAAAACCCTAGCCGCACCATAGCCGGCCGCCGCCGCCAGCCTTCTCCTCCCTCTCCCTCTTCCTCCATGGCTCCCGAGCCCCACCCCGACGCCCCTCTCTGGGCGCAGGCCACCGCCATCCAGAACGTCCGCTCGCTGGTTCCGATCGTCCTCGATCTCAAGGTCCCCTCCTTCCCCAAGTGGCGCACCTTCTTCACCATCGCCGTCACCACGTACGCGCTCGAGGATCACCTCACCACCGCCACCCTGCCGACCGACCCCACATGACTCCGCCTCGACGCCACTGTGCTCCGCTGGCTGTACGGTTCCATGGCGATGGACATCGTGGACCTTGTCATGGCCACGGACGCCACCGCCTACACGGTTTGGACGGCCGTCACCGGGCTCTTCAACGACAACAAGAAGTCCCGCGAGATCTACCTCGCCGACAGGGCCGGTCCATACATATTCGGGGCCCAGGGGCGAGACAACAAAATGTGGCCCTTGAAGGCGGCTAAAAATTTAGAAAATATTGTATTTCAAAAGCATTTCAATATATAGCATAAACCGATGGTCTTTGAACAAGGACAATAAAACACGCACCACAAATTATTTATTTATTTATAATGTTTTAGAGAACTCCGTCATAATGGTAAAGGAAACAATATAATTCTATAAAATCGCTCTGCTAAGTGGCACGAAGAGACCATAGTTCAGCTTGCTATTTTTTTTCTCTTCCTTTTCTACCAGATAAACAATTTTTAGCAGACAGGAATAAAAGCACCTGGATATGGGCATATGCTCGATATTGAATTGTGTCGATGTAGGTTTCTTGATCTGTAGGCTGCAACACTTAGCACATAGACGAAGGAGAAGATTGCTCGCTCATTCCTTGTGTCCCCTTCACATCTCCTGATCTTCTCACTGCTGAGAGTTAATTGCAAAAAACTACCACATTTGGGGTTAGGGTTTAAAAAAACTACCACTTTACGATTTTTTTGCAAAAACCACAGTTTTTGGGGTAATTGGTGGCAAGCAGCACTGATTGCTCAGTTGCCACGCTCTAAGTGGAATTATGACAAGCGGGGCCCACACACTGATTGCGTCGGTGGCGGAGGAAGCCCACGGCCGGCACGCAGCGCGGCGGCGCCCCGCTGGTTGCCGCATCTCCTGGCTGCTGGCCCCTTAAGGCGCCCCGTCGGTCGCCGCATCTCCTCGCCCGGCTCCCCGCTGGTCGCCCATCTCCCCGGCCGGCGCCCCGCTGGCCGGCACGCAGCGCGGCGGCGCCCCAGTCCGCCGCCTCCGCCTCCTCCTTGACAACTGTCCTCGATGGCGCTGGCGCCGGGGACGAGTCCTCCGCCAAGCGCCGCCGCAAGCTGCAGCCCACGCGCGCCAGCGCCATGGTCCCCGTCTTCGCCGTCCCGTCCGCCGACGGAGCTGCTCCCGGCGCCGGCGGCAACCACATCATGCCCCAGGCCACCGCCGTGTGGATGGTCCCGCAGCCGGCCGGCGGCGCCAACCAGCTCACCCAATTCTGGGCCATCCAGTCCGCGCCCCAGCTCATCAACCTCGCCGGCGGCGCCTCGGCCGTTAACGGCAGCCCGTCTCTCATTAGTACAATAAGCACTGGAATTACCCCAACAATCAGTGCTGCTTGCCACCAATTACCCCAAAAACTGTGGTTTTTGCAAAAAAAATCGTAAAGTGGTAGTTTTTTGAAACACTAGCCCCAAATGTGGTAGTTTTTTACAATTAACTCCGCTGTTGACCACTCTCTATCAGATCAATGAAGTTTTGAGGAAGAAGGGCAGAATTGGAGATCTCATATGTGCAGGTTGAGCAATCAAAGCCGGGCTATTTAACAGTGAATCAAATTGAGGAACTAGATTAGGGGAAGGAGGGAGACGTACCATCTTGATGCCTTAAACATTATGGGGAATGCGGATGAAAAGAGAGATGATTGGGGAGCCAAATAGCGCCGTATGTTTCCATTAATGGCTGAAGACGAGCACAGAGGAGATCGATGGGGTGCTGCGAAGCGTAGATCGATTGATTTTCTATCTACCGATCCATTCTTTTGGGTTCGTGCTAGCAGTACAGTGGGCTTGGGCTTTTTTTTTTAGTTTCGTTTTCGTGGACCTGATACGTAAATATCCTATACTGGACTATTACTTGGGCTGGGCCCCCTAACTCCCTGGGGCCCGGGGCGGGCGCCCCGTTGCCCCGGCCTATGGGCCGGGTCTGCTCGCCGAGGCGTTCCGCACCATCCGGCAGGAGGATCGCTCCATCACCTACTACCTCCTTCTCCAGAAGATGGCGGCGGACGCTCTCGCGGAGGTTGGCGCTCCGGTCTCCGACTCGGACCTCGTCACCAACGTCATCAAGGGTCTCCACGAGGAATACGACAGCATCGGCGACCTCGCCCCTCTCATCAAGCCGTACCCGTCCTTCCTCGAGTTCCGGAGCATGCTGCTGCTCCACGAGCTGAAGGTGACTCGCCGCGCCTCTGCCTCCTCCACCACCGCTGCGGCCTTCGTCGCCAAGCCCGGCCCCGTGGCTCCTGCCGCCCCCCGGCGGGCACGCTGGCGGCCCCTCCGCTCCCAGACCCTGGAGGGCTCCGTCCAATCCTAGTCACGGCACCGGCTACGGGAAGTACAAGGGCAAGAAACCCTACGGCGGCCATGGCAACAGGAACACCGGTGGCGCGCCTCCCATGTTGACCCCTTTCAACCCTTGGACAGGGGCGATCCAGATGTGGCCCATGCAGCCGCACGGGGCCGGCGGCAGCATCCTCGGCGCTGCTCCTCTCTCGGCCCCCCCCCTCACGCCTACATGGCCGGCCCACCACCTGCTCCGCCGGCCTCCTTCTACAACACCCACGCCGGCGTTCCCCATAGCCAGGCGTTCCACGGCGCTCCGTACGGTGTCGCCTCCTACACCGCGCCTTCTTCTTCGGCGCAGACTTGGGACCCCTCCGCCCTTGCGCAGCACTTCACCAACATGACGCTGCAGCCACCCACCCCGGAGTGGGTCATGGACAGCGGCGCCACCCGCCCACCCATCTCCAACAACACCGGTATCCTCACCTCTCTATCTTCACATCCTCTTTATCGACATGTCACAGTCAGAGACGGCTCCTCCGTTCCCGTTTCTGCATCCGGACATGCCTCCCTTCCATCTTCTTTTTCTGACCGTCCTCTTCATCTTCACAATGTTCTTGTTACCCCTCGCATCATTAAAAATCTAGTCTCCGTCCGTCAGTTTACTAAAGATAATAACTGTTCTGTCAATTTTGACCCTTTTGGTTTTTCTGTGAAGGATCTCATTACCCGGCGTGAGCTTCTTCGGTGCAATAGTACGGGGGAGCTTTATTCGTTCCAGCCACCGGCGCCTCGTGCTCTCACCGCCACCACCACCACTCATGATATTTGGCACCGTCGTTTGGGTCACCCCGTCCATGATGCTTTTCGTCGCCTTTCGCAGCATATCTCTTTACCTTGTAATAAAAACACTAGTAGTCTTTGCCATGCTTGTCAGATTGGACGCCATGTACGATTGCCTTTTTCTTCTTCCACCACTAGGACTACTCGCCCTTTTGAGTTAATTCATTGTGATCTTTGGACGTCTCCTATTTTGAGTAATTCTGGCAACAAATATTTCTTAGTTATTCTTGATAATTTCACTCACTACTTATGGACTGTTCCTCTTCGCCAAAAATCCGATGCTTACGCCTCCTTTCGCGCTTTTGCCCAAACCCAGTTCAATTTACCCCTTGCGTCTATTCAGATGGACAATGGTCGTGAGTTCGACAACGCGAAACTCCACTCTCTCGATGCCGCCCACGGTATACACATCCGCTTCTCGTGCCCATATACCTCCCAGCAGAACGGTAAAGCCGAGCTTATTATCCGCACTGTCAACGATATTGTGCGTTCTCTCCTTTTCCAGGCTACTTTACCACTTCGTTTTTGGGTAGAAGCTCTTCATCACGCCACTCATGTTCTTAATCGCCTCCCCACCAAAACCATTAGCGCTCCCTCTCCGTATTTTGCCCTACACGACACCCACCCAGATTACTCGTCCCTGCGTGTTTTCGGTTACCTCTGCTACCCTAACACCGCCGCCACCATGCCCCACAAACTCGCTCCCCGGTCAAGCGCTTGTATGTTTCTCGGCTATTCTCCTCACCACAAGGTTACCGCTGCATGGACCTCACCACCCACCGCATCATCATCTCGCGTCATGTCATATTCGACGAGCCCACCTTTCCCTTCGCCACCCCACAGCCTCCATCCGCTGCCTCCTACGAGTTCCTCGACGACGACCTTTCTCTCCCTGTCGTTCCACCTGCTGCGCCTGCCGCGCGCGCCCCTTCCCCTCCTCCTTCGCCTCGCGCGCCATCGCCGCCGCCTGCACCCCCGCCACCTCCTCCCGTGCACCGCACGCGTAGCACCTCCGGCATCCTCGTCCCTCCCCGTGAACGGCTTAACTTGCATGCTGCTATCCACAGGTACTCTCCGATTCCGACATCGGCACGCGCTGCTCTCAAGGACCCCAACTTTCTCGATGCTATGACCGCAGAGTACCGCGCTCTCCTCAGCAACGACACTTGGGCTCTCGTGCCTCCTCCTCGGAACGCCAACTGATACGTCTCCAACGTATCCATAATTTCTGCTGTTCCATGCTTATATTATACCATTTGCTACATGTTTTTATACACTTCATATCACTTTTATGCATTTTCTGGGACTAACCTATTAACAAGATGCCACAGTGCCAGTTCCCTGTTTTCTGCTGTTTTTGGTTTCAGAAAGTTACTTCTGGAAATATTCTCGGAATTGCACGAAACAAAAGGCCAAGTCCCTATTTTTCCAACACGTACACGGAGTCCGAAGGAGAGACGAAGAGCCACGAGGTGGCCAAACCACCTGGCGGCGCGGCAGTGGGCCCAGCCGCGCCAGCCTGTGGTTTGGGCCCCTCGGGGGTCCGCCGACATCGCCCCTTCGCCTATTTATTCCCCGAGACGTGAAAACCCTAAAACACCGAGCCTTTCATCCAGAACATATTCGCTGCCGCCGCCGTCGTCAACCCTAACTCGGGGGGTTCTGAAGCTCTTCCCGGCACCCTGCCGGAGAGGGGAATCATCACCGGAGGGCTCTACATCGCCATGCCCGCCTCCGGAGTGATGCGTGAGTAGTTCATCCTTGGACTATGGGTCCATAGCAGTAGCTAGATGGTTGTCTTCTCCACTTGTGCCATCATGTTTAGATCTTGTGAGCTGCCTATCATGATCAAGATCATCTTATTGTAATGCTACATGTTGTGTTTGCTGGGATCTGACTTATATTGATACCTATGTGGAGCTGAATATTATATTATCATGTCTATGTCATTTGTGATCTTGCATGCTCTCCGTTACTTGTTGAAGCCTTGGCCAAGTGAATACTTGTGACTCCAAGAGGGGTATTTATGCATGATAGTTGGGTTCAACCTCTATTTAACCTGGGATAGTGACAGCAAGTTCTAAGGTTGTAGATGTGTTGTTGCCACTAGGGGTAAAACAGCAATGCTTTATTCAAGGATGAATGTATTGTTTACATTACGCACATTACTTAATGCAATTGTCTGTTGCTTGCAACTTAATACTGGAAGGGGTACGGATGTTAACCGGAAAGTGGACTATTTAGGCATAGATGCATGCTGGATAGCGGTCTATGTACTTTGTCGTAATGCCCAAATGAATCTCATAGTAGACACCACAACTCACACATGCATGTTATATGCACTTATCAATTGTCAATTGCCCAGCTGTAATTTGTTTACCCAGCATGTTAGTTATCTTATTGGAGAGACACCACTAGTGAACTGTGGACCCCGGTCCATTCTTTTACATCTGAAATACAATCTACTGCAATCATTGTTCTCTACTGTTTTATGCAAACAAACATCATCTTCCATTCGATACGTTTAACCCTTTGTTTTCAGCAAGCCGGTGAGATTGACAACCTCACTGTTAAGTTGGGGCAAAGTAATTTGATTGTGTTGTGCAGGTTCCACGTTGGCACCGGAATCCCTGGTGTTGCGCCGCACTACACTCCTTCACCAACACCTTCGAAGCAACCTCGTTTTCCTACTGGTTCGATTAAACCTTGGTTTCATACTGAGGGAAAACTTGCTGCTGCACTCATCATACCTTCCTCTTGGGGTTCCCAACTGACGTGTGACGTACAAGCATTGTTTCTGCTGTTGCCGGGGAGATATTCCCTCGTCAACTTAGCGCTAGCAACACGTTTTCTGGCGCCGTTGCCGGGGAAAACCGAATTGCTTCTGCAAGGGGAGTCTCTCACACCCAATCTCTTTACTTTGTTATTTGTCTTGCTTAGTTTATTTTTATTTAGTCTTGTTTGCTCTCTTTATCAAAAACACAAAAAAATTAGTTACTTGTTTAATTCGGTTTTTGATTTTGTTTTTCAAAATGAATGCTCCTGAAGTTGAAGTTCGTTCTTTTAGGCAACTAGGAGGTGAAAATTTGAAAGATGCTTGGTATAGAATTAGTGATGCTCATCATAGATGTACTAAGAAACACTCTACCACTATCCTCCTTAGGAACTTTTATGTTGGTATCTCTAGTTGGTATAGGTATGTTCTAGACACTCTTACAGGTGGAAATTTCTTGGGTACTCCTGCTTTAGAAGCCTGTAATATTATTGAAAGTTTGGTAGGAACACCACCCACTAAAGATATTAAAATTGAGATCACCTTGGAGGATGTTATAAATAAGTTAGACTCTATGGAGAATTTTTTTCCAAATTTTCTTGATTGTATTGGTAAGACTAATGAATCAATAGCCACCATCAATGAAAGAATCACTGTTCTTGAGGATAATAATATCCATGACACCCAAAATCATAGAATTGATGAGTTAGA